>CM040120.1:31642930-32109823 GCA_022559845.1 Amorphophallus konjac
TGTAGAGGGGGGAATTGGTGAGAGGCGGGCTGTTGGCTCGCCTGTCCTTGAAGTGAGGAAGAAGGAGCGACATATACATGTGATGGAGATGTAGTAGCCTGGAGCGGCTGTTGGTAGGATGTGGGAGCCGGAGTTGACTCCTGAGGAGGGGGAGAAACAGACTTCCCCTTTAAAATGGCCTGAAAGGCCAGAAGTTGCTCAGGACTGAGCTGTGTACTAGCGAGGGCACCCAAAAGGGAGAAGATATCCTGGGGTGGAGCTACCTCCCGTGGAACAACGGGGACCTCTTGTGAGGTCTCGCGGGAGGGGCCTGAGTCCATTGCGTGGCCTGAGTCCCGTTGGAACAACACCCCTCTCTCTATCTCTCTCTCACACTCTCACACTTAACCCAGGGGTAAGTTAGTATTTTCATTACCTTTAGTATAAGGTAACTATAGTTTAGTTAACTGAATGAACGGTAGGGACTTAAACGTGTAACGACTAAGATTATAGGGACTATTAAAATAATATTCAGAATGGAGGGACTAATCGACAATTCACTAAGTTTATAGGGACTAATATGCAAAAAACCCTATATTATTTAAGCTACAATAACGTCAACACAACTAACGTTATTCTATGCTTGTGTCATCTAGACAATCACTTTATAAAATAGTGTATTTAAAACTTATGCCATATTGATTTCTATTACAATAAAATTTTCAAATTTTGTTTCGATTTATTTTTGTTTGTAAACCTATACTTCTAAAATCAGAATTAAGTTTTTAAAATTTTAGAAATCAGAAACTATCATATTATATTTCTGAAATATAATTGCTCCTGATATTATATTTCTAAAATTTTATTTCTATTTTTAAATATAACTGATTATATTAAAAGGTTTCAGTTTTTTTTTCAAAACCTTCTGCTTTGCCGAAAATACTTTCTGTAATTTCTGTTTTACAAAAAAAAGTTTCTGTAATTTTCATAATTTCTGTTTTGCAGAAAAATACAATTTTATTTTTCAAAAAATACAATTCTAAATATTAATTCTATTTTAAACAATCTCTGTTTACAGTAAATCATTTCTGGTTTTTCTGAAAACAATTTCTGTTTACAGATTAAAAAAACACTTATTTTTTTATAGAAAAATAAAGTATTTCTGATTTTTCTAAAAATTCATGTCGCTATAAATTATTTATACCATCAGAACATCAGAAAATAATTAAAATCATTTCTGCTTAAATAAATAATTTATGTTTTTAGGTAAATGGATTCTGAAAATCGTTTCTATTTTTTGTAACTTATTCCTATTTTTAGAGAATAAAATTATGATAATTGCATTTTTATGTTTCAATAATTTTTGTGTTTTAGAAAACTACATTTCTGAAAATTATTTCTATTTCTAATAATCATTTTTTAAGAAAATAAATATTTGAAAATTAGTTCTGATTTACTATTTTCAGAAACTAAAATCTTGAAAAACTATTTTCTGAAAACCGAAATAATTTTCAGAAAAAGTTGATCTTCATAAAATCATTAGTACATGTCTATTTAAGTATTCAGTTCTATATTAATATATATATATATACCATCTGCTTACAAAAATATTGAGAGAACTAATAATTTATCAAACTTGGAAATAATTTATTTTTAACATTTTTTGATTATATACATATATATTTCTTTGACCTGCTCATTACATTACATCTTGATGCATCTATTTCAATAATATAGTTGTTTGATTGCACTTTCATGTTGACGAAAGTTCAATTAATCTTTCAATATATTTTAAGGATATTCAATATTTTCTCAATGACTAGTTTAATTAAAAAAAACACTTAGTGTCAAACTAGATAAATTTGATGGTAAAATTGTAGAAGATGGTAAAATCAAATAAGGTTTTGGCTAACTACCCTAGTCTAAATCTCAGTAATTAGTGATAGCACCTGGGAACTTATGGGAGGAGGCCATTTTAATAGCATGTTATATCTTAAACATAATACCACTCAAACAAAATGATATTATACCCTATGAAATTTAGAAGAAAAGAACTAATTTAAATTATCTCAAAGTGTGGGGATATTTTGCTAAAGTAAAAATGCCAAAAAAACAAAATATTCATCCGGAATAACTTTATCACAATCTCACTATATAAAAAAAATTCTTAAAAAATTCTACTACTTAGATTGCCAACCTGTATCTACTCTCTATGACCCTAGTATTCACTTAAAGAAAAATTTAGGGCATCCTAACACTACAAAGTGAATATGCACAAATTATAGGGCCACTTGGATTCTTAACAAATTACACTAGGCCTGATATTACATATGCAGTCAACAGACTTAGTAGATAGACCACAAACCCTGACGAGAGTCATTGGAAAACTTTAGAAAGAGTACTTAGATATTTTAAAGGGACTATAACCTACGGATTACACTACACTGGTTATCCCTATGTCTTAGAAGAATATAGTGATGCAAATTGGATTAATGATTATTTAGATGTAAAATCCACATCGGGATTTATTTTTCTCCTAGGAGGAGGTGCAATATCTTAAAAATCAACTAAACAAATAGTGTTAGGTGGGAGCACTATGGAATCTGAAATGATTACATTAGACACCACCTACACGGAGGTTGAATGTTTGAGACCTTTTAGTTGATATTCCTTTAATAACTAATCAATTACCTCCCATATCTATACTGTGTGATTGTAAATCTGCCATTGATAAATGCACGCAAGCTAATGCAGATGTAAAGATGAATAGACACTTAAAAGTGAGACATAAATCAATAAGAGATAAAATGAAGTAACAATTAATTACTTTAAACTTTGTGAAATCAGAAAGAAACTTGGCAGATGCCTTTACAAAAGGCTTATCTAGAATCGTGATTCTAGAGACGTCGAGGGGGATGGGATTGAGCCCATAAGAGAAAGGACTTACCACGACAGCAACCCAACCTCACAGAGGTTCAATGGGTAGAAACAAGCTCGATAGGTAACTTGGAAGAGCACTAATAAATTATGTTCTCATCCCTATGGCGCTAGTGCTCATTTAAAAGCAAGAGGTAAGGGTGAGTGCTATACTCTTAATGAATCTGAGACCCAAGTGGCAGGATGGTTACCTTACTTCCATCCTTTGTAGGATTCACCGACATGTGTGGAGTCGTGAGGCCGCGACTATGAAAATGTGGGATATTTTTTAAAACACATATGAGATACCTACGCAAGGTCATTAATAGCGTAACCCGCCTAGAATATTGATCTGGCTATACTATGTGTGAATTTGGGAAAGTATGAACCATAGGATCTGGTTCAAGGCATAGTCCACCAAGCGTTCCCACAGATAATCTCAAATATCACTAAGTGAAATTTTAAACCGAAAGGTATTTTCACCCGTTGCGTAGTATAAAGGACTCAGCAGCCTTTTATTCTTCGTTTGCTCATTTTTTTTAATTTAAAATTTTTTTAAATCATGTGGGGGATTGTTAAATACGTGTGATTTTAAAAAGGGTTTTTTGCATAGAAATCATTGTTAAAAGTGAATTTGTAAAAAAACCATTCCTAAAAATGCATTAGCAGGTATATCACTGTGTAATCTGAATTGTGTAAAAATGTCATATTTATTTGCATGCATATCACTTCTTTTTACCAATAACTTGCAAGAAAACCTCGCTTAAATGGCATGTATGCACTAGTTGAATTAACTCAGTGATATATCTGCTAATACATTTTTAGGAATAATTTTTTGTAAATTCACTTTTAACAATGATTTTCATGCAAAAAATCCTTTTTAAAAAAAACATAACAATTCGTTGTAACGTTCACAAGGTGAACGTTACAACGTGTAACGTTTCTAATGGATGGAAACGTTACACCTATTGCAACGTAACGTTGCCTTTAACTTTAAAACGTAAAGGAAATAATGGGTTGGCTATTAATGGATGAACGTGGGGGTGGTCTTCTAAGGCTTATATATAGACTCCTTGGCCAACCAAAACCTAATACAATCACAAGAGAGATATAGAGAGAACAGAGGGAGTGAGAGAGAGAACACAGAAAGAGTTTTGAGAGAGAGAGAGAGAGAAAGACAGAGAGGGAACAGAGAAGGAGAACACAGAGACAGAGAGAGGGAGCAGAGAGAGAGAGGGAACAGAGAGAGTGAGCTTGAACGTAGAGGGAGAGGGTCGTCAATAAGGAGAGGATCATCGGTGCCCGTCACTCTAGTGCCACCCCCCACCGGCCCCTACCCACATCGCGACCCTCCTCCCTGTTGGAAATATTTGTTAAAAAATTAAAAGTATTAGCACAAAATAAATTAAGAGGTTTAGAGAGTGTTGGCCCAGATAGAGATGGCGGACAAGAAGGGGGGTTGAATTGTCCCCTTGACCTTGATGGCGGATTTAAAAAATTCTCTTAACTGACCACGGTGGAATTAAAACCAACTGTTTGATTAGCCTAAACAAACAAGAGATTTAACAAGTTCTCTCGATCTTTCCGATCTCACTCGTAATAACAATGCAAATGTTAGAGAAAATTATGCCTAGTACGAATAACAGAAGTAGCAGTGTGCAGTGGTGTAGTGAGTAAAAATCTATTAAACTAACCTGTGAAGCGAGATAGAAGAAAGGGACAAACACACAGGCAATCACAAAGGACACGGAGATTTTTAGGTGGTTCGGGACCACAAGGGCTCCCTACGTCCACCCCTCACCCAACCGGGTGAGGCTTCACTACACGCTACTTTCGTAGCAACACGGGGACGAACCCCAACCACACACACACACGCTGCTTCCGCATCAATATCCACACACGGGGAAAATCCCCCAACAAGCTGCCACTGCAGCACACACACCCACACACAAAATCGGGGAACTCGCCCCGGACACTGAAAACCACACGGAGTCGCAGCTCCGTCAACACACAACAATCCACAGGGAAACTTTCCCACAATAATGCCCAGCACACGGAGACGCAGCTCCGAACACGATCCACAAGGGACGAACAATCACACACACACAAGCCGCAATGCCCGCGGCACAATAACTCCACAACCGTTCACCGACGGTTCACACACTCACAGACATGATGTTTAGAAACGAAGGATATGATCAATATAACTTTAGAAACCTAAAGAGATTGACTCCATTAAGCACAAAAAGGATGTAGAAGGAAATTCCTATCGAAGAACAAGGGCTATCGAATGTCTTCTCTATGCCACGGGTCGGAGGGTAGCCGGATGATGACGTTGAGAGTGTCCTCTTGATCCCCTTGATGATCCGCTCCTTTTCTTCTTCTTCCACGAGCTCCAAATGTCGAGGGATGTAGATCGAATCTAGCGTTGAAGCTTCCTTGAGCTCTCTTCTTTCTCTCCTACAACAAATAGAACAAGGTTAGCCAACGGAGATAGTTAAAACCCCAAATTCGTATGTTATATATACAAGAGGGATGAGTTGTGCAAAAGACAACAATACCCATGCAAAACCCTAGCAAAACCACCCCAATATGTTCATTAATAACCCAAGGGTCTTAGTTTAAAATTTCAGCCCAATCGGAGGTCATTTGGATGGGTTTCGGCAATTTACGGAAAAGCCGCGCGTTGCTGCGAACAGGGGGGGTCGACCCACTTTGGAGGGGGGTCGACCCATCTACTCCAAGAAGCTAATTTTTAGCATGTTTTACAGGGGGGTCGACCCACTTTGTGAGGGGGGTCGACCCACTTTCAGACAGGGTGCTGAAAACACCCTGTTTAGCCCAGGGGACGACCCATTGAGCTTGGGGGGTCGACCCACTGACCTAGGAACATGATAAAAAGGTTTCTAAACCAATTCTAATGTTCTAAGCATGTAACCCAATGTAATCAATCATGAATTAAAAATATTTGGATCATGCATCAACATTTGGAACTCGTTTTGAGTCCAAGACCCAAAGGACATGAATTATGATTATGAAAGCATTGGTATGAGGCACATAAATATTTGATCACACTTTCAACTCAAGAACTTCCTCAAGAACATGCATAATTCACTTGGTAAAGTAACACCAAATCCAATCAAATATTGCATGAAAGAATAGAACTCAACATGAGCATGATGGAATATGAACTACAATTATCAAATTGACAATTTGGAAGCCAATTAACCCCAAAGCCATGAAGCATGAAGTGAGCCTAATCTCCCCACATGGAAACCTATCATAAGAGGGTTCTTACCTCGATTTTCAAGATATGTGGGCAGATCAAAACCTGCACTATCAAGTAACCCAGTTTTATGAGTGATAATCCAATATAGCTCAGAAACACATTTTCAACCTAAATCATTCCATTCACATTGTAATGCGACATATTTGAGCCTTGCATGCTTAAGAACCTCAATATCATTTTAATACACCTAAGAATCACTCAATGCATTTTATCATGTCTATGCTTATAAGTACATGGTCAATGCATATGAGAAGATTTGGTAGGTGCCATGAAGAACAAAGTCCAGTGCATAACTTGTTTAGCATAGACAAAGCAAGTTGATGCATAACTTGTTTAGAAAGCCAAGATGGTGCATGAGAATTCATTCTAAACCCGAATGGCATCAATTTATGTCCAACCAAAAATCATTCCTCATCATTCAACATGTAAATCAAATGACTATGCATTGAAAACAAGATGTTAGCATCAAACACATCATTTTCACAATAAGAGCAAACTTCCCACTTGAAATGCAGTCAATATAAGTCAAGTGCATGAAAAAGGGATTTTGACCCCAATCAAAACACTATGAATATGATCCATATTGTATATGCATGAAACTGAATGTATAGACATGGAAACTTGAAGGCACAAGACAATGTATAGACTTGGTAGAAGGCCAACGTATAGACTTGGAAGATAGAAGCCCAATGTATAGACTTTGAACTATGAAGGCCAATGTATAGACTTGAAGTGTGAAGGCCAATGTATAGACTTGGATTGAAGAAGGCCAATGTATAGACTTGAAGTGTGAAGGCCAATGTATAGACTTGGTGTGTGAAGGCCAATGTATAGACTTGGATTGAAGAAGGCCAATGTATAGACTTGAAGTGTTAAGGCCAATGTATAGACTTGGTGTGTGAAGGCCAATGTATAGACTTGGTGGCCAAGGGCGAATGTATAGACTTGATGGCCAAAGGCCAATGTATAGACTTGATGGCCAAAGGTCAATGTACATACTTTGATTCCAAGAGGCAATGTGTAGACTTGGAGGATAAAGGCCAATGTATGGACTTGGCTGATGAAGGCCAATGTACAGACTTGGCTGATGAAGGCCAATGTACAGACTTTGAAATATAAAGCCCAATGCAACAAAAAAACCAATGCAATCCAATGCATGTCAATAATATGCATGAAGGCCTAGTCATCATTTTACCAATGAAAAACATCATGTATGAAATACATCAAGAGACCAAGGTCAATGCATATGACCCAAGGTCTAAGAATTTGAACCAATCATCAAAAGTGAGGTTGACTTCACATAGCACATTTTCCATCTAAAGAAGTTATCCACCAAGCATCCAAACCTGCAAAATAAGATATTGCGACATAAGCTCCAAAGTGATCAATGAGTATTTTTCACAATACTTACATACAATATATAGTTATCATCAAAACCATTGTCAAAGACAGCGAGGGGACGCACAGAACCCAACAATGTCCCCCTTTTTGATGATGACAATATATTGTGACAATGTTAAAGTTCTCTCCCCCTTTGGCATTATCAAAAAAAATGGGGGACTGAAAAGCAGCTGGAAACCTTCCAAAAATGAGTTAGACATGAACGCACGAATCCAGTAATACACCTACCATGAGAGGAAGGTGTGGAGACCAAAAACAAGCAGGAATTTGAAATTTTATTTGTAATTAGCAGATGTGTGAAATTAGTGCATAAGCTCAATTTTTTGTGATTTTTGCTTTATGTATGACTAATTATGCACTTGTAATGAAAGTAAATGATATGTGAAGCCTGAAAACTATGTTAGGCCAAAAAATGTATTATGCTAAAAAGCACATTATTCTCCCCCAATTGTCAAGAACAAAAGCCAATAGACAATGGGATTAAGTGACCTGAAGATGCATCTATGCAAACTTAATGTGAAATGAAGTATGCAAGCAAGCAAACACGCAAGCATGCATTGGAGTTAAGCACATATACAGGACTATAGCTCCCCCTTAATGGGGTAAGGGGATAGCAAAAGAACAGTTCATTCAAAATCAAAATGTGAGATATGAACCATAATCAAAAAAGGTAGTGCATTCATATATGCAAGGTACTACATAAACCATGATAAGAACAAATTCAAGATATACGATCATCACAAAAATACCCAATTGAAATTTATGTAAATGAGCAATGAACTTCAAGTTTATATGGATATTAGCAGAGTTTCTAGAAAACACTAGAGGGTTATTTCCTTCCTACACTTCCATTTTGATCCTCGACTATTGGTAGCTTCGCTCAACCCCTTTTTGTCTTTCTTTTATTGGATTTCACTGTTCGGCGCGAGTCACCTCATGTGTCTCAATAGGGTTTCCCGGCTTACTAGGATTCATCACAAAATGTGGATTTTGTTTCACCTTTCGACGCGAGTTTCCTCATTTATTTCAGTGGGGATTCCCGGCTACTCAGTTAGACATACCACTTATTTAAGCATGCGGGGTAGGCAGCTTTTTCCTCACGATTCTCTCAATTTCCATGTAGAAATTTGTTTCCCATGAAGTGTTAAAAAGAGTTTCTGAAATCCTTATCAATCAAAGTCATATGCATCATTTTGGAATAATGTATGGGTAATTGCTTTGGATGTAGAAGATGAATTTGCCTATACACAGTTATGACTCCCCCTAAATGTATGCACAGTTGAAATGAATCATCCTCCTTTGTATATGTCACTTTTCACAAATGATTAAAATCACTGCATTTTATATATCAAGGAGGTGAGGTCTTAGAAGATTTGCAAGGAATTGTGTTCTAAAATTATATACATGCATTCAAGCAAGGATATAGCAAACTATTCAAACAAAGTGATTCTCGGTACGCGGCGGGGAACATAGGTCCGAAGACCACCATCACGCATAGTAAAAGCTTCCGGCTAGACATAATCCAACCTTCCACAAACACCATTTTATATACCGAAAAATCATAGCAATCATGCACACGAATATGAGGAATATGCAAATGTATGCAAGCAAGTGCAAATGTATGCAAGTGAGGATGTATATGATATGTGCAGCATGTTTTATGCAACTTAAGCATGTGATCTATGTATGCACAAGTGAGTGATTATTTACAAAAAGTAAGTAAGAGTTTGAAAACTCTATGCACAATGAGAAGCATTCAAACCAAATTTTATTTACAAGAGTTGATTATAAGTGTGAAAACACTTTATGAGAAGAGTAAAGCATTTGAAGACAGAATTTATTCACATGGAGTGAAAATAGAAGTGATCAAGTCATTCTGACATGGAACTCAAAAATTCTCAAGATTTCCAAAAGATACCATAACCAGTGAACCAAGTTGGAAGCATTTTTCTCAAAACATAAATTTTACCTTTTTCAGATTTTTTAAAGAGAACCAAGTGAGACAAAGTTTCAAAACAAATCATTTTTGTTCCTCACCTTGAGATCCTAATATTTATTAATTTCTTCGACCTCAAGGTACCCCTGCAAAACAGATTCTCAAGTTGGATGTTTGGGTACCCAAACCATCTTGGGTCCCGAGGGGTTAGTCCTAGCATGAACAAATATATTTTTCTTGTTCTTCCTTTCATACCACTCATCATCGATTTTCATTGTGGAACAATCATCCATAGAATGACCATTCTCACCACAATAATAGCAGTAGAAAGATATTCTTTTCATGGACAATTTCTCATCATTTTTCATTAAGAAACAATTATCCATCATGTGTCCTTGTTCACCACAATAATAACATGAAAAATTCTTGTTTGCAAACCATTCATCATCATCTTTCTTCGTGAAACAGTCCTCCATAACATGGCCATGTAGACCACAGTAATAGCAATGAACATGGAGGTTTTTCTTCTTTGATTTTTCAGGAATTTTAAAATCATCAACAACTTTTAGTTGTGACTTTATTGCCTCATTATCATCAGATTGCATTAGAGAGCATTCGTACATATCATGGCCAAAATTGCCGCAATAGTAACATGAGACATTCCTTCTTTTTCTTGATGCATAAGCATGTTCAACAGATGGATGTTTTTCATGCATACAAGAGTGATGATCAACAATTTTCTGATTTTGATTTTCTTTATCATGCACGGACAATGATTTAGTCAAAACTTTGATTTCATTTTGCAAAGACATAATATGGATTTCAGAACTAGCCAATTCTTCTTCACAAGATGTAATTTTCTCATTCAACAAGGAATTGATAACTTTGTGACTTTCAATTTCTTGTTCAAGACCATGCGAATTGTCACAATCATCAGAAATCACACATTTACCTTTTTCAACTTTTTCAAGACTTTTTAATTTACTTTCAAGCAATGAAATTTGAAACAATAAAGCACTATTTTCATTTTGGAGTTTTTCAAATGAATTTGTGTTCATAGAGGTGTGTTCGAGTTCACTCATTTGAAAACTCACATTTTCACCAACAATTTTGTTCAAGGCTTTATCACATTCAAATTTATCATTTATGTTCTTGAGGCTTTCAATTTCCTTTCTTAGTTCTTTCAACTTTTCAGATTCAGCATTCAAAGTAGCTTTTCCATTGTCTTCTTCAATGAGTTGAAGTTCTGAAATTTTATCCTGTAAGGATTTGTTTTCAGCTTTCAGAATTACAATAATTTCTTCATGCACAGCAACATCATGCAACAAATTTTTATTCAAGTTCCTAAGCTCTGAGCATTCCTCACATGAAAGATCATCAACACATGTATTTTCAATTTAAGAGCATTTAGCACATGGAGGGTTAACATGTGAATGATCATTAAGTTTCTTTTTCATTTTTCTGTTCTCAGATTTTAATGCCTTATATCTATCAAGCAAGTCATCATAGGCATCCATTAGTTCTTCCAAGGAAATCTCATCGGTTTCAGAACTTACCTCCTGATTTCCTTCTCCATCAGAATTTTCTTTGCTCGAAAGAGCACTGTCGTTTGCCATCATACATGTATCCTTCAGCCTTCCTTCATGAAACTTAATCAGTCCATCTAAGATTTCTTTGGCTGAGCTGCAATCAGAAACAAATGAAAATTTGTTAATGCATACTGCAGCTTTAAGAGTATTCAAAACAAAAAAATTATCAGAATGCATCTTCCTATGTTCATCGGTCCATCTTGACTCATTTTTTGGTAAAACATGAGGACCATGACTTATTAATTTCATAAGCTTAGGATTAATCCCAGAAATCCAAACACACAATTTTCCAAGCCATGATGTAAAATCAAAACCATCAAAGACAGGAACTGAATTCAGACTAGCCATCATAAAAAGATCTTTTCTCCTAGACCGTGAGGTCCGCTGAATAAAAATCAGAGACTGGGCTCTGATACCAATTGTTGGCCCAGATAAAGATGGCGGACAAGAAGGGGGGTTGAATTGTCCCCTTGACCTTGATGGCGGATTTAAAAAAATTCTCTTAACTGACCACGGTGGAATTAAAACCAACTGTTTGATTAGCCTAAACAAACAAGAGATTTAACAAGTTCTCTCGATCTTTCCGATCTCACTCGTAATAACAATGCAAATGTTAGAGAAAATTACGCCTAGTACGAATAACAGAAGTAGCAGTGTGCAGTGGTGTAGTGAGTAAAAATCTATTAAACTAACCTGTGAAGCGAGATAGAAGAAAGGGACAAACACACAGGCAATCACAAAGGACACGGAGATTTTTAGGTGGTTCGGGACCACAAGGGCTCCCTACGTCCACCCCTCACCCAACCGGGTGAGGCTTCACTACACGCTACTTTCGTAGCAACACGGGGACGAACCCCAACCACACACACACACGCTGCTTCCGCAGCAATATCCACACATGGGGAAAATCCCCCAACAAGCTGCCACTGCAGCACACACACCCACACACAAAATCGGGGAACTCGCCCCGGACACTGAAAACCACACGGAGTCGCAGCTCCGTCAACACACAACAATCCATAGGGAAACTTTCCCACAATAATGCCCAGCACACGGAGACGCAGCTCCGAACACGATCCACAAGGGACGAACAATCACACACACACAAGCCGCAATGCCCGCGGCACAATAACTCCACAACCGTTCACCGACGGTTCACACACTCACAGACATGATGTTTAGAAACGAAGGATATGATCAATATAACTTTAGAAACCTAAAGAGATTGACTCCATTAAGCACAAAAAGGATGTAGAAGGAAATTCCTATCGAAGAACAAGGGCTATCGAATGTCTTCTCTATGCCACGGGTCGGAGGGTAGCCGGATGATGACGTTGAGAGTGTCCTCTTGATCCCCTTGATGATCCGCTCCTTTTCTTCTTCTTCCACGAGCTCCAAATGTCGAGGGATGTAGATCGAATCTAGCGTTGAAGCTTCCTTGAGCTCTCTTCTTTCTCTCCTACAACAAATAGAACAAGGTTAGCCAACGGAGATAGTTAAAACCCCAAATTCGTATGTTATATATACAAGAGGGATGAGTTGTGCAAAAGACCACAATACCCATGCAAAACCCTAGCAAAACCACCCCAATATGTTCATTAATAACCCAAGGGTCTTAGTTTAAAATTTCAGCCCAATCGGAGGTCATTTGGATGGGTTTCGGCAATTTACGGAAAAGCCGCGCGTTGCTGCGAACAGGGGGGGTCGACCCACTTTGGAGGGGGGTCGACCCATCTACTCTCAGAAGCTAATTTTTAGCATGTTTTACAGGGGGGTCGACCCACTTTCAGACAGGGTGCTGAAAACACCCTGTTTAGCCCAGGGGACGACCCATTGAGCTTGGGGGGTCGACCCACTGACCTAGGAACATGATAAAAGGGTTTCTAAACCAATTCTAATGTTCTAAGCATGTAACCCAATGTAATCAATCATGAATTAAAAATATTTGGATCATGCATCAACATTTGGAACTCGTTTTGAGTCCAAGACCCAAAGGACATGAATTATGATTATGAAAGCATTGGTATGAGGCACATAAATATTTGATCACACTTTCAACTCAAGAACTTCCTCAAGAACATGCATAATTCACTTGGTAAAGTAACACCAAATCCAATCAAATATTGCATGAAAGAATAGAACTCAACATGAGCATGATGGAATATGAACTACAATTATCAAATTGACAATTTGGAAGCCAATTAACCCCAAAGCCATGAAGCATGAAGTGAGCCTAATCTCCCCACATGGAAACCTATCATAAGAGGGTTCTTACCTCGATTTTCAAGATATGTGGGCAGATCAAAACCTGCACTATCAAGTAACCCAGTTTTATGAGTGATAATCCAATATAGCTCAGAAACACATTTTCAACCTAAATCATTCCATTCACATTGTAATGCGACATATTTGAGCCTTGCATGCTTAAGAACCTCAATATCATTTTAATACACCTAAGAATCACTCAATGCATTTTATCATGTCTATGCTTATAAGTACATGGTCAATGCATATGAGAAGATTTGGTAGGTGCCATGAAGAACAAAGTCCAGTGCATAACTTGTTTAGCATAGACAAAGCAAGTTGATGCATAACTTGTTTAGAAAGCCAAGATGGTGCATGAGAATTCATTCTAAACCCGAATGGCATCAATTTATGTCCAACCAAAAATCATTCCTCCTCATTCAACATGTAAATCAAATGACTATGCATTGAAAACAAGATGTTAGCATCAAACACATCATTTTCACAATAAGAGCAAACTTCCCACTTGAAATGCAGTCAATATAAGTCAAGTGCATGAAAAAGAGATTTTGACCCCAATCAAAACACTATGAATATGATCCACATTGTATATGCATGAAACTGAATGTATAGACATGGAAACTTGAAGGCACAAGACAATGTATAGACTTGGTAGAAGGCCAACATATAGACTTGGAAGATAGAAGCCCAATGTATAGACTTTGAACTATGAAGGCCAATGTATAGACTTGAAGTGTGAAGGCCAATGTATAGACTTGGATTGAAGAAGGCCAATGTATAGACTTGAAGTGTGAATGCCAATGTATAGACTTGGTGTGTGAAGGCCAATGTATAGACTTGGATTGAAGAAGGCCAATGTATAGACTTGAAGTGTTAAGGCCAATGTATAGACTTGGTGTGTGAAGGCCAATGTATAGACTTGATGGCCAAGGGCCAATGTATAGACTTGATGGCCAAAGGCCAATGTACATACTTTGATTCCAAGAGGCAATGTGTAGACTTGGAGGATAAAGGCCAATGTATGGACTTGGCTGATGAAGGCCAATGTACAGACTTGGCTGATGAAGGCCAATGTACAGACTTTGAAATATAAAGCCCAATGCAACAAAAAAACCAATGCAATCCAATGCATGTCAATAATATGCATGAAGGCCTAGTCATCATTTTACCAATGAAAAACATCATGTATGAAATACATCAAGAGACCAAGGTCAATGCATATGACCCAATGTCTAAGAATTTGAACCAATCATCAAAAGTGAGGTTGACTTCACATATCACATTTTCCATCTAAAGAAGTTATCCACCAAGCATCCAAACCTGCAAAATAAGATATTGCGACATAAGCTCCAAAGTGATCAATGAGTATTTTTCACAATACTTACATACAATATATAGTTATCATCAAAACCATTGTCAAAGACAGCGAGGGGACGCACAGAACCCAACAGAGAGCATAGCCCTTTGGTCGAAGTGCGATGTCGTTGAACTAAGAGAACTTATTGCCGGCTGACGTGCGGTCCTCATGGTAATGATCTCCTAGAGATACGACGACCCCGGGTAGACGATACCCGCTCTTCTTTCGGCACGTCCTCCAGAAGAACTTTACGAACACGATCTATCTCACACGTACTTAGCAAAATGAAAATAAGAACAATGAAAAAAGAGAGCTTTCAGATGAGAACTGTGAGAGAAAGAAAGAAGAAAGGATGTGTGAGTATTATGTCCGGATGACCACCCTCGGTGGTCTATTTATAGGGTTATAGTAACCCTTCAAAAAATAGAAATCGGTGGATGGGTAACGTTCGAAACGGACGTTTTAATCTCCAACGGATGAATCCGTCCGTTTTTGGTAGGTTTTTAATCACCGTAAACACGGTGTGTTAACAATCCCCCACATGATTTAAAACCTTCAAATCTTATAAAGTAAGTACATAAAAGAAAATGTTGCTGAGTACCTTCTACTATGCAGTAGGTGAAAATACCTTTTCGGTTTGAATTTGCACTTAGTGATATTTGGTGTTGTCTGTGGGAGCACTTGGTGGACTAGACCTTGAACCAGGTCCCATTGATCAGGCTCCCCCAAATTCACATATAGTATAGATAGATCGAGTTTCTAAGCGGGTTGCGCTATTAATGGTCTTGCGCAGGTATCTCATGTGTGTTTTAGAAAATAGCCCATATTTTCATAGTCGCGGCCTCACGACTCTACACATGTTGGTGAATCCTACAAAGGGTGGAAGCAAGGTAACCATCATGCCGCTTCGTGTGAACGCGTCACGTGGTGGACTGAGAGAGAGAGATGGGGTTTCTCCCTCTCCGAGTAATAAAGGGTGAAAGAGATGATGACAAACAATGAAACGCGTGCTATAAAGGATATGAAAGAACGGTGGACAAGTACAACCTACAAATGACATTATAATGGAGACAGAAAGAATTTACACTGACCGAACTCCGGTACATGGCGGAGATAGGGGTCCGAAGACCCTCTCGCGCAAACTGAACCCCTTCCCGGTAGGCGTAACCCACCGTTCCGAGAGCAGCTTTTCAGATACCGAATTTGAGTCCTGGGACTCTACGTAATAGAATTTGACAGACGGGAAGACACGTAGACTCGGAAATTGTAACGATATATCACTCCTCGAACAGTTACAAGAACAATATGAATAAAGGCACACCACCGTAGGACATTGGTCTTTGCGGGGTTTTAACAATAATATTACAATATGAGCAGCAATTAATATATGTACATCTAGAAACCACCGCGAGACATTGGCCTTACGGGATTTTTAATGCAATATAAATAATACATATAAGTATATATATAAACCACCACGAGACATTGGCCTCTGCGGGGTTTTTAATGCATTATAAATAATAAATATAAATATATATACACACCACCACGAGACATTGACCTCTGCGGGGTTTTTACTATAACATAGATAATAAATATAAGTATATAAATATATAAACCACCACGAGACTGTGGCCTCTGCGGGGTTTTTACTATGACATAAATAATAAATATAAGTATATATATATATATAGAAACCACCACGAGACTGTGGCCTCTGCGAGGTTTTTAATGCGACATAAATAATTTAAATATATATATATATATATATATATATATATATATGTGTGTATAGAAACCACCACGAGGCTTTGGCCTCTGAGGGGTCTTTACTATAATATAAGTATATGTGACAGGAAAGGAAAAGGGATCAAATAAACCGCCGTGAGATGTTGATCTCCACGGGATTTTAAAGCGATGATAGGGGAATGCTGAAATTAAATAGTTAGGAGTTAGAAAGTAGGGTGCAGAAAAATAAAATGCTGAAATGGAAACGGTCGCGGGAGGTGACCCACCGCACCAATTAGGAGTTAGATATACAGAGAGTAAATCACAGAAACCGCCGCGGGGAATAATCCTCCGCGCGGGTGAGGCCAGAGACAGAAGAAGATAACCGCTGCGGGAAGCAACTCTCTGCGGGTGTTATTAAAACAAAGATGATCAAAATGGAGCGCGCGTTAGGAGTGTTGTGATCGCCAGGGACCGAGGGTCCCGAGTGGATTGATCGCTTTCGCCTTTGACACGGAGTTATGCGGGCTCCCACTTCCTCTTCTTTCGACATGCCGAAGAAGAGGACCTTTTAACTGGTTACCCCTACACAAGGAACAAACAGAGAAAAAAAATAACTAAATGAGAATGACGGTGGTGTAGTACCAATCCTTAGGTAATGAAACTGTAAATAACATAAACGAACACGTACCTGGTTGGTGTGTTTAAAACCCCTTTAGAATTAAAAGGGTGGGAGAATGACATGATAAAATGCACAAACACACAAAAGCACCCACAAGCGAGACCCTCTCGGAGAGAAAGGTATGGCACATATGCTAAATGATGCATGCAATGTAATTAACTGACTAAATAAAAATAAGAGAGGGGAGAAAAGCTTATCGGTGGAGGACCGGCGACGAGCTTTGAGAAAGGCTTCAATATCACGAGCACAGCATGACCGAAGGACTTCAGAGCGGACTTCATAAACTAGTTAAGCCGGACATAAGAACACACACACGAGCATATACATATGAATGATAAATATACTTATGTAACCATATACTCAAACATATTAAATATATTTAACATATACATAAACACACACATATATAAACATATTCGTAAATTGGTCGAAATAAAAGAACAAGAATTTGAGAAAGAGGACGAGAAAGGGAGAGAGAAAACTCTTTTTTTATTTATTTTTAAGACTTTGTTTTAGACGAAAAAGGATAAGATATATATATATGATACATATGTGTATATATATTGTGTATATATATAATATATACAGGAGAAAGAAAGAAAGAGAGAGGGAGAGAGAGAGTGGGGGAGATGATTAAAAAAATAAAAAGAGAGAGAGAGATCGAGAGGTAAGAGAGAGGATTAAAAAAATAATAAAATATGGGAGAGAGGGAGAGATCGAGAAAGAGAGAGGGAGAGAGAGAGAGAGAAGAAGTGAGAGAGGGAGAGAAGAGAGAGAGAGGGGGGCGCGGTGAGAAGAGAGAATAAAAAAAATTAAAAAAGAGAGAGAGAGAGAGAGAGAGAGAGAGAGAGAGAGTGAGACGGAGAGAGGAGGGGGGAGAGAAAGAGAGGGCGGTTGAGAGAGAGAGAAAGAGGGAGAGAAAAGAGAGAGGGGGGGACGCGACAGAGAAAAGAGAGGGGGAAGAGAAGAGAGAGAAGAGAATAAAAAATAAAACAAATGAAGAGAGCGGGGGTGGAGGAAGAGAGAAGAGGAGAGAGAGGGAACCGAGAGGGGGAGAAACGGCGAGAAGAGAGCGAGGGAGAGAAGAGAGAGAAGAGAATAAAAAATAAAACAAATGAAGAGAGAGGGGTGGAGGAAGAGAGAAGAGGAGAGAGAGGGAACCGAGAGGGGGAGAAACGGCGAGAAGAGAGAGAGGGAGAGAGGGTGAGTGAGAGAACGGGGGGGAGAGAGAGAGAGAGAGAGAAAGAGGGGGAGAGATGGAGGGAGGAGAGGATTAAAAAAAACTAAAAAAAATGGGGAAGAGAGATTGCGGGGAGACGCAGAGAGAGAGGGAAGAGAAAGATGGAGAGAGAGAGGGGGAGCCGCGACCGCGGCGGTCACGGCGGGGGGGAGGAAAAGAAGACGGGAAGAGGGAGAGGGAGAGAGAGGAAACGGGAGAGGAGAGAGAGAGATCGCAAGGGAGAGGGGGGGGCAGAGAAGGAGGCCGGCTATGGGCAGCCGATGGCGACGGCAGACGGCGAGCAGCAGCCGGCGGGGGACGACGACGGTGACCCGGTGATGTCGCGGCAGAGAGAGGTGCGCCTGGCGGGGTGCTCTGGCGTGGGGAGCGGAGGTGGAGGCGGGGCGCTGCGGACGTGGCCGGGGGGTGACGGCGTGCTCACGGTGGAGGTGCAGGTGGCCGGCCGAAGGTGGCAACGTGGGCGACATGGAGGCCGGCGTGGGTGACGACGGCATGGCAGAGCGGACGATGGCGATGCCGGTGACCGGCGGTAATGGACGATGACGGTCACGGCAGGGTGCAAGGGGTCGGCGACGGCCCAGGCGGTGTTGACGCGGTGGCGGTGCTGCCTGGGGGACTTCGCGGCGGGCGGAGGCGCGGCGGTCGGAGAGGAGCTCGGACGTGGAGCTGGTGCGAAAGCAGGCGGAGATGGGGGCTGCAGTGGTCGGAGGTGGGTTTTCCGGTGGTGCAGGTGGTGGAGAGGGGGGCTCACGATGGTGGCGTGGTCGCGGCTGGGCGGTTGGGCTGTGGGAGAGAGAGGTCACGGCCGTGAAGAGAGATAGAGGGGGGGGCGAGCGGCTGTTCGGCGGACAGTGGAGGGCTTGTGGGCGACATGGGTGAGGATGCTGGCGTTGCATGTGAGAGGAAGTGAGAGGTGAGGGGGATAGTGGGGGTTGGTGTTAGCAGAGAAAGAGGGAAAAGGGAGGTCTGCGGCTGGGGGGTTGGTGTCGCAAGGAGATGAGGGGGTGGTTCACGTGGTCGGGTGTGGAGGTGTAATGGGTTTGTGGGTGAGGAAGGAGATGGTGGGCAGCCGTGGATTGTTAGGTTTCGGAGAGAAAGTCGGAGTGTGAGAGTCAAGGAGAGGGTGGAGAGAAATGAGAGTGGGATGGGGATGAGTGTGCATGTGTGTGTGCCGTGAGGGAAAGGGAAATGAGCAGAGAAGTGAGAGGGGATTACGTGAGAGATAGGGAAGAAAATAGAGAGAGAGAAGGAGACGTAAGGATTAATATGTATATATATATATATATATGAATTATTTTTATTTGTTATTATTTTGTTTCTGTAGTTATTGAGCCTTTTTACCTTTTAAGAAATATATAGTTATCAATTATATATATATAGTAATCACATACATATATATTTACAAAAATAAATTTATCATTAAAGAAAATCAACTACATATTTTTATGTAAACATAATTATACACACACATTTTTTTGGATTTCATTTTCTTTTTTGTTTATTCATATGTATTCATATTTTAATTTTCTCCCTCTCACAAAATAAATGTAATTTAACCAAAATTACGGAAATCACTCAAATAAAAGAAAATGTAAGCCACTTCATGGCATTACGGTACAATATGGGATTTACTCATCGTAACGTCAGAAATGGCGTGTCTACACTTGGGTCTCGGATTCATTAAGAGTATAGCACTCACCCTTACCTCTTACTTTTAAATGAGCACTATCACCATAGGGATGAGAACATAATTTATTAGTGCTCTCCCAAGTTACCTATCAAGCTTGTTTCTACCCATTGAACCTCTGTGAGGTTGGGTTACTGCCGTGGTAACTTCTTTCTCTTATGGACTCAATCTCATCCCCCTCGACGCCTCTAGAATCACCATTCTAGATAAGCCTTTTGTAAAGGTATCTGCCAAGTTTCTTTCTAATTTCACAAAGTTTAAAGTAATTAATTGTTGCTTCATTTTATCTCTTATTGAGTTATGTCTCACTTTTAAGTGTCTGTTCATCTTTACATCTGCATTAGCTTGCATGCATTTATCAATGGCAGATTTATAATTACATAGTATAGATATGGGAGATAGTGATTAGTCATTAACGGAATATCAGCTAGAAGCTCTCTCAACCATTCTGCCCTCGTGCAGGTGGTGTCTAGTACAATCATCTGCGCAAGGCCATTAATAGCGCAACCCGCCAAGAATCTCGATCTGGCTATACTATGTGTGAATTTGAGAAAGCCTGAACCATAGGACATGGTTCAAGGCATAGTCCACCAAGCGTTCCCATAGATAATCTCAAATATCACTAAGTGAAAATTCAAACCGAAAGGTATTTTCACCCATTGGGTAGTAGAAAGGACTCAGCAGCCTTTTATTCTTCGTTTGCTTATTTTTTTAATTTAAAAGTTTTTTAATTTTTTTAAATCATGTGGGGGATTGTTAAATGCGTGTGATTTAAAAAAAATATAACAATTTGTTGTAACGTTCACAAGGTGAACGTTACAACGTGTAACGTTTCTAATGAATGGAAACATTACACCTATTGCAACGTAACGTTGCCTTTAACTTTAAAACGTAAAGGAAATAATGGGTTGGCTATTAATGGATGAACGTGGGGGTGATCTTCTAAGGCTTATATATAGACCCCTTGGTCAACCAAAACCTAATACAATCACAAGATAGATATAGAGAGAACAAAGGGAGTGAGAGAGAGAGAGAGAGAGAAAGACATAGAGGGAATAGAGAAGGAGAACACAAAGACAGAGAGAGGGAGCAGAGAGAGAGAGGGAACAGAGAGAGTGAGCTTGAACGTAGAGGGAGAGGGTCGTCAATAAGGAGAGGATCACCGGTGCTCGTCACTCTAGTGCCACCCCCCGTCGGCCCCTACCGGCATCGTGACCCTCCTCCCTGTTGGAAATATTTGTTAAAAAATTAAAAGTATTAGCATAAAATAAATTAAGAGGTTTAGAGAGCGTAGCCTTTTGGTCGATGTGCGATGTCGCTGAACTAAGAGAACTTATTACCGGCCGACATGCGATCCTCGTGGCAATGATCTCCTAGAGATACGATGATCCCGGGTAGACGATACCCGCTCTTCTTTCGGCACGTCCTCCAGAAGAACTTTACGAACACGATCTATCTCACAAGTACTCAGCAAAATGAAAATAAGAACAATGAAAAAAGAGAGCTTTCAGATGAGAATTGTGAGAGAAAGAAAGAAGAAAGGATGTGTGAGTATTATGTCCGGATGACCACCCTCAGTGGTCTATTTATAGGGTTATAGTAACCCTTCAAAAAATAGAAATCGGTGGATGGGTAACGTTCGAAATGAACGTTTTAATCTCCAACGGATGAATCCGTCCGTTTTTGGTAGGTTTTAAATCACCGTAAACACGGTGCGTTAACAATCCTCCACATGATTTAAAACCTTCAAATCTTATAAAGTAAGTACAAAAAGAAAATGTTGCTGAGTACCTTCTACTAGCAGTAGGTGAAAATATCTTTTCAGTTTGAATTTTCACTTAGTGATATTTGGTGTTGTCTGTGGGAGCACTTGGTGGATTAGACCTTGAACCAGGTCCCATTGATCAGGCTCCCCCAAATTCACACATAGTATAGATAGATCGAGATTCTAAGCGGGTTGCGCTATTAATGGCCTTGCGCAGGTATCTCATGTGTGTTTTAGAAAATAGCCCATATTTTCATAGTCGTGGCCTCACGACTCCACACATGTCGGTGAATCCTACAAAGGGTGGAAGCAAGGTAACCATCCTGCGGCTTGGGTCTCGTATTCATTAAGAAGAGTATAGCACTCACCCTTACCTCTTGCTTTTAAATGAGCACTAGCGTCATAGGGATGAGAACATAATTTATTAGTGCTCTCCCAAGTTACCTATCAAGCTTGTTTCTACCCATTGAACCTCTGTGAGGTTGGGTTAATGCCGTGGTAACTTCTTTCTCTTATGGTCTCAATCACATCCCCCTCGACGCCTCTAGAATCACCATTCTAGATAAGCCTTTTGTAAAGGCATCTGCCAAGTTTCTTTCCGATTTCACAAAGTTTAAAGCAATTAATTGTTGCCTCATTTTATCTCTTATTGATTTATGTCTCACTTTTAAGTGTCTGTTCATCTTTACATCTGCATTAGCTTGCATGCATTTATCAATGGTAGGTTTACAATCATATAGTATAGATATGGGAGATAGTGGATTATTCATTAAGGGAATATCAGCTGGAAGGTCTCTCAACCATTCTACCCTCGTGCAGGTGGTGTCTAGTGCAATCATTTCAGATTCCATACTGCTCCTAACTAACACTCTTTGTTTAGTTGATTTCCAAGATACTGCACCTCCTCTTATGAGAAAAATAAATCATGATGTAGATTTTACATCTAAAGAATCACTAATCCAATTTGCATAACTATATCCCTCTAAGACAGAAGGATAACTAGTGTAGTGTAATCTGTAGGTTATAGTCCATTTTAAATACCTAAGTACTCTTTCTAAAGCTTTCCAATGGCTCTCGTCGGGGTTGGTGGTGTATCTACTAAGCATGTTGACTGCATATGTAATATCAGGCATGGTGTCATTTGTTAAGAATCCAAGTGACCCTATAATTTGTGCATATTCACTTTGTAGTGTTGGATGCCCTAAATTTTTCTTTAAGTGAATATTAGGGTCATAGGGAGTAGATACAGGTTGGCAATCTAAGTAGTAATTTTTTTTAAGAATTTTCTCTATGTAGTGAGATTGTGATAAAGTTATCCCGGATGAATCTTTTTTGATTTTCGTGTTAAGAATTAAATTTGTTTCACTTAAATCTTTCGTGTCGAAACTTTGAGAAAGAAATTCTTTAACTTCTTCTCATTTTCTTTCCTCCACAATTTTATTTACTTTGTGTTGAGTTCTTGAAAGCTGGGTTGAGATTCGTAAAAAAAGCATAAACTGGTAAAAAAAATGTAAACTGAGCAAGAAAAATGTAAGCTAGGCAAACAAGTGTAAATTGGGTGAAAAATGATAAACTGGGAAATAAAGAGTAAATTGGACAAAAAAGTGTCAAGTAGGCAAAAAAAGTGTAAACTGGGTGAATATTTTGTAAATTGGAAAAAGTGTAAAATGGATGAAAAAAATCATAAACTGGTAAAAAAATGTGAATTGGCTGAAAAATCTGTAAATTGGTGATTGATAGACCAATCCGATGCTTCCGGTCGACCAAAAACGTCGGATTGGTCGACCAATAACTAATTCACAGTTTTGTAACCCAGCTTATATTTTTTTACCCAATTTACATTTTTTTGCCCAATTTATAACTTTTTCACCCAGTTTACATTTTATTCTCTGTTTACAATTTTTTCACCGAGTTTACACTCCTTTATCTGGTTGACAACTTTTTCAGCTAATTTACACTTTTTACTTGATTTAATAAATCATCTCAATTTAAAACCAACTCACCTAAAATATAATAACGGAATACCCGTTATTTTTAATATAATGTATTATGTTTATAACCTAATATTAGTTGAACGAGAGATTTTAAATTTTATTTGATCTTATCGAACATGGTACATGATAATATATATATATATATATACATGTTATAGATGAGTATGGACAAATTATTATGACGTGTTGGAGCTAGACAATCAGTCGCAAATCTCTAATATATCATCACATGGCATTTACATGTACGTCATATGTGTAGCAGCACTTATATAGATCCCCATAGCACATAAGTTACAACTTGATTT
This sequence comes from Amorphophallus konjac, assembly GCA_022559845.1. NCBI lineage: Eukaryota > Viridiplantae > Streptophyta > Magnoliopsida > Alismatales > Araceae > Amorphophallus > Amorphophallus konjac. The sequence continues at coordinate 31,667,064 of CM040120.1, forward strand.
AATGGTAGCTCATGTCGACGAATCATCGTTATTATCACGTACTCGTCTCCACAACGTCTTCAAATATATGTATCAAAGATTTCAGATCAATTATGTGAATTTTACATATAAAATAATAGAAGATATCTTATGACGGGTATATAATCTAGAGTGATATAGAATTTATATTACATAATTCAATTAGAATTCAAAATCCCTCCTCAATTAATGTTAAGTTGTGAATTTGAGATAATAGGAATGAGTTTAGGTGAGCTGATTTTGGACCGAGAAAATTTATTGACTGGGTGAAAAAACTGTAAGCTATAAAAAATATAAACTAGGCAAAAAAGTGTCAACTCGGTGAAAAAACTGTAAACTGGGTAAAGAAAAATGTAAATTGGGCAAAAAAATGTAAATTGGCTGAAAAAACTAAAAACAGGGGAAAAACATAAATTGAGCAAAAAATGGAAACTCGGTGAAAATACTTTATATTAGCCCAATATTCTACATTTTTTTGTCCAATTTATGCTTTTTTCGGTTTACCATTTTATCACCCAATTTATATTTTTTGCCCAGTTTACAGTTTTTTCAACTAGTTTACATTTTTTATCCATTTTACGATTTTTTTGCCTAGTTTACAATTTTTTCACGTGGTTTACACATTTTTTTTTGTCTAGTTTACACTTTTTTTAACTTTACAGTTTCTTCATTGAGTCTACACTTTTCCCATATTGCGATTTTTTAATCTGATCTAATCTTGAGTCTTATAACAGTATCAATATCAAATATTCATAATTTAAGATCATTTATTTATTAAATATTTTCTCTCTCCTCCTCTCTTCTTCTTCTTTACGATGGTAACCCTAGCCGCCCTGCCAAACTGCCAACAGCTCTCCGACTGTCGCTTCCGCTAGAGTTCTGATGAGAGAGAGAGAATATAGACAAAGAGGGGGAGGAGAGAGAGAACATAGAGGTCAAGAGAGGTAGGTCTGACAATTATCCGTTTAAAATTCGATTCGAATTCGTATTCGTTTGGTCGGATAATTATCCGAATAAAATATCCGACGGATAATTTAATCGGATATCGGATATTCGATTATTAATCGGATACGAATTCGGATATTTAAGTATCCACGTCGGATATTATCCGACCGAATATAAATATGAGTTTTTTTAATAAAAATGTGAGAAAATCACTGAGTCATTAAGAAATGGCGATTGCGTAGGATTGCATTGATTGCATTGTTGCTCTGCTGCATGTTTTAGATAGAATTTATTATGATAATAAATGGTCATTTTATCCTGAGTAGGACACGAAGAGTCTGGGTAAGAGATGAAGAGTCTCTAGACTCTCCTCCTCTCTCGGTGTCTACTGTCTCTTATGCTTCACACACGATAAACGGGGAAAGATGCTTGTCTGACAACATTCCATTGGCCTTTAGCTTCTTTCTAAGTTGTTTGCATACAAAAGGGGGTTGTTTGTTTGTTCGGTGTATTTTATGGTCAAAATTTTCATAGGTGAAAATATCATGTGAAAATCCATGATAATGACATGTTATCTCTTCCCCGCCCCTCACCTTCTTCTTCTCCTTTCCCTTCCTCTTCTTCTCTCATTCCCCTCCTCTCTCTCCTCTTTCCCCCCCTTCACCTGTTCGCTGCAACGGAGCCCCTGTTCAAAACAGGGGCGCCGGCCAACCTCTCCCCTCTCTTTTCCTCTCACTCCCCCCTCTCTAATCTCTCTTTCTCTTACTCCCCCTTCACAACTGTCGCTCTCTCCATCTAGCCCTCTCTTTTCTTCTCCCTCTCCCCCTCCCCTATCTGCTCTTCTCTTCTCCCTCCAGTCTCCCTGTTCTCCTCCTTGCACAACCTCCGAAGCAACTCTCCTCTGCCTTCTCTTCTCATCGCACACACACTCACACACATTAACCTGCACCACTGCACCGCACAGCCAGCAGGTCATTCGCGCCAGCTGCTATAATTTTTATTTAGGTGCATCTTTCTTTATTTCCATTTTCACTCTAGGTTAGCTTAGACTAGTCAATTAATAATTATATTTTATATTTATTATATTTTTAATTCATTATATACATATATATATATTTAAAATTTTAAAAACTATGAACATATAACATATTTTTATACCTAATCGGATAGTCGTATATATCCGAATCGGGATGATATTCGACTATTCGATTACACCCAGTCTGATAATTGGATATATCCGAATCTGAATAATATCCATCGAATTCGAATTCGGATAGTGGCAAAAATACACCCTAATAGAATGTGTCGGATTCGGATATCCGACCGATTATAATCGGATACGAATTCGGATATCAGACTATCCGCTCCGTATCCGCTCCGTTTACAGGTCTAGAGATAGGGAACAAAGAGAGTGAGAGAGAATGGAGAGATAGAGAGAGAGAGTCACCATCAAGGAGTAGATCACCTTCGCTCATCACTCCGGTGCCCCCCTCCCGCTAGCTCCCCCCGGCATCACGGCCCTCTGTCAGTCCCCCGCCATTCGCTGGCTGGCATTGCAGCCCTCCTCCCCTCACCCAGCGGGCACCGTGCCCCTCACTCTGGTGTCATCCTTCGCCGTCCTCTCGTCGGCATCCCCGGCCTTAGTCGGTCCCCCGTCGGCATCGCTGCCCCCCGTCAGCCTCCCTCCCGCCGGCCACCAACCGCCCCCTCCCCTCACCCAGTTGCTAGGCACTACAATCTTAGAGAGAGAGTGCTGGATGAGGTGGCAAAATAGGGTGAGCTGGCAAATTTGACTGGGTGAGCAAAATCAAGTATGTTCTTGTAAATATTTTGGAATTAGATCTATTTAGAAAATCATTTATTAAAATAAGATTATTTGAAAAATTCCCTTTTAAATATTCGTGTTCTATCCATCTTTATCTAAAAGGTACATAAAAATGAGTTTAAAACGAAGATAAATGTATTACTTTTAATTTTTACTTTAGGTAAAATAAGAAAATGACTGTTTCTGTAGATTATAGCGTGATTGATGTTGCGCATTAGAATATAATAAATATTTAGAATAAGAGAGGGAAAAAGACTAGCATGTTTTTAACGCCCTCGTATTAAGATCTTTCATCTTCTCATTTGTACTCTTTTACAACTTTACGCTTGTATTTTAAGTGGAATATTTCTTCTAACACTGATGTTGTTAGAACGAGAGAAATATTCCTCGCTACGGAGAAATGCACAACAATACATGAATTACGGGGGTATAAGTAAAATATCAAAGTTTTTGAAAGTATATTTGTAGTTACTTAACATATTTGAATATCAAATCGTGCGATGACATGTCTCAACAGTTTGCCGTCACAATGTTCTCTCATCCATGTCAATACAAGTGTGTGGTTGTAGATATATTTCGTGATTTTTTGTACCACCTTGACCACAGATTTGACTACACGAAGGTGACCAATCTCTATCAGCATCAGATCTACACAGTGTGCTGCACATGGGGTCCAAAAAATGTGTCGTCTCGTCCTCATCAGCTCCTCCCCATCCTTCTTATAGTTCGAGCTATTATCTGTCACCACTTGAACAGATCTCGGTCACCACTTGTTCCATCAATGACAAAATATATTGGTAACTGTGGACTTGGTCTGACGCATCAACTGATATGTGAAAGAAAATCTATCTGTCACAATAAATAAGGAAGTTGATCAGACTACCCTTTGTGGTACCTGACCATCCATCGCACATTAGTGTGACTCCGTACTTTGACCATTTTTATTTGAATGAGTCAACATAACTCTTGATCTCAGCAACTTGTTCATCAAGATATATGACGGCCAACTCTCTTACTGGAGGTAGTTGCACGTGTAACCCAAGAACTTGTGCTTCGTGAAATATTGGCTTGTAGTAAGGGCTGTTGACCGCATTGAAAGGCAGACCCGCGTGGTGCCACCATTTTACAACGGCCTATCCAAGTTTTCATTTAGACCTCTTCTGGCCATATGCATCATCCACCGTAGTTTGCTTGCCATGCTCTCAGGATAGTGCACCGGACTCCACTTCTTCAATGTTGATCGATTGTGTCCTTTTTCTTTGTGAACTCGAGTCACCAGTGAAAAAACTCCTCATGCCCCGTGGTTGTCGAGTCATAGATGAACCACGACTGCCTGATGCTCCGGTCCTTGCCGCCTCGCAGCTTCGCACTCTCGTCTCCTCGAGATGTCTTGCATCATCTTTACTCTGACGTACTGCCTCACGAAACTCCGCTTCATATAGATCATTTACCGTGACAAACACATTAGGCTGGTGAGTACGCGCTTGTTGGTCTTCGTCACTGGCTGTCCATGCGCATTCATATATCATCGTCGCTGTTGCTTGCTCTTCCGCTAACTGCCGCTTCATCTCTTTTCTTCTTTTTTTCCTTTTCTTACATCTTAACTCTCTTCTCCCGCATGTGTCTGGCCATTGCAAGTTTCACATCTATAGGCACATGGGTACACCTAGCAACCTCAGAGTATCCCGCACCGGCTCCTCCTGTCAAGTGTTTCTTCAACCGAGACACACCTCCTCTCCGGTGTTCTGTTTTACAGTAGTTGCAACGCCAACACCTATGGTTGCCATCCAACATAATTTCGTGTGACCATCCAATGTCATTTGGACATTCCTTAGGAGCCATAGAGTGCTTAAATGTATCTCCTAAATTTAAGAAATATAAATTATAAATATGAAATTTTACTATTCTACATCTACAATTAAAAATTTTAAATAATACTTCTAAATTCAATCTACAATTTTTGTTACAAATATAATTTTAATGAAAATAATATCATTATTTCTACAATATGTAAAACTAAATGTATTATTTAATACATCTAAATTAAATCTACAATTTTTGTTACAAATATAATTTTAATTAAAGCAGTAAATTTAATTATACAATATGTAAAATTAAATATATTATTTAATACATCTAAATTAAATCTACAATTTTTGTTACAAATATAATTTTAATAAAAATAATAAATTTAATTCTACAAGTAAAACTAAATGCATTATTTAATACATCTAAATTAAATCTACAATTTTTGTTACAAATATAATTTTAATTAAAATAACAAATTTAATTCTACAACATGTAAAACTAAATGTATTATTTAATACATCTAAATTAAATCTATAATTTTTGTTACAAATTAAATTTTATATAGAACCATCGAATACAATTTACAATCCGTAAATTTATCTAAAATTTTAAAATCATTTGTAAAATATTTATCACTGAATTTAAATTTAGAACATCTACAACTAAATGAATTAAATAATACATCTAAATTAAATTTTAAATATCTAACAAAATCTATTCTAAAATTTCTACAACTAACAAAATTAAATTTAATTAAACTAAAATTTTAATTAAATTTTTTTAACCCCACCCCCACCGTCCCCCACCGCCCCCCCTGTCTCACCCCCAGCCCCGCCCCCTACCGGCTGACCCCCTGCCCCACCCCCACCTCCCCCACCCCCCTATCTGGTCGGCCACTGTACCCCATCGGCACCCACCGCCCCCTCCGATCTCCCACCGGTAAGATCTGGCCAGTGGTGTGGTGGGCGCCGGTGGCTCCCCCCCGGTCCCACCGCCCCCCCAACCTCCCACCCGTCCCACCCCAACCTCCCTCCTCCCTATTTCCCACGGCCCCCCCATCCCCGTCCGGCCTCCCACTGCCGCAGACCACCTCCACCGCCCTCCCACGCCCCCCCACCGGCCACCCTCCCCCATATAAATTTGTTTTTTCAAAAACTGAAGCTTACCTCCGATGGCCGGTCCCCGCCGCCCGTCGCTACCGCTGGCCTCCGTCCACCGACGTCCACCGCCGCTCGCCGCTTGCCATCGCCCCTGGACGTCCTCCACCGCTGCAACCTACGCCTCCCACCGCCCCTGGACGCACCCCCACCGGCCCGTTAAATGGGCGGACCGGCACGAGCCGGCCGACCCGCACGTACCAGGCCGTCTCGACCACAGATTGGTCTGGTACGTGGCGGGACGCACGGGACCGTGAGGTCCAGTCCGTCCCGGCCACGATTCACGGCCCGATCATCCCGCTCACCGCCTGAGACGGGCCGGGTCGTGCGGATCGGGCCGTCCCGGACCGAGATGGCAAACCATGGTTACCTTATTGTTTTACAAAAATTGTTCTACTTTTGTCTTTTCTTTCTTAGGTTCATGTTTTATATACATCACATTTCAGTATATTGAAATCAAGAGTTCAAATAGAGATGTGAGCAATTAGCACTTCGCATTGTTGCAGTATAAGTTCTTTTTTATTACTTAGTAAACTTTGTACATGTGATACAAATGTGCTGTATATTCATCCACATGATATATTTGGGGAACATGCAGAGTAATTACATGTTCAAATATATGATAATTTGTACATTCGTACAAATATCTAAAAATTATAATCATATCTTTATTTGGTAATCTTTTGTGGTGTAAGAAGCCCAAGAAAAAATGCAAGGAAAATCGTGCAAAGATGAAGTTTTATCTAATAACTCAATACGTATTCGTTTCTAATAAAGTATTATCATAAGAATAAGGATAAGTATGTATACACACAAAGAGAAGGTTAAATTGAAGAATAAATTTATTCATTTAAAGGGTAAAAATAAAATTTCTATTCCACTGTTGTTACTTTTGGCATCCTTACTTGCTCAGTTGCTCTGATGAAAACTGTGGAATCAGCATATCCATGCATGCAATCTGAATCGTGTTGGTAGGTTCCTATGACAATTGAGATGATAATTAATTCATCTGACTAACTTACCTAATCTACAAACATATTTTATTTCTCTTGTGAGATTCCCTCAGAGTTAGTAAACTTGAGAACATGCAATGGGCTGGGAGAGGATCCATCTGTCCTCCATCTACGTTGGAGTCTCTCACCATGCCAAATTTGCGTCATGATAGAGAGGAATATCAGTCGGAAAAAAAGAGATATCTCATCATGGGCAACCTCGTAAGCCCGTCTCGACCACAAAAGTTGAAATTTTTTTCTTCCTTTTTTCTGACATGGGAAGTGAATTTTTTATTTTTTATTTTTTTAAAAAGGTAATTCTTATTACTCGTCCGGGACGAGTATCTAACAACCCTTTTTTGAAAAATTTAGAGCAACTTCGGACTCCACGTAACGTACATATTTGTATAAGTTACATCATGATCGGTCGGCCTAAAAAAACAATTGAAAAAAATCAAATGAAGGCCGACCACTTTAGACTTATTAAAGACATCTGATATTTTCTTTGTTTGAATATTTTAGGCCGTGTGTACCTCATATAGATGTGTATCTTAAATGGATCCTAAAATCAAATTAAAAATTTAAAAGATTAAAAAAATCACTGCATATTAATCACGTGGAATAATCTTGGATGTACTGTGAATATTACTCTTTTTTTTCCCCTTCTGACTCAGCATGAAGACCAAGGCTGGGCCATACGCCGCAGGCCTCCACGCCACTGTACAATTGGGCTAACGGATGGCCCGGGCCCTGGTCACACAGGACAGAGCCGCTTTAGGCCCATCCGTGCAGAGGAGCTAGTAAGCATACGCCCGCGCAGCGCACCCGGGCTCCGTGGGGGTGGATTGGTGGGGCGCAACCCCCCGCATGGGTCAGGCACGTCGACCCCGGCCACAGCCCTGCGTAGGTATATGCAGGAGCGCCAGCCATCACGAGGCCCATGTAGGGCCTACGCCGACGAAGCATTTGTCTGTCAGTGAGTTGGCCCAGCCCGATGGATCCATGGGCCTGACCCGGCTTCAAGCTGGTCTGTTAGGTCCTTTTCAGCATGCATGCCCTTAGTCGAGCGTAAAAATTCGGTCGGTAAAGACTCTCGGTTCGAGCTCAGACTTTTAGTTCTACTTATGGGCTAACTCGGCTCGTTCTTTTTTTTTCTTTATTAATTAATTTAAATTTTATATTTTATTTTATTAAAAAATTAAAAAAATTAAATAAATTAACAGATAAAACTCTAATTAATTTAGTGAGATAGTAATTTTACTATTTTTATTTAAATTATTATTTATTAGTTTTTTCATTAAATTAGTTGGGTCGAACTATGCTGAAGTCAGGCTTTATATTTAGGTAAAGTAGTCGGGCCCGACGCGACCCGACATAGCCTTGGCTCGGGCTAAGCTCTGACTTTAAAATTAAGGAGTTGGGCCCCGGCAGGGCCGACCTAAGCCCAACTTGGACTGAAGAATAGGATTCAATGTTCAAGCTCTTTCATCAGCACATCTGTCATGTTCTTCCATTGTGTATTGTCCATATTGTATGCCTAGTGATTAAGTGGGCGCGCATTGGCTTTCAATGTAATAAGAAAATAAGCGAGGAGGGGCCAAACTCTACTCCTACTTGCATAGGGTAGAGAGCAAGTAAGATGAAACCTCTCCACTTCTTATTCTATTAACATCCTCCTCCTATGGAGACTACTACCAAGATCAAGATGGCCATTACAAAGCTTAGGATGAGAACTCTATGTAAGAAGGGAAATGCTAGCTGCCCGTCCTAGACGAGAAGGTTTCCTACTCGTCCAGGATGGGTATTAAGCATTTCTCATGTAAGAAACTCACGGCCAAGGGACACTGTCGGAATCAGCCAGTTAAGTTGGGTAGCAGTGACTCACTTTCTCTCCCGAAAGAGGACCGCTCCTACCTCTGGGAAATGATGGGCATGCAGACTAACCACTTTACCAACAAGTGGTATCAGAGACAAGTTCTATTAAGGAATGCTTAAACACCTAAGAGAGTTCCATGACGCATCTCGGAGCTCTATTTCTCTTTAGTGAAGGTCAATCTGCTCATACAAGTGGCATCAGAGACAAGTTCTCTTAAGGAATACTTAAACACCTAAGAGAGTTCTATGGTTCATCCCAGAGTTCCATTTCTCTTCAGTGAAGGTCAATCCGCTCATAGAACATCTCTTTTTAATGGTTCAAACTATGGCTATTGGAAAAAATAGATGATTTTTATGAAGTCTATAGACTATGAAATATGGTTGATCATTGAGAAGGGATCATATATACCCAAAGGGAAAGAGGAGGATTGGAAAAATGATGATTTTTGAAAAGTTTCATTGAATGGTAAAGCTATTATTGTTTTACATTGTGTTCTTGATGGTCATGAATATAATAGAATTTCTACGTGCGAGACATCAAAAGAGATATGGGAAAAGCTCCAAATCACCTATGAGAGAACATCTCAAGTGAAGGAGACAAAGATCAACCTTCTTGTGTTCAAGTACGAGTTGTTCAAAACGAATCTGGAGGAATCTATTGGTGAGATGTTTACTCGCTTTGATGATATAGTGAATGGGCTAAAATCTTTGGATAAGATCTATTCCAACTTTGATCTTGTGCATAAAATTCTTCAATCTTTGACATCCTCATGGAGTCCAAAAGTCACCACAATTTAAGAAGTCATGGATTTGTCTATCTTATCACTTGATGAACTAATAGGTTCTCTTATGATTTATGAGATAAACACGATGAGAATGCAGTATAAAGACTCTAAGAAAAGGAAGAGCATTGCACTTAAAGCCGTTTCGTCATCCTCATGCTCGAGTGATGAAAGTGAATGTGAGGTGAGATCAATGAAGATGAAATCAACTTGTTAGCAAGGCAAATGAGAAAATTCAGGCACAAGAGATTTACTGGCTTAAGAAACAAGAACTACAAGGGATCATCTCCTAAGGGCGAGGGTTCTAAAGAAGCTAAGTTTGCTTGCTATGAATGCAAAAAGGTTGGTCACATGAGGAGCGAATGTCCTAAACAAAAAAAAAAGAAGTTAATGTGTGACAAAGGTCGTAGAAAGAAGAAAAAGACAATGATCAGTGTATGGAGTGACGAGGACATATCATCCTCCAAGAAGAAGATAGTGATGGCATGACAAATCTTTAGTTCATGGCCAATAATCACGAAGAGGAGGTAACTTTTGAACCTTGCTTAATTCTCATTGAAAAACTTCAATATGCTTTGGTGCGATGAACTCTAGAAACAAAAATTTAAAATTTAAAAATAAAATTTTGAAAAAGGAACTGATTGCCATGCATAATGACTTAGTTGTTAAAGATCAATTGAAATGCATTCATCTTGAACATGAGAAATTAGAAAAAGAGAATGCTGTTGAAATTTGAGCTTGAAGTGGCAAAATCTAAAATTAAAGAGAATACATTATTAAAATCTGAGCATGAGTAAGCCGAATCTAAAATTTATTATTTGGAAAATAAGATTGCATCATTTCAACTTGAGATTGACAACATGCCATATGCACTTGATAGATTTGTTAAAGCTGGAGATAGCCTGGATGCCATTCTTGGATCTTATGTGGGTGTTTTTTCGCAAAGAATGTCTTGGGTATGTACCCATTGAACAATCTACCTGGAAGAATGTGAATGGTACTAACATAATTGGGCCCAACAAACTGTCTGTTGGCCTGATATATGAATAACCCTGGGGGGGGGGTTGAATTGCGTTATTGGAAAAATCAGAACTTTTTAATCTATTTTAACAATTTAAATGACTTTCAAATCTAACCAATCTAGATCGATCGAATCATAGTTGCATAGAATGGGGGGTGAGAAGAAATGGAGCCTTCACACCAAGAGACTGTGATTTTTATATATAGTGGTTTGGACTCCTCTTGGAGGCCTATGTCCAGTCCCTCATGTTGTGAGGTATTCCGCACACACTAAGGAAACTTACAAGCCACACACGAGTAGCACGCAATGAAATGCACCCTTAACACAATGATTTCAGCACCCCCCCCCCCCCACACACACACACGGGCGCAGCACCCTAACATAAACACTATATCAGTATTTACAAATAGATATTCAATGAAAACACGAGAGAAACGAGGTAGAAAGATGTCAGCCGGATTGATCCTTCAAGAATGTCTCCCCTGAGTATAATAGCCATTTAGAGCACTAGGAAGATGTCCACTATTTGCCTTCTTTCTCTCTTCTCAAATATGCTTAGCACAAAGCAACAAGTTGGAGCATAATGGGGTGTGTATGCTTGACAACATGAACCCTAATTCTTATGCTTGAATCCATTGTTGATGTATTTATAGACCAAGTCAATTGTTGGAAGTATTCCCTGGACATTCCCTTTAAAATGATCCATTTTATTCTCCCTCAAATCGGAGCAAGAAAGTCTAAAATGGTCAGAAGATTCAGTTCATTGAATCATGGAAACCCATATCAGTTGGCCAATTCAACTGGATCGATCCACAAGTGCACTGATTGGGTCATTTTCTGACAATAGCATTGTACTGGAATTTTTGGTTGATCAATATGATTCGATCGGTCGATCGATCTCGACTTTGAGCCATTTTCTGAGAAAAACACATGTACTGGATTTTTCGGTTGACCTATCGGTCTGGGTTGATCGACCAATCCCTATTATGACGATTTTAAGTCCGCGTCTTTGGCCGATCTTCGAATGTTTGTTTCTCCTATTTGCCTTCAACATCTTTTGACTAGTTTCTCCTTAAATACATAGACTCACAAGCTTGATTAGATACTTTGATTAGGTTTTGGAATCATCAAAACATGGGCTTGGAAACAACAATATGGGTACCAAAAGACAACGTGTGAGAATGTGATTTTTGCATGTATGCCTTGGAGCCATAGATGGTAAATAGCATCTTGATATAGAATGCTCAAGGCAAATGATGGGAGACAAGCGACAATTCATTTCCCTTGAATCAAAGATGGTGGTATGATCACTTTTGATGATAATGGAAATGGTAAAATAATTGGCATTAGAAACATTAGTAAGAACTCTTCCACATCTATTGAAAGTGTACTTCTAGTGGAGGGTCTTAAACATAATCTCCTTAGTATTGGTAATTGTGTGACAAAGAATATAAGGTAATCTTCGAACCTTCTCATTTCATAGTCATAAATTGCTCTACTAATGAAATTAAATTTGTAGGAGAAAGAGCTGGAAATGTCCACATCATTTGCGTAGTGACTTGCATAAGGACATATGCTTTAAAGCTAGCATGGGTATTTTCACTAAGTTATCAAAGCATGATCTAGTAAATGTACTGTCTAGAGGTAATCTGAATCAGATAAAATTTGTGATACTTGTGCAAGGGATAAGCAAACTGAGATTTCTTTCAAATCAAAGACTATTGCGTCAACTTCTAGACCATTGCAATTACTTCATATTGATTTGTTTGGTCCTAGTAGGACTAGAAGATTAGGAGGAAAATACTATGGCTTTCTAATTGTAGATGAGTTCTCCAAATTTGCATGGGTCTTATTTTTGACACATAGAAATGATGCTCTGACTTGGTTTGTTAAGTTTTGCAAGAAAATTCAAAACCCAAAGGTTATGCCATCACCGTCATCTATAGTGATCATGGAGGAGAGTTCTAGATTTTATTGCTCCTTCATTTTGTGATGAGAATGGTTTCATCACAAGTTTTCAACCTCTCAGACCCCACAATAAAATGGCGTTGGGGAAATAAAAAAGTGGATTTTGATTGATATGGCCCGAATTATGCTATGTGAAGACAATCTTCCAAATTACTTTTGGGCCGAAGCTATGAGTAATGCTTGTTATGTGACTAATCATGCTTTGATCGGGCCCATCTTACATAAAAGTCCATGCGAGGTGTTTAAGGGTAAGAATCCTAATATTTCTTATCTAAGATCCTTTGGTTGCAAGTGCTTCATCCTCAATAATGACAAGAATCAATTGGGTAAGTTTAATGCTAGAAGCGATGAAGGTATCTTTCTCGGTTATGCTCTTGATTCTAGTGCTTATAGAGTCTTTAATAAAAGATCATGTGTTGTAAATGAAAACATTCATATTATTTTTGATGAATCTACCAACTCCAAATGGAGAGAATTTGTTGATGATGATGAGGTCAACCAGGTCGGGGAACAAATGAAAGATCTAATCATGCAAGAAAAGGAAGAGCAACCCTCACAAGAAGAAGGTCAAGAGATGGAGAATATGCAAATTGATTTTGGTGGACAACAAACTGATGTTCCCATTTAAGAACCACAATTACCTCCACCACATCATGAAGATCCAAAAAAGGCATAGATGATTATGGATAGGTATCCCAAACAAAATATAATTAGGGATCCCATTGAAGGTTTGCATACGCATTTATCTTTTAAACCCAATTCTAATATGCCTTTGTATCAAATTGAACCTAAATCCATCAGTGAGACCCTCTTAGATGTAAATTGGTTAATCGAAATGCACGAGGAGCTAAATCAATTTGTGTGGAATGAGGTATGGACCTTAGTACCACATCTTGAGGACCACCCCATCATCAGAACCAAATGGATTCTCAGTAATAAATTGAATGAGATGGGTGTAATAGTAAATAACAAAGTGAGATTAGTTGCTCAAGGCTGTTGTCAAGATGAGGGTATTAATTTTGACGAAACATTTGCTCTTGTTGCTTGCCTAGAAGTTATTCATCTTCTACTTGCTTTTGCTTATTTAAAGATTTTCACCTTGTTTTAAATGGATGCGAAAAGCACATTCTTCAATGGCTTCACCAAGGAATAAGTATATGTGGAACAATCTCCCAACTTTGAAGACTTCTGTAATGCCCCAGGTTTTTCGGATCCTCGTTCGTGGGTCCCGGATCTGGTTTCTCGGAGTGTCCAGCTCCGTTGTGTCCGAAATTTCGTTTCGGACGTCTTTCGTGTTCGGATCGGCGCGATCCGGAGTCGTTTCGGAGGCCCGGAGGCGTTCCGCGGCTTTTTCCTCGTGTGTTTTCTGATTCCCAGCGTGGGTTTCGGCTTTCCCTTCGGAACCTCGTTGCGGGTGAACCGGGCCGTTCACCTGGGCGCGAGTGATACCGTTGCGATCGGTGCGCTCCGAGGATCGCGAGGGTGTGATTTTCTATTTTTCTGGATTTTTCCGATTTTTCAGATTTTCCTATAAATAGCTTTTTCTCTCTCTCCCCCTCTCATTTCTCATTTCTCTCCCTCTCTCTTCTCACGCTCTCTCCTCTCTCCCTCTCTCTCCGGCGGCCGACGGGGCGGAGTATGGGCGAGGCGGGGACGGCGCGGGCGAGGCACGGGCGAGGATGGATGAGGATCGAGGCGGTGGAGGCGCGTAGAAGCTCGGCCGTGAGTTCGTGGAACGGCGAGGCTTCAACGGCGTTTTCTTCGTGGATCGGCGTCCACGGTGCGCGTAATCTTCGGTGGAGGTAGGGTGATGGTTCCCCAGCCCGTGTACTTCCTTTCCCGCGAGTTTCGTAGGCCGTGGTGAGCCGAGCGGGCTAAACGGGGCGTTTTGGGCAAAATGTGTGTTTTTGGGGTGTGAGCCGGATCTCCCGTTTTATGGTATTTTTGGGCGATCCAGGGGTTTAGATGCATGCCTAGGGGTTTGGGGAAGGTTTCCCCTTTTGTTTCCCCTTCACCTGGGGGTGAACGGGGCGTGGCATGGCTTTTCCCGCGGTTTCCACCGTTTCCGGGTGCGGACTGAGAACGCGCTATACTCCAGTAGCGCGTTCTTGAAGGTCGCGCTGCCCCGATAGGGCGCGTTCATCGGAGAAGATGAACAGTAAGGCGGTTTGGGTCGCGCCTTACGGCCCCAGCGCGTTCTGGTTGTCGCGCTATAGGATCATAGCGCGACCTGGCCTGGTCGCGCTATGGTCATGTAGCGCGTTCGTGTTGAACGCGCTAGGCGCGTATAGCGCGTTCTGGCTGAACGCGCTATGCACATGTAGCGCGTTCTTGGAGGGACCAGCCGGGCTGCCCGGGGCGGGCGGTCTGCGGCTGATCGTGCTCCCCTTGGGCCGTGTGTGCCTTGGACACCCAGTGGAGTTTCGTGACCGTGTTTTGGGGTGTCTGGAGGTTCCGTTTACCTCGTTTTACGTGTCCGTGCGCTTAAGGGTCCGGGTGACCTTTTAGCGTCCGTTCGCATTGTGTTGGTCTCCGGTCGACCCGGTTGGGACCCAGTGGTCGACCTCCGGCCTTGTGAGTATCCTGGACACCCCGTGGGTTCTGTGTCCGCGTTTCTGGGGTGTCGGGAGGGACCGTGTTTCCTCGATTAGCGTGCCCGTAGGTGTGGTGGGTCCGGGTGACCCCACGTGTTCCGGGCTCTTGTGTTACGCTTGATCGAGTCACCGTGTGTCGGTGTGTGTGCGGTGGGGTCTCCCCCGCATATCGTGGGTTCCTTTGGAAGGCGATTCCCGTGTGGGCCATGTGTTTGGCCTTGGACTGTGAGTCCAGTTGTCCGGCCTAGGGCTGGAGGTTTCCCGCTTGCTTCAAGATGGGAAATCGTCGTGGCGGCTTGCGTGCTGCCTTGGGAATCGTGCTTCTGTGTTTTCCGTGTGGCCCGTGTGAGTGGCCTTAGTCCCTTGCGTTCCCTTCCCGAGGGAGTGGTCTTGGCGACTCGTGTGTTGTCTCGGTACTCGTGCTACCGTGGTTTTAGACCTAGAGATTGGACTAGATTGACGGCCTTGTGCTGTTGCGTGCAACGGTCTTGACCCCGAGTCTTGTGACTCAAGGACCGTTGACTGTAGTGCGTCTAGAGGACTGCCTAGAGTCCAGTGGCTTAGTGCCACTCGAGTTTTCTCGACTCTCGCGCACGGTGCGTGCGTGGCCGTGGACTGTGAGTCCCGTTTCTTCTCCGACTGTGGTCACCGTGCGACGGGGCCGGTACGTGGGGTGGTCCCCGTACGTCGTCGGATTTGGACGTTGTTTTCCGTTGACTCGAGAGTCTACTCCTTCAGTGACCCTCCACTAGTCGTAGCCCACCAGTACGAGGTGCTGGTCTCACCTGGGAGTGGTGTACGGGCACCCACCTTTCGAGACGGTTTGTGGACCGGTTACCGTAGGCCCCTCGTCGGTAGCCAGAGTCCGGCTACGGGGGAAAACCGGTCAGAGGGCCAGACCTAGGACGCGTGGTCTGTGTGTGCACATGTGGTTGGGGACTGTGGACGCACGTCGACGGGCGTGACCCCAGCTAGTCACTTGTTGTGGTTACTTGTACGGTGTTCGCGCCTCGGGTAGGACCTACCACGTCAGGCGGTTCACCTGCGGTGCGGTGTAAGACGTCAGGGGACGCTACCGGCTGTGCTTCTAGTGGGTGGTACTCCTGTCGAGTACGGAGTGTCAGACTATCAGTCTCTGTGTCTTTGACCTTCGAGTTTTTGGTCGTGTTGACCGGTGAGTTCGGTTGTTTCATCTTGGCGCATGTGTCGGTTCTTGCGCTGTGAGATTAGTGCTAGTGGCTTTACCGAGGTTGGGTCTTGTTGTGCGGTACCCGCGATCGGATGGTCGGGGTTGCACCTTGGACAGCGTGTCCAGGTCGGCTGTGTCCCGGGGACAGGCCTCTACGGCGCGGTTGCCGTGTGTTCTTACTTCGGTAGGTGGTACTAGCGTGGTTCGGTAGCTTCGACTGCGTGGTCGAGGTCTGCCTTCTGGCAGTAGGAGTAGCTGTAGTGCCGAGTTTTGACCGGCCACCGGGTTGCTGTTCCTGCTGTAGTTGTAGCTTCCTTTCCGCTACCGCCGTTGTTTCCGGTTGGGGTTCCGCGGGATCCCTGCTGAGTCTCTGTTTTGGAGACTCATTCCCTGCTTTTCAGGTGTGGCGGTTCTTCCTCGAGGTTCGAGGGTGCGGAGCGGAGGTTCTCAGTTGCCAGCTTGCCGGGCCGAGTGTTCACTTGGCATGTGGTACGCTTTAATGCTTTAGACTGTACTTTCTGTTGGACTGGACTCTGTTGTAGCTGTGGTTGTTCTTTCTTTCAGCTTGTTGTTGTTGGTTGTCCTGTTTTATTTCCTATTTCTTTGTGCCTCCACACTCCTTTTAGCCCTTCCGAGCCCTCCCGGCTCGTGGGCGGCGGTGCGAGTCTCGGGTTATCGGGCCTTCCCGGTAATCGGATTCTCGGGTCGTTACAACTTCAAATTCCCTCGTCATCATCTTTAGATTGAGAAAAGCGTTGTACGGGCTAGAGCAAGCCCCACGTGCATGGTATGAGTAGGGGTGTTCATAATTTGGTTCAAATCGAAAAATTGAACAGAATCATTCGGTTCAGTTCGATTCGGTTCGATTTGAACCTAAATTCGGTTCAGTTCGATTTCATAACGTGTGAAATCGAATCAAATCGAATAAATTAAATTTATTATTTATATTTATATTTATATTTATATTTATTAATATCATATATTATAAATATATTAAATTATTTAAAAACTTAATTGCATACACATATAAACATACAAAATATAAGTATTTTTATTTTTATTTTTATGTTATATACATATAATTTATTATATTCATATATATTATAATAAGATATAAAAAATTCAATTTGAATCGAATCGAACCGAACCAAACCGAATTTATTCAATTCAATTTGATGCTTTAGTTTGACTCAGTTTAGTTTGAAAAAAAAACCCTCAAACTGAACCAAACAGAATCGTGAACACCCCTAGATATGAGAGGCTAAGCTCTTTTTTCCTCTCCAAAAGGTTCTCACAGGGGGACTGTTGACACTACTCTTTTCATTAAACACGTGCACTGTGATATGTTGATTATGCACATTATGTCGATGATGTTATTTTTAGTGTAACTAATCCCTCTGTGTGTGAAAATTTTTTCAAAAGACATGTACACAAGTTTGAGATGAGTATAATGGGAGAGTTATCGTACTTCCTCGGCATGCAAATCAAGCAAACAAAAAGAAATGCTAAAGAAATTGAGTTTTGAAATTGTGAAGCCGTTCTTAACTCCCATGGCCTCTCACAAAATTAGATGAAGATGAGCATGGTAAGAAAGTGGGTGAGAAACTTGATAGAGGAATCATTGGTTCAATGTTATTTTGATCTCTAGTCGGCCTCATATTCTTTTCAATGTTGAATTGTGTGCACGACTTCAATCGAATATAAGAGAATCCAATTTAATTGCTTTAAAGAGAATTTTCCACTGTCTCACACTACATCTTTTGGCTTGTCGTATACTCGTGAGTGTGAGTGAGTTTGATTTGTTGGCTTATTCTGATTCGATTAATACTGAGTGTTTCAAAATTGATCGGAAAAATAACAAGCAGAACCTATCAATTCCTCGGGGGATGTTTGATTTTCTGGTCATCTAAGAAATAGAATTCCGTGACAATTTCAATGGCCGAAGCCAAATATGTGACTGTCAGACGTTGTGCTTTAAGTAAATATTAAGTTGAAGATTATGATTTCTCTAAAATTCCGATTTTGTGTAATAACACAAACGTGATAAATCCTTCAAAAAATTCAATCCAACACTCACGCACAAAACATGTTGAGATTCAACATCATTGCTTATGTGATCATATTTCTAAAAATCATATCATTTTAAAATTCATTGATATTGTGCATCAATCGGCCGACATCTTCAATAAACTATTTAGCGAGGACCATTTAACTCCCCTTTGCTGAGAATTAGGGATGTGTTCCTCAACTAATCACGATTAAACCAATTCAAAGGTTGGGTAACTCAATTTGGGGTATAATTCCAGTCAACGGTTCATTTAGAATGATCTTCTTGCACCTATCTCCGGCCTCCCCTGGGCTTTTGCCAGTGGCAGCGCGCCCACCTGCGGCCGTGCCACCACCACCCCTCTCTAGCCCGCCGCTGCCATCCCCTGCAGCTCATCATTCTCCTCGGCCACGGCCTCCCATTATGACAAAGGAAGGCTACGTAGAACAGTCTGGCGTCCACGTCGCCATACTCCAACGATCCCAACAACGCGAGGACTCCAGTAGTCTCCCACGAGCGCTGTTCCAAGCGCCGTGAATATGAACTTGATTAGTCAACCGCCCACTCTTTGATACTCGGTGTTTTCCAAACCTCACTGCCGCCTCACGGTTCAACACAGATTTTAGTTCATGTTAACTGTTCTTGTCGGTCGGACACAGTATCGACCTCGATCACTTCGCTACAAATGGGTTAAATTTATATGGGCATTTTGACACGATGGATCGTTGGCTTCCATTTCTCGTGACGACGATATTGCCAGGTTACCTTATCTTGTTCCAACTGAGGTTCGCCGACCCGGTGATATTTATCGGATTGGGGTCGCTCTAATCCGGCCCGAGTCTCATGCGACTCGGATCGACTCGATCGTCTCCCACTTCACCCGGTAGGCATTTCTTCTCCCATCCTAGTCCGACGTTGGTTTCTTCTCCCATCCCGGCACCCCCGCCCCATCCCCGGCAGTCCCCCACCACGGCCGGCAACATCTTTTTTGGCCGGATCATCGTCGTCACCGTCGGATCTCATTTACCACCGCCGGATCCTCACCACCACCATCGGATACTCGCCGGAGCACACCTAGAACTAGAAGGTCACAAAGAAGGGTAAAGAGAGAGGGAGGATTGATAGTCTACCGGATCATGTCTCGAATTTTCGTGGATTCAAGTAGATCCGCCCGAGTCACCCCGACTCGGACCGAGTCGACAAACCATGATTCTTCTAACACTTTTGTGTGAATTTGACTATCGTTGAGGAGGGCTGTACCACCACCTTCGTCAAAGGTGTGCAGATCTTGTTGCTGTGTGATCTTCTAGAAATTCCACTAAATAGATATTACATTTTGCACGAATTAATTCATGTTTAGCATCCTCTGCGCCGGGTCACAGAGCGTAATGGCTTTCACCAAACTACGACTGCAGCTTATACGTAGTACATCAACTGCTTGACGGAGGCGCCATTGACTTATGCTCTCTCATGTTAAATCTATCAGTGCAGGTGAACATCTCATTATGCCAACCAGACCAGAGAGATATTTGCTGGGCATTACATCTCGTATAACCATCACCTAGACATTGTAAATGCAGAGATGGTTCGAATCTCCTGGCCGACGTCAGGGGGAGCAGCAGGATGTGCCCGATGATTATCTTGTAGAAAATTACCGGCTGTTGCTTGAAGACGTCCCCGGTCGATTAAAATCACTTCACGCCACAATATATATGGCCATCGATCTCGCTCAGGCTGTGGATCTTTGTGAAGCTCATGGCCAGTTTCGGACAGATGTCATGACAAAGCTCCAAGATATTTTCTCTTGATGCCTTTGAATAGTTAACATAAATTGTAAATTAATTGTGCACTTTTTATGAAAATATTCTCATTAAAGTCATCATTTTGTATGCAATCCCTATGAAAACTCACTCTCGTATACTAGGGCTCTGTTGCAAAAATAGAATTTATTAGGCATATTCATATATGAGCATTATTATGAATTATTTAAGTGCAAAAATTAATTTCTATTTTTTTGACACTTAAAAAAAAAGAGAGGATGATATTGCTTGTCATTCTCTCTTGTTAGAGAGGCCGGAGTATTGTGGGGAACTAATGTTGCATCACAATAATGCCCTAGCTAGGGTTTTAGTCGCAGCCCCTGTCTCTAGCTGCCAAAGTTAAATAGGAAAAGGATGTTGGTTTTCAAATCAAATTAAAAAAAAAGAGAAAGTAAGAAAGGGTGGATCAGCCATAAAATAAAGAGGGTGTTGGTTCGGCTAAGTCACATATGTAAAATGAATTAAATAATAGAGTTTAATTCTTTTCATCCATTAAAATGTAACATTTATGATTATAGTCATATCATTATTAAAGCTTTTTAATTTTTAAAATTTGTTATATTATTTTTAAATATTATATCATTATTTAGATAATTCTTAATGACTTAATGATGTTCGTCCAACTCACGATTCAAAATCCTCTGGATATGATTTGAATCACTTGAGTCGAGATGACTTGAGTTGGCAAACTAGGGTTGAAACTATGAGCAAGTCCTCTATCACTTACATGCACCATGAAATGACCTCCATTTGTCCTGGAGGCTAGAATTCGTTGAATAAGATTCGGTACAAATATCAAATGCAAAAATAAGCTGAACGATCCGAGTATGAAAAGTGAGAAAATTTGAAAGAAAGGGTCTCTGAACTAGACGGTGAAGAGGGAATTTTTTCTCCTTTTCCGAAAACCCAATAATAAAGTTTGGCCCAATATGCCAAAGGTCAACTCACTATATATTACTACATCGCTCATTCAATGCGCCATTATATGGGGCCTCACCTCGATGTCGAGCCATGGCAGAACTTTGGCTTGGCCCCGAGCCATCACAAGTTTAACTCACCCAAATAAGGCCTGATCATCAGCTCAGCTAGAGGAGGTCATTGCTCCACCAAGCTTCAACGGCTCATAAAATACTAAGCGACCACAAAGGCTTCGACCTATGCTAACATTCGTGCGTCCATGGTGAAAGTCATAATCGCAGACAATAGCACTTTGTTCAAAGCTATTTTACCCACGCAAATTCTCTTCGAAGGATTATGAGACGTCACATTAAGAGCAAGATCCTGGACATGCACGTATCCCTCAAGGAGTGCAACCACCACTAGCTCTACGTATCGTCAGCCTTGACCCAAGACATGTGTCACACATCGCACCACAGAGTGACATGTGTACTGCACCAATTCTGGCCACATGTCATGTATCATGCCAAATCTGGGGCCCTACATGGTTATAATGCCCTCGTGTAGTATCGAGGGTTCAGAGTGCCATCATAGTCAACTGACGTCATTAGATCGATATCCTACGAAATACGAAAATTTGCCATCTTTATTGCTCCACCGGTTGCACCATCCCGTGCCGTCTCTTCAGGTCTGCAACTCCTGTCACCATTAGAACACCTCAACATCCATAAAAGGAGGTCTCCGCGGCCTCCTCTTAGTACACGAAAGGGAGATATGTAAGAGAGATATACAAAAAAAGATAGTATGATGGAGAACTCCTATAAAGACTAGGGCAAAGTTAAGATAGCAATGGTCCTACATGCCCTATGCACCCTCCACTCCTGAGAGCCCTCTCTCCTTCCTCATGTCCACTTATTGACTTAGGTATCGAAGAGTTCTCCTGAGACACCCTCACTCCGGTGATAACTTCTTTTCTTATATGAAGGAACTTGCCAAGATCCTCTCATGGCGATGGCCACCTTGGATGGCCCAAATAAGGAGCTGGGCAAGGTCCTCTCAGGACCCCAGTCGGAAGTTCTCATACAGCTAGTCCCAACTCCACCGACGACTAAGCATCTCTGCCTCAGACCACCAGCATTGGCCCAATCTCGGAGGGCCCTCCAACGTAGATCTCCATGCGCACCACCTATAATAGTGACACAGCACCTGTGATGGGCCTCCAAATGCACCTCGGGGCATGGCTCTCGGCTTGTGCTCACTGTCGCCATCCAGTACCTCCAATTGGGTCTTTCCTTGAAGAAAACCCATGCACCGGTCGTTCAAGCGCCCACCTACCACGCTTGGACATCTGGTTTGGCCACCCCGTGGCCTCACGTTCCCCCAACTCTCGACCCAAGACATGAGACCAATTAGCCATCAGCATGGAGCTTGTCTAGAAGCATTCTCGACATCACCAAACACAGCTCTCAGCTCCAGTGGCCCACCCGTCTTGAAGGCTTGATTCCGAAGCTCAACAAGCAAAGGCCCTATTCTCTCCCTTTCCAGGTTCTATATTTCAGCCTTTCTTCCTCTTTCTCAAGCTATGTATCCTGATCCACCCCGGCCATGTAACCCGATTCCATAAAAAAAAACAAATTCAAATGTCGTGGCAGTACAAAGCGCTCTCTTCCGGTGACAGGTCTTTTGATTAAGGCGTGATCAACTCCCTCTATATCATCAATCTCCGAGCCCCTCTAACGTTCCCAAGAAATTGCGAGATTCCAGCATCGTTGTCAGGGGTCAATCCGACGGTCTTAGACCACAGTGAGATCGGAGCATCTTCAGATGGTTTCCTTAATCAAGGATCAGCAATGAATTTGAATCGGCAGCCTCACGTGAAATACATATGCATTACATTCCTAAGTATAAAAGTATAGATACTTGAGTGATAGGATCTCAAATACAAAGACATGGAAGGATAATATTCTCACGATATTCTCATCTTCATCCGGATAAACGTATCTACATCATTCCTTCCAGAACGTTGACGAGGACGGAGGTTTCTTTGGGTCTTTGGTTACTCCACGAGTCGATGATTCCCTACTATCCACTTTGCGTCTATACATCGATTTGACAACGAATATCAACTCCCCGTCCCCCGCCCACTAACTTTTCCGAGGTCAACCTTGCTCCCGAAGGCTGAAAAATGTTTCCAGATCACATAAAAAGGAGCTTCTAAAATGATAAGATCATCCATTTCACGTGGCAACTTAGCACGGCGAGGACACGCTACCACCTTTGAGATTGTGAGATCTTGGAAGCGTACGTCTTTTATCCACGTAGAAAGTCCACTTCAGACTCCTCCACCCTTCGTAGACCGTGGCGTGGATCCGTGTCTCTGTCCGAAGCGTATCCTTATCCACAAAGTGTACCCTCTGTTTTAATCCATCGTCCAGGGAATCCATCGCTGTCGACCGGACAGATCCTAGTCTCCTCTTACTATTCTTTCGGGCGATGCCAAACCCCCCACCCCATTTGGCACGTGGTCAAATAATATGAAATGTCAATATTTACATTATTATCTTAAAATTTATAACAATATTATTTTTTATAAGTATAATATTTTTAACATGCAGTGAGAAACCCAAGATTGAACTGGGAATCTCTTTTTTGGAAACGGAGAAACCGGCAAGTACTTATAAGTAGGGTTTGACAAAATGATCTGGGACAGTCCGAACCGCCCGTATCAGACCGTCCCAATCATAGATCGGGACAACCGATCTATGGGATGCAACCGGGACGATATATATAATATATTATATTTTATAATTAAATTTGATCGATAGGTCGGTTGGTAAAAAGCGTTTCAAGTTAACTGGAGCGCCCCGTGTTCAAATCTCAAAAACACGTCAAATTTTACTTTTTTTTTCACCTTTTTTAACTATCAAATGAAAAAAAAACGTTAAAATCCTTTTGATGCCAAGGAGAATCAAACCCGGGTCGTCTGATTTACAAATGACAACATCTAACCAACTAAGTTAATGAACACTTTGAGATATTTTATTTATAATCTTTATATTAAAGTCTTTATTTTAAATCGGTATAAAATGATACAGTACCGTCATATCCCGTCCCAGGCCGTGACCGAGACGACAGGGACGGTCGAGACGACAAACCCTGCTTATAAGGGTGTTGTTTGTTTTGCATTAAAAATAATGTGATCCTATAATTTTAAATTGTCGGTTTAAAATTAGTGTATCCCTTAACGTTAAAATTGGGAAGGAACACAAAATACGGTATTTTTATTGGTTTGTTATAATTCGATCATTATTTTACCTCCATTTTTGATGTATGATGTGTATAACCTGGAAAATAAAATTAAGAAACGTTTAGTACCGTGTGGGCCAACACCTTCCGATAGTAATTTTTTGAGAGTTTTATATAAAAATTATTGTTAGAAGTGAATTTATAAAAAAATCATTCCTAACATTAAGGGGCATATCAATGGTTACTTCAAATAGTATATAAATGTCATTTAAACGTATTTTTTTTATATAAATTTTTGACAAAAATAAATGACATGTATGTAAAAAAATGTCATTTTTAGATTTATACAGTGATACGTTTGCAAAAATATTTACAAGAATATCTTCTACAAATTTCTGTTTAACAATAGTTTTCATGTAAATTTTTTTCATTTTATTTACACTATTTTATAGTCTAACAAATAATTGAAAATTATTTTTAAAATAAAATAATTAAAAACTTTATAATATTTTATATAGAGAGAGAATGATGTGGAGAGAGAGAGATTTTCTGTGGGGTGGAGAGAATTTTTTATTATTATTTTGAAACCATCTTAGAGAGAGTGGGGAGGTCACTAGAGGGTGTCTTCCTCTCCGACGTTGGCAGCCCTGACATGCGCACGCACGTGTGAGAGAGAGAGAGAGAGCAGGGTGGTGTTGAGGCGTGGGGGTGAGTAGGGAAGAGTAGTCCACTCGTTCGCCCGATGGGAGGAGGAGCTGCCCACATCAGAGCTCATGCCGCTCTCCCAATCCCTAATCACGCCAGACCTCGCCCTGGCCTTCAACATCCACCATGAGCCCCACCAGGTCCCCCAACCCCACCGCCCTCCTCGGTGGCAAAGCAGCCACCACCTTCCTTACCACAACCCCCCACCTCCTCTCCCTGCTCCAGCTCCACTAGGACGGCCAATCCCTGCCGCCATCTTACCATCAAACTCTCAACGCTACAACCAGACTTCAATTCCAGTGAGCTTGGGGGTAGGGGTGGTGGAGGCGGGGGCGGGCCGGAGCTCCCCCGGGGAGGAGCCCGCCCGCACGTCAAAGAGGCCGAGGCTGGTGTGGACGACGCAGCTGCACAAGCGATTCGTGGATGCGGTGGCACACTTGCAGATGAAGAACGTCGTCCCCAAGTGTTAGAAATGGTAGTGGGTGGTGCATTAAATGCACTGCGACATATTTATGTTACAGTAAAATAAAGCCTGTCATATCTTAATAAAAAAACCTTCTCCTTACAGAACTTCCCCCGATCACTTCATTCCCAAAATGAACGAATGCGGGGAGTCAACGGAAGCGTCCATCGCGGACGAACATCCTCCTTCGAACTAAGACTTCTTAATTTTCAACGGACTTCTCCGACACTATAAATAGCTCATCATAGGTGATCGTTCGTCTCCTGCGCTCTTGCTTCCTTCTTCCTCATCTTTTCCTTCACTTTTATTGAGTACTTGAGAGTAGGGTCGGGGTTCGTAAAACTCTCTCTCGAGGAGGTGATGACAGGAGAGAGTGGATCGTGTACTTGAAGGTCGTCGTATCTCTAAGAAGATATTGCCAAGTGAACCGCACGTCAAAAAATAATAGAACTCTTACTTCTAACGATTATCGACTTCGACTCTACACATAATGTTTCTAACTTCTCTCATTTTTATTATTTATTTGGAGCATGTGTTTTAATTTTTAGCAACGGTTCCCAACGATCTAAGAGTTCTATTTCTTTATTCTGTTGCAAAGAGAGAAAAAAATCCACGATAGTCGACTATCTCTAACCGAGCAGTTGGGACGGTTCAACGATAGTTGACTATCTCATTTGCTAGGCGCAACCATCCGACTATCTCTTGACTACGATAGTGGACTATCTTAATTGTTAGCCGCGACTATCTTAGCTGTTAGTTGAAACAACGATAGCCGACTATCTCAGTTAGCCACGACGATAGTCGACTATCTCATTTGTTAAGCGCGACTATCGTAGTTGTTAGGTAACGACGATAGCCGACTATCTCAATTGTTAGCCGTGATTATCTTGGTTGATTAGTCGCGACTATTTTGGTTGATAGTCGACTATCTCAGTTGATTAGCCGTGACTATTTTGGTTGATAGCGACTATCTCAATTGATTAGCCGTGACTATTTTGATTGATAGGCGACTATCTCAGTTGATTAGTTGCGACTATCTTAGTTGATAACGGCTATCTCAATTGTTAGCCGCGACTACTCAATTTCTGAACTATATTTATTTCTATCTTCGGAAAGTAAAATAATTATATATTCTATTCATATTATTTCTAATATTATATTTCTATTATAAATAGTTTTTGGTTACAGAAAATAAATTTCTAAATTTTGTTTACAGAATATAGTTATTTCTATTTTACAGAAAATACAAATTAAAAAATCATTGCTATATATTATAATTTCTATTTATAGTAAAACAATTCTGCATATTTACTACTATGTACAGAAAATAAAATGTTACTGTCCTTTCAAAAAAATTGTGAATTTCTTACTGTTTAAAGGAATTATTTCAATTTTTAAAAAATCAAAAAATTCTTAATATTGTTCCCCGCTTAAGGAAATTAATTTTGTTTTCAGAAAAATAAATTCTGAAAAAAATTACTTCTATTTACAGAAAAATATTTAGTTCTATTTTTTGAAAATAAAATTCTATAAAGTTCTATTTTCAATTAGTTTACATAAACTAATTGATTTTTTTGCTGAAAATAACTCTTAAAAATTACACCTTGCTGAAAAAAATATTACTATTATTCTTTGCTGTTATTAAGCTATTGTTGAGCTATCAGTTACTTTGTGAGAAATAACTTATTAGTTACTTTGTAAGAAATGATTATTTATTAATTTTAAATATTCAAATGTATTGACAAACATAAAATACTTCATTTACAGATTGTGTTTACCCTACATTATTCTGGAATGACTAACCTAATCACCAAAGACACCCTTAATGCTAAATCGGATAAATTTGATGGTGTAAACTTTAAAAGATAGTAAAATCAAATGAGGTTTTGGTTGACCACCTTAGAGTTAATCTCCACTATTAGTGACATCACCACCGAGAGTCGGGGGTTGGGTTCCTCCCAAAACACCACCTAGGGTTCGAGTAAGGAGAGAAGAGGAAGAAGAATGCGAAGACGCCTAAACCCTCGATCCTCCTCCATGCACGTCCTAGCAGGACGCCTAGCCTTCTCCACGATCTATTAAGGATGTCTAGAAGGGATTTAAGGTTCTATTTATAGATCTAAGAGATCCAAGAGTCCTAATTCGACCAATTTCTCAAAAGATAAATTCTGCCCCAAAAATTTTGAGCTCTATCTAAATCTAGCGTCAGCTAGCGCCAATTAACTGTAATTAGTTTAGGGTTTCACAAGAGAACGATCCTATCTAAGTAGATTAAGGTTTAATTACTATTTTAGACTCAGTTACTTAAGTTTTAACCTATTTAACGTAATTAGAATTTAGGGATTTAAGACATTACGAATTTTAAGGATTTTTTCTTTCTTTTTAAGTCCAATGAAATTAGCATACTTCATTTTAATCTCAGTTAATTAAAGATTTAAGCCAATTATTGTAAGCACACATTTTAGTTGTCATCATATTTATTTAATATTTCATAAAAACAATATTTTAATCTATCATTATGATATTTTATCACAGGAAAGATTAGTATTAATTATTTTCTTTAATCTTTATCACATGCGATCTTTTATTATATCATTTCATTTTATTTATATATATTGTATTATCAAATCTTTATTTATTAATTTAGACGAGTTATTACAATGCATCTTCTGGCTTATTAAAAAATAATTATCGAAGATTATGGGACGCTCGATCTTCAGCGTTACGGGAGGCGCAAAAGCGGCGTGAGTTGCCCTCTACATCCATTACCCGCGAGACACGGGCTTAGATCTTAAGCCCAATCAGTGTTAGGCCATGATGTGACCTGGCGGATTCTTCCCTTATAGCTCATACCCATCGAGCCGGCGCTCCCGTCGGCCGCGTACACCGACGGGAAGGACCGCGCACACACGGCCTTCCACGGTGACTTGCTCCAGCCCCATGTCCAGGAGGAGTACATGGCATGGCTGAACGCCCAGCCCAAGGAGTAGGTGGTCTACGTCTCCTTTGGCAGCATCTCGGTGGTGCCTGTTTGGCAGCGAGAGGAGATCTCCCGGGCTCTGGTGGAGAGCTGCCGGCCATACCTGTGGGTGGTGCGGGGCAGCCAGGAGGGGGTAGAGGAAGGTGCCCAGGGGAAGCTGGTGGAGTGGTGCTCCCAGGTGGAGGTGCTCTCCCACTGCGCTGTGGGGGTGCTTCGTCACCCACTGTGGCTGGAACTCCACGGTGAAGAGCCTGGCATAGATGGCAGTTTCGGCCGAAACCGATACGTTTCGGCCGAAACGTATCGGTTTCGGCCATAACCGATCCGAAACACACATTAAACACTGTAGCAATCCGAAACTAAAGGGGGTATCGGTTTCGGGCGAAACCGATACGAGTTTCGCCCGAAACCAAACGGTTTCGGCCCGAAACCGTTTGGTTTCGGCCGAAACTAGTGACTTTATGGCCAATGTTGGCCCCCGAAACCCCATAACCCACAGGTTTCGGCCGAAACCTTCCCCCCCTGGTGTGACAGTCGCGGGTGGTGTCTGCCGCTGCCGCTGCTGCCGCTGCTGCCGCTGCCGCGCCTGTGCTGCTGCCGCTGCCTGCTGCTGCTGCTGCTGGCGGCCTGCTGCTGCTGTGCTGCGGCTGCTGCCTGCGGCTGCTCCTGCTGGCTGCTGCGGCTGCTGCCTGCCGGCAGCTGTCCGACCAAGGGTGAAAGGCCGTCCGACAGGGAGAGGCCGAGAGGGACTGAGGTCTGAGGGAGCCTTCTTGCGCCAACACAACTTCAACTTCAAGGGTTTGATTATTTTGTTTGAGGTTAATTTCATTGGGTTTTGTTTGATTATTTTGTTGTGTTCTTTTGGTTGGGTTAAAAATTTGGGGTAAGCAAGTCTTGCTTATTAAGTTTATTCCAAGGGTGATTAAGGGCTTAAGGGTTATTTGCTAATTAAACCCTAATCAGATTTTAAAAATTGGGGCTTTTGTCTAAATTGGTTTGCTTAGACTCAATTGAAGTTAAATTAAGGTTCATTGAGGATTTTGGGGTTGGATCATGCGGGTAATTAGTTTTTCCCAAGGGTGATTAATAGTTAATTGCTAATTAAGCCCTAATTAGGTCATAGAAATTGGGGCTTTTGTCTAATTCGAGTTTTTTAGCCACAATTGAAGGTTAATTAAGCTTCATTGAAGATTTTGGGGTGAGATCATGCTGCCAATTGATTTTTTCAAAAGGTGATTAAGGGGTAAATGATAATTGACGGTTAATTAGTATATAAAATTTGGGGCTTTTGTCTAAGTCAGTTTGCTTAGGCTAAATTGAAGCTCAATTAAACTACATTGAAGATTTTGGGGTGGGATCATACTGGTAATTGATTTTTTGCAAGGGTGATTAAGGGTTACTTGCTAATTAAGGGTTAAGTTTTTAATTGTACTTATACCTTTTTGTGTGTCACTGTCTTAATGCAGCATCATGCCTAGACGTCAGCAAACACAGGAGCAGCAAGGGCAGGAGGATCCGGGGTGGGCCCACATGTCTTTAATAGATGCTAAGAGAAGAAAGGTGAAATGCAATTACTGTGGTAAGGAAATGTATGGCGGAATTACCAGAGGAAAATAACATTTGGCAGGGGTAAGAGGAGAGGTCAGACAATGTGACAACTGTCCCCGAGAGGTGCGAGAAGAGATGCGCCAATGCCTTCTGGGGAAAAGGGAGAGGGTGCAACAAAGGGCTGAGGATGAGGCTGAAATTGCTGAGGAGATTTCTGGCAGAAGGGTTAGAAGGGATGATGATGAGGAAGGCACTGAGGATTCTGATCCAGAGCTGACTGAAGCAAGGGAGCGTGAACAAGCCGCTCGAAGGAAAGGGAAGGGAGCCATGGGATCAGGGACCTATGAGAGTACAGCTGCACGACGTCCTGACGTTGGTGCTGCCCCACATACGCAGGGAACAGGTCCCATGGACAGCTATCTGCACAGAAGGCCCCAAGCTACACAACCTAAAATCAAGCAAGCAATGAGAGGGGTCAAAAAATCAGCAGAAGTTGCAGGGCATGCATTTAAATCTATTTGTAAATGGTTTTTTCATGCAGGTGTCCCTGCACATGCAGCTTCAAGTGAATATTTCCAACCTATGATAGATGCCATAGCAGATGCTGGCCCTGGCTTGCAAGCCCCCTCACGTCGAGACATATACGGGCGTGGCCTTGAGGGAGAGGTTGAGGAGCTCCATGATTGGGTTGAAAGCTTCAAGCATATATGGGTGGAGAGAGGATGCACCATCATGTGTGATGGTTGGACTGGTACCACGAAAAAGTCCATGATAAACTTTTTGGTGTATTGCATCAGCGGTACAGTGTTTGTGAAATCAGTTGATGCATCAGATTATGAAAAGAATGCAAATTATTTGTTTCATTTGATGGATGGCATGGTAGAACAAATTGGAGAGGAGAATGTTGTGCAGGTGGTGACTGATAATGAAGCCAGTTACAAGGCTGCAGGAAAGAAATTGATGTAAAAGCGCAGTCATTTATATTGGCTCCCATGTGCAGCACATTGTCTTGATCTGATGCTTGAAGACATAGGGAAGGAAAAGCATGTGAAGAAGACAATTGACAAGGCACAAAAAGTCACACAGTATATCTATGGCCATCCTAGGATACTAAATATGTTCAGGGCGCATGCCAGTGGAGGGCGAGATATCATCCGTGCAGGCCCAACCAGATTTGCTTCCAATTTTATTTCTTTAGAGTCTTTGCACAGGTATAAGATTGATCTCAATTCTTGATACTTTATCATTACTGATATGTAGCAGTTGATGCAGCTTCAATTTTCATTTATCTGCACAGGTACAAGAATGAGCTGAAAGCTTTCATGTACCACAATGCCCTGCGGGAATACATCGACAAGGGCAATGTTGATACACAGATGGATTATCTGGATGTCTGCCACGTCGTGGACGACAACAAATTCTGGGACAGGGTGTCACGGTACTTGAAAGTAGTCACACCTCTCGTGAAGGTCCTAAGAATGGTGGATGGCGATGAGAAGAATGATATGGGCTATCTATACGAGGCCATGGACCGTGCCAAATTGGAGTTGCAGCATTCCCTTCCCAGACATTATGCAAAATGGTGGAAAATTATTGACCAGAGATGGGACAACACATTACACCATGACTTGCATGCAGCTGGTGAGTGATTAATTGTACTGAAATTGAGGTAATGCCTTTATGTTATTTTATAAATTTTATTTAGTTAATTATACACAAATGCAGGTTATTTCTTCAACCCTCGATTTATGTACGGTGCCGATGCACATGTTGATGGCGAGGTGCTTCAAGGGACTTTAAAAGTCATTGGTCGTTTATCGAGGAATCCAGAAAAGAGACTAGAGGCCGAAGTAGAGGTTCGCCTTTATTTGATACTGTCAATAACATGTATAGAATTTATTTAAGTAGTTATGTTAATCTATTACTTTATGTTTGTAGATGAACCATTACAGAATGAGGACTGAGACATATGCTGACTCCCAATTGCAATACGCTGTGGGAAGAGTGAGCCCAGGTATATTTTATTTTTTGGATTTCTTAACCTGATGAATATATATTTTTACAACTAAAATGCATTTTTTTATGGTTGGTGGAACAGCTGACTGGTGGATAATGGTTAACAACCGAGATATGGGTAGCAATGCATTGGCTTTCATTGCAATTAGGGTGCTCAGTCAAACAACATCAGCAAGTCAATGTGAAAGAAATTGGAGCACGTTTAGCCTTATACACTCAAAGGTTCGCAATCGGCTAAAGGCTTAACGGTTAGAGAAATTAGTGTACTGCCACTACAATATGAGGTTGAGAATAAAGAATATGAGGTTGAGACAACAGCTGCGAGACAAACGCGCCGCCGGGGATGCCGCCGCAGAAATTGATGTGGATGCCTTATTTGATGATGAGAATCCGTTGCAGTCTTGGGTGGAGACACGAGAGCAGGTTGATGAGCCCGTTTTTGATGATGATGATAGAAGATGGGCAGAGGGCATACTAGATGAAGATGAGCAAAGGGATCCCGAATTAAGAAGAAAATCAAAGAGGGCCAGAGATACTCATGCCCACATGTCTAGGGTTGTTGAGGACACTGAGGAGCAACATGATTTTCAGCCAGCTAGACACTCCGACTCAGATAGCAGGCCAGTCACTCCTAGAATGGGCAAGGCACCTACATCCTTAAGAAGAAGTACATCAGTGCATGGGCAAACTGAGAGAACAAATATTGCTGCTCGAGAGGACCCGGCAATTGAACAGTTAAAGCAGATTTATTTGAGGCACACGCCAAGGGGAACAGGATTCATGTCAAGGGTGCAAGAAGAAAGCACACCGGCACAGGAAAAAGCATCCCCAAAGGCCAAAAGGCGACTGGAGACTGCAGGTTTCGTGATCCTTTGATTTTTTATTTTGGAAAGTAACTTAAATTCTTATTATCAGTTCGAATCAGAAAAGGTTTTGGTAGGAGATAAATTATATATTTTCGTATGTGCCAGGTGCTACAGGTGCTACTACTGGCGGTGGAGATGCTCGTGGTCCTTCCTCCTTCCACGCAGACACAGGCAGAGGATACAGTCAGGGTGAGGGAGGACATGAGTCACAGAGTCAATATGGGCATCCATCAGGTTATGGAGGTGGCCAACAGGAGGCAGCGATTTATCGGTCGTGGGGTTATGAACCATCATTCAACTTCCATCCGGCCAGTTCCTCTTCTCTTCCTCAAGATTCTTATGCTGATACTGGATTCGGCTCAAGCCAACCAAACACTCCAAGAGGGATCCAAAGAGGGATGCAGGACTTGGCTACCTCATTGTTTGGTTATAGTGAATATAGACCATACATGCAACATGGTTATGGGTATCAACATCAAGGGCCAGACGATGAGGGAGAAGGTTCTTCTAATAATTATTATCCATATTAGGTAAGAATCAATGAATTTTTGTAACAATTATTTTATCTATTTTGTCTAATTTTGTACTGCTTGTATTAATGTACAATGGAATATTACTTTAACTATCACATGTTCAATGTTTGAAGTTCAATTTTTGTAGTTGTCTACTTCAAAGTTATTGCACTAACTTATTCAGTCAAATGCATGTGTAATGATTTTTGTGATTTTAAGTGATTATTAATATTTTTTATGATTTTTTATCATATTTTTTAGAATTAATTTAATTTTTTTGACCTTTTATATGGGTTTCGGCCGGTTTCGGCCGAAACCGAAACCGAAACCGAGTCAACTCGGTTTCGGACCCGGGCGAAACCGAGACCGAAACCGAGTTTGCCATCCTTGGAGCCTGGTGTCCGGCGTGCCCACGGTGGGGTTCCCGCGGCAGACGGACCAACCCACCAACGCGGCAGTGCCGGAAGTGGCGTGGGGCGTCGGGTTGCTCGCGGAGGCGAACACGCTCCGCGGCTGCTGGAGGCGGCGAAGCTGCGGCGGTGCCTGGACCTAGTGATGGTGAAGGGGAGCGCGGGGAGGCATCCGTCGGAGCGCGGCCGGGTGGAGCTATAAGGCACGGGGGGGCGTGAAGAAAGGGGGATCGTCCGATTGGAATCTAAGGGCCTCCGTGGAGGACATAGAAATTCCAAACTTGATGTTTTTAGTTGAAAAAGTAAAAGCTATATAAGTGGCTTCAAAATTTAAGGGAATCTTCTACGCTAAAACAGACTAAAAATTAAGGTTTGTGGTCCCGATCGAATTGATCTTCCGGTCATGACTCGGGATGAGACGAGATAATATTATACCGCTCTATACTACTCTGAAATAAAGACTTTAATATAAAAATTATAAGTAAAATTACACATTATTTTTTAGGTTAATTAGTTAAACGTTGTTTTGCGTACAGAGATGGTCGGGGTTCGATTCTTGTTAATGTCAATGGGATTTTAACATTTTTTCCCTTTAATAGTTTAAAGAAAAGTGAAAAAAATTAAAAATTTAATGTGTCTTTGGGATTCAAACACGGGGTGCTTCGATTACAATGAAACGGTTTAAACCAATCAGCCTATCAATCAAATTTTATCATAAAATATAATATATTATATATATCATTCCGGTTGCGTATCACAGACTGGTCGCCTCGATCTGTGGCTGGGACGGTCTGAGACGGACGGTTCGGACCATCTTGTCCTGATTTGACAAACCATGTTAAAAATTAATACTTTTTGCAGAGATACTTTCCTTAGAAGTGAAATTACACGAAAACTATTTTGCATTTATAATTACAAATATACCCTCTATATATGAATTTATATCACTTATGTCAATTTTAGTTAAGAAACTCTTCAAATCTCTCAAAAGGAGATGAAGAAGATGAAATATTCTGTAAATATCTTCACGAAAGTTAATCTTAAGGACATAAGTTTATGTATGGAGGATATTTATAAATGCACATGTAAGATTATTTTTTATATATTTTACTTTTAATAGGGAAGTAAATGATCAAACAAATGAAGGGTTGAATTTAAGAGCACAAGTGATGTAATTGCGTTTGAGGACACGTTTTTGAATAGATTCTAATCATTGGATGACTAGAAGTGGGAAATATGGGAGAATGACTAGAAGGGGGGAAATATGGGAGAGACAAGTCAATTTATTGCCCTTTTTCAAAAGTCAATATCTTTAATCTTCTCCTTGGATTCTAGACTCTATATAGAGACACGGATAAGAGATGACAGAGGCGAAGTTAGGAAAAAAAGAGTTTTTGAAGATTTTGGGTGGATTTTAATTTTTGAGAAATGCATAGTCTAACATATGCACTAATTACATCAACTAGTGTAATTAGTGTAATACTTATTTATTTTTTTTAATTTTTTTAAGTGACCTCCACCTCAAATTATTTAGGTGTAGATGTCACGTCATCAAGTGACGTGAAGTGCATGCCAAGTAAAAATAAATTTACCCGCCTGTAAATAATAAAAATACTATTTTTTATTATTCACAGGGTCAGATTTTTATTTTTTCTTCATCCTCACACCACGTCACCTAGTGATGTGGCACCCATGCCCAAATAACTTGAGGTGGGGGCCACTCAAAAAAATTTAAGTGTTGCACTAACTACACTAATAAGTGTAATTAGTGCATGTGTGCACTAAATATTTCTCCAAATCGCATGTGTTACACTAAGTATTTCTCCAAATCTTTTATGGGATTCACATATGGCAAAATCTCAACATCTTACAATCATCTTTTCTCGCACCTCTTCCTAAACATGCCCTAAAAGGGGAGCAGAGTGTCACGTTCTCGACATAGGGAGTGGAAGAAGGGTGTGAAATTAGGGGGGTAGTTGGGCTCATCCAAGTATGTGAGATCTTTATTTGTCGTATCATATGATATTTGGGTCAGATCGAGATGATCGACTTAGTTCAAGACGCTCAATTCTCTGAATCAAACCATATCGTATCATATCTCTAGATTGGATCGGGTCAATATGAATGGTCGATATGATGAACCTTGCATGAGATTGCGAAGGCAAGCCAAGAAAGCAAAAGATGGGAGGTGAGAACTCAGATTTTCCGCTCCATTTTATATACACCACTGTTGTTACTCCAATTCATATCAACTCATGTCTATCTATTTTCTATTTTATAAGAATTAGATTTCCACAATCTTAATAAGAAATAAGTAAACATCAAGATTGATGAAGGGGCTTAG
Source organism: Amorphophallus konjac (assembly GCA_022559845.1). Lineage (NCBI taxonomy): Eukaryota > Viridiplantae > Streptophyta > Magnoliopsida > Alismatales > Araceae > Amorphophallus > Amorphophallus konjac. The sequence goes on from CM040120.1 coordinate 31,703,093, forward strand.
ATGAAGTGAAGTATAACTGGTGTAAAAAAAATTGAGTAGAAAATCTCAATTTAGGAGGAACATTTAACTTGCCTTTTCATTTGCTGACATGGACTTTGAGACCCGATGATCACGATATTTTGAGACCAAAGGGATGCCATCCATCAAGAAAGGAAAAAAGAAGGGACAAAGTAGTCCACGTAAAACTCAAATGTGGTCTCTTTAAAAGGAGCCATGGTGATGCTTTTCTGCGAGATTTTAAGACACCTTCAAAAATAATGTTGGGAAGAGATTTTAGAGATTCCAATTGTAGAGATCGAGATTGATCACCTCGAATCGCGAGTTACACTCCTAAGATTTGTTAGGTGTAGGAAGAAGTGGCCACCCCCAAGAGGAACTTGTAGACACAGAAAGTGCGTCAGAAGGAGCCCTGGGAGAGATCCCATGGAACAACTCTCTAATGCTTAAGTCAGACAATCGTCGGCGTAGGGGAGGAGCACTCGGACGAGAAGCAAGTAGCACTGGACTGAAGAGGTAGCGGAGTTTAAGGGAGAAAGAGAGTGCTCGAATGAGCATCAGATAAGGAGAGGCATGTGGGTCAGTCCATCGGAGATAGAGATAGAGGCTTAGCTCAGTAGGGGAAGGGTGAGAGACTCAAGAGAGGTAAGAGTTTGATGGGTGTAGATTGCATACCTCCCTTGTCGTCTCGCCAGGGTCCTCTTCGAGATTGTCCCGTTCACTTTTGTCCGCTCACTTGGCACTACTAGGGTTGCGTGGGTCACTTGTTGGCTCAGCAGATAGGGGAGAGGAGGCATGGGCACTGACTTGACGTTCCTCCACCAGAGGCATGAGCACTGACCTATCGTTCCTTCGCCATCTAGGTTGTTCCGCCATTAATATGGTGATAGTCCCCGGGGGAGTGTGCTGCTCACTGTCGAAAGATAGGGGGCATGCGGCGTATGGGGTGTGGTCCTCAGGTTAGTTCTCTTGCAGGCCTTGGCAGGCTGCATACTGGACTGTAGACCCGCTGATGTTGGGCCCTAGATTGTAGGCTAGTCGAACTTTCCCCTCCTCACTAGCCCCCTACTCTTGAGTAGTGAGAGTGCTCAGTGCTCGGGAGGAATTTTGTAGGCTTTGCTGAGGAGGTCTTGCATCACGCTCGGGACGTGCCTTCCAAGGGATGGTTTGCGGATCATGAAAATCCATAAAATATTTTTAGAAAATAAAATAATAAAATTAAAAAAAGGGAGGGAGGAGGGAGAGAGCATGTAGATATTAAATAGAAGTTGTGATCGCTAGAGATATGCGTGCCTCAAAGAAATATAACAATAAAAATAAGGAGGTGATCGCGATATAAATACCCTTAGAAGTAGAGAGGTTGCGAGTGTTACCTTCTCTTCCAATCGGTCGGCCGATGAAGAGAACTTTCTTTGATTACCCTTGCAAAATAAATAAACAACCAACAAAAGGATATGGATTAGAAATTGAAGGTGCGTAACATCAAATTCTTAATAGAAATAAACATGAACTCATGAGTAAGAACACACCTTATTGGTGTTTAACCTCACTATAAAAAATTGGCTTTTACCTACGTTTTAAAACGTAGGTATAGGTCCAAAAAACATAGGTAAAGCCTTTAACCACGTTTGCTTGCCACGCTTTCAAAGCGTGGCGCTTGCTCGCGTGACTATAGAAACATAGGTATAATTCGACCTATCCCTACGCTTTCAAAACGTAGGAATAGTCCAGCAAAAAATGTAGGTAGATATAGACGTATACCCACACTTTGAAAGCGTAGGAATAGTCCAACAAAAGCGTAGGTTAAAAATATATAAACACACGCATATTATTGGCTATACCTACGATTCTAGCAACGTAGGTATTATTTTTTACCACGTATTAAAAGAAACGTATGAAAAAGTATTAGTGTTATTGTCTTAAAAACGTAGGAAAAAGAACTAGTCTCATTTTTAAAAAAAACCTAGGTATATTATTCTTTTTTTTAACATACTCATTGTGCAATCATATTATACATGTATACATTCATGTAATGTTTCTTGTATAAATCTCATAATGAACACATCAATATCAAGTGATACATTCTCCTAAAATCACATTAATAAAAACATCAAAACCATGCATTCATTCTCAAAAACTAGCTATTAACTAAGAACACTTATTAGAAACAAATTGTCACTACAACAAAAAAGACTTTTACACTTATTGAACACATCAATATGAACAAAAAAACTTCATCTGAACTCCAATAGTCTTCCATTCCATCAAAGAAATAGTCAAAACAAATTGGTTGAGAAGTTTTAGACAAGAGAATCCTAGGATATACATTTGCTTTACCTGAATCACTATAAAATGTAGGAGATCTGTCAGCATGGAGAATTTTTTTAATAATATTATAATCGCAGAATAGATGATCGATAATAATAGTACCAACACATAGCAGGCATGACATTAAACAGCACCCTCCAAGGCCTTATGAAGCATTGAGGAAAACTCTTTATGATCTGATTCCTAAAAATGGGCAACAAAAAATGATGCTTAATGCATTGTTGTAATAGAGGAAAATCTTGGACTAAAGGAGACCAGAATACCTGTCCGCAGGTTAGAGTGGAAAAGGTTATAAAGCTCACAATGCAGTTCAATCAACCAATATCACTGTACTTCATAGCCTTTTTACTTTCCCTAGGGCCAAATCTGAATTATATAGAGAAGCAAACAAGAAAATTTTACGAACTAAAATTACAAGCAACAAGAGAAGGTCTATAAAACCTAAATGATAGAATACAGAGTGAATATGAAAGCTTCAGGTAGATGGATCATAATATATCTAAAATAAAACCCTACATCTAATTACACATATGACATAACTGCAAGGGAAAAAATGAGTGACTAAAGGCACTGAGAAAAATATAGATCAACAAATGTAACTAACAGACTTAAAAATTTGGAGTTTAACTATTAAAAATTTGAGGTCAAAGTAATATCTAAAACAATAGATAGGGTTTGTTATAACAAGCATACACTCAGGTATATAGCAAAATTGCCCAAATGGTTAAAGCTTAAAGATTACACAAAATGGCAAGGTCGTAGAACTTGAAAAAAGGAAATGGCAACACCAGAGAAGACTGCTTGTTTTAGATCTACTGGTGATTTGGGCAATGTTTTGAAGAAGCTTGAGCTGGCAGTGGAGATTATAGATCCATTACCAATGAATGTAACAAGGATTGCACTTGTTATATTTTGTCTGCTCTACTAGCTTGCAGAAGTTGAGAAAATGAGGCATACGGCAGTCTTGTAGACCACAATATATGAAAAGTGGGAATCTTTGAATGATCATGCAGCAACATTTCTGATGGCTCTCAACACCAGAGAAGACTGATTGTTGAACTTCTATTGGTTTAGCCCCTCAACACTAATATGCAGACATCCGGGGATCAGGAAATTCAGTTATGTGGATGCATCCACACCTTGGACAAATCATAAAGAAACGACAACAATTATTCATATCTGCCAATCAAAAGTTGACACAAAACCTGAGAAGCACAATACAGGCAATCCATCTACCAGACTACAATATGAGTAGCAAATCCCCAAATAATGCATCTCCATGCTAATTTGATCAATGAGCAACAAACAAGTAGTCATTTTATTCCTCATCTGCTTGGCAGCAAAAGAAATAGAAATGGGAGCAAAAGAGAGGCAGAATCAGGTTGGACAGCTAAATTCAGATAAAATGGCCAAGTCAGTAGATCGGGGTAAAAAAGATTGATTCTGGAAAATTCATTTTATTCCTCATCAAGATACACAGTTGGGCTCCTCATAGTGCAGCAGAGGGGGAGTGCAGCAGTAGGGATACAACATCACCAATCAATGCATGAGAAACGGATGGAGAGTAAGCCCTCCTTTCTAAAGCCAAAAAAGCAAGGTATAGCATTAATGAGAAGCAAGCAGTGACTAGAGATTACTGCCATCCGCAACACATGACAGAAACACATACAAAGCAATAAAGGGAAAAAAATAAATTTCCCTTTCTTGGGATTGGGGGAGGTCCCGAGCAGCTTCCTGGTTTTGAAAGGTCTCATAGTCAAGCTGGTGCATAAAGTTAAAGTCTCGGACATCTCCAAGGGTGAAAGGACAACTGTGCCTAGAGATGATAGGTACAATTGAAAATTAGTGATGCCATTTCAGAGTTTGGCGCACTTTTTCTGCAACAGGATCCAATAGATTCTTTTTAGCCTCCATGAAGAGCATTGAACACCCTCTGACGTTTCTTTAAGGCAGGATATGGTCATTCTTCTCCCTTGGGAATTCTTTTTCTCGGCCTCTTCCATTTTTTCATGGCACTCCATAGCAAATGATTTAATCATTATGCTACCATACTAGAATTCTTCCATAAAGGCTTCACAAAATGCCCCAGCATCATTCTACCAAGAGAATTTGGTGTTCATGTAAATAGAATCGAATACTACAATGGATATATAGACTATTCAGCAATTACATTTAAGAAGGGGGGAAAAGGCATTTAGATGCCTGCTATGGATTTTTTTTACAGAACATGTGGGTTAAACTCAATCTTCAGGAGATGCTTGCATGCCAAGATTTTTATCAATATCAGACAGAATTATTTAAATTCAAAAAGGAAGCACATTTTACCACAACAGTGAGAACATTGCTATACTAAGATTTCAGCAAGAAACAATCTTTGACATACACATTGATCTGAGCTCTACGGACAAACAAATACCGTAACAAGTACATTACACATTAGAAGATAAGGTTTTCCAACATCCTGTAAATTTTAGTCACCTTTTACGAAAAACCACAGATAGATTAACTTGGTCTTTACATCCACAAGGCGAAGAAGATTAAATTTGAGAGAAGTAAGTGCGGGTCATTACCAAGTGTGCATTCAAAGGTGGAGGGTAGTTCCCATCTATAGTGTCTATCCAGCTGAATATCATGTTATGATAATCATAAGGCTTCCCTGCCATGCTCCTAGCATATTCCCATGCAGCAATCTCATTAAATTTTGCTCGAAGGTCAGGATGGAGAGGAAGTAGTGCAATATGAGGATTAGAGTCATCCTTATTCAACTCGAAGTTCCACCATTCATCCCATGGCAGGATAGCAATAATATCTTCTCCCTGCATATTAGAAACAGAAAGGTCAATGTGGTTTATTACCAACCATATTACCATCTTATTTCCATGTGAGTCCTTGTATATGCCAAATACTGAATACATGAAATATCGACAAAATATTAGAAATAGAAAGGTCAATGTGGTTTAATGAGTTACACAGCCTGTCAATTATCTTTGATAATCCTTCAAATTATATTAGCATATTTGTTTGACTTTCAAGCATGACATTTGTTCAAAAGGTCTAATGAGTTTATATGGCCTGCAAATGACCTTAGCCAATTTTCTTCCATATCAGGTCAACATATCAAAGATGTTCAAGCATATTTATAAATAAATAAATCAAATGACAGTCCATGTAAAGCTTCTAGACATGGGTCAATGATATCTTCTAGTAGGGGGTTCAGATGCATACACCAGCATTTCAAATAAAGCAGGAATATCTTCACTTGCATGCTTACCATAGTCCTAATGGCTAATAGACACTGACATAATGATCAACAAACAAGATAGATTGTGCAAACATTATCTAAATCTAAATTTCAACAAAACAAAGAAGATTGTGCAATAAATCCCTGTAATTTCAGCCTAAAGTTAGGTATGTCCCCGGTGTTATATTAATTTTAGTTGCATGTGCCCTTTTATGATAACATGAGAACTATATATAAATAAAAAACAGAATATATGGACATCAAACAAGATAGAACATGAAGTCAACCCTTATAAGACCTCTCTGTGACTGTTTGGAACCAATAACAAGAACAAAACACAACTAGCTGACATCTTTCAATGAGTATGTAACCAGATGAGCATGTCCTTTTCCAGGGAAGTGCATTACAAGAGCAGTCTAGCAAAGAATATATAGTCCTGGACATGCATTCAGTGGACTGCACCAGCCAAGCCACATTACTGGCAGATATCATGAAAAGGAAGTTGTCAAGATTGGCCCATAAATCTTTTGGAGATATAGATAACCTTGCTGTTGTAACACTGTAATGTCGTAGTTACTGGTATATACTGCTTCAAGGTCATGTGCAATAACAGATTGACAGGGGAAAGGAAAGGGATACAAGAGATACTTATCAAGAAACATTATCAAGAAAGAGGCCAGTATTCTAGAGAGGATTGGGGATTTTGCTCCAGATAGTGTAATAGAGTGGGCTAAATTCCTTTGTAATGAAGATACAAACAATTCTTCTCTTTTGTCTTTGTTGAAGGGCTAGAAGATTCAGCATATTCTTGATGTGTCCTTTGTGTATAGGGGTGTATAGGGAGTTTTTGTGAGTATTCCTGACACAATTGTAAATTCCTCTTAGTTTACTTTAATACAATGGTACCATGCACTATCAAAAAAAATATTGATGTGATAAAGTTACTGTCATAGCTTATACGTAAGCTATATATCCACTTCCTATACTGTCAATGGCCCTAGATAGAACATTTTTATCTTTTGGTCTGTTTTTGGGAAGCATAATCCTTGAAATAATATAACAAAAAAAAATCTAAGTGAACCAAGGACAAGGAGACAGTGAAGAAAGACATGAATAATACCACATACACTTCTTGGATATTACATTTCTAAGAGCTATCATTTAGAAGCCCACATAAATGGAAAATTCCTTTATGGTTATAGGCGGGATTAGGAGTTGCTTGCCACAGTTGTTTAGAAGTTTGACTTGCTTTTGTTCATTGTTTCAGGGTCTTAAATTTGATAAATACAAGGCAATTGGGTTGGGAAAGATCTACATTACACCATATATACTTTTACTTTTCATTTATGGTATGGGGCAACGACCCTATATATGCATCGCTATGTATACACTTACAAATAATATGGAAAAATGCATGAACGGTGAGAATGGCAAGCCAGACAAAAAGGTTCCTGATAGAGGAAGGAATAACTTGGCAACTAATTAATATCCATATATATGTAAATATGTTTTAGAGACATCCATACACTTTCTACACATTTATTACAGTTAGCACATTCCTACAAACAGAAGACAGGATCAGAAAGAGCAAACAACAGAAGTTTAGCAGACGAGGTTAAACATGTTATATTTTATTAAAGAAAAGAATTCTGGATCAATAACTTCTTTTTTTTGGCTAATCGAACCAATAACTTATTAGCAGAAAGCTTCCTGATTCCTCTAACGGAATTGTTCGTAGGTGAACTATGAAGTAGGTACTTTCTTGAACATCCCTTCTCTTTCCCTTTTTTTTTTGGGGGGGGGGGGTTTCCTCTGCTCCAACCTTCCGATTTTCCTGTCTGGTTACCGGAATCAAAGAATCTTCTACATGTACTGCCCAACAATAAGACATGAGTCCAAAGCATTACCAAAGAAAAGAAGAGATTTCTTTCCTTAGGTGGGCAACTTGAAACTAGTTAAAAGAGTGGAGGCCCCATCATGGAACATGCGAACTCAAATTGGGCAGTTGATTCAGATGTTTCTGCAACTGCCCTGTTGCCGCAAGTATAAGGCCTGCATGAAAATCGATAGTCTCATTATTAGACTAGAATTATATAGTAACAGTTGACTTTTCCCTTGTTTCAAGAATGCACACAATATATATACATATATATATATATGACCTATTTTACTTTTGTAATTAAAAATTACCCACATATTCAGTTAATCATACTTAACAGTCAAGAAAGGGTGCTTCAATATTCAGTTCATCAACTAAATGCAGTTTACTTTTCTAGGTTGGCTTTGCACCAGCGAAGGCAGCCAAGTGAGAATGACAAACGTATGTGTTTTGAAGAACACATTAGCCAAAACAGTCTAATAAGCAGTAAGTGGACTATCCACTCTAAGACTTACCTACAAATGGAGGTGAAGGTCTGGTAGGTCTGGATTTAAATTCTGGATGAAATTGCAATCCAACATAATAGGGATGATTTGGTAGCTCTAGAATCTGTTTGGAATATGCAAAGAAGGTATTTTTTGTCATATGAAGAAAGTAGAATATATCATTTTCAGTTAAGATACCTCCATTCTTTTTCCACTTTCATCCCTCCCAACAAATTGTACACCTGCATCTTCCAGTTTGCCAACTATATTTGGATTCACCTGCAGTTCATGTCATCATCAGAGAAAGGGATGAGATATATTAAAGTTCATTAATTTTGATCATAAGCAAACATTTGACAAAAAAAATAGCATGATGGCTCACATATGCTACTAACCTCATATCTATGACGATGGCATAAGCAAACATTTGACAGAAAAAATAGCATCACTCACATATGCTACTAACCTCATATCTATGACGATGGCGCTCATCCACATAGACAGAACTTTGATATCTGCATAAAAAACATTGTTAATAAAGTCAAAGACTGGTGGCAAATTTACTGTGCAGTATGTGGAGTCCAAAGAAGAATAAGCTTCATAAAGTGAAAATATTTACATTCTGTTATCATTAATCTAGTTACTGTTATGCAAGGCACAAAAAGTGAAGACATGACCTACATTTAACACCTTAGTTTCAGCTTATATGTCTTAAGGCATAACTTAAACTTTACCAAGCTAGATAAAGAATCAAGATAAAGAAAGGTGCAGCGCAATGGAAGTAAGCTTTAAATCGATCCCAACCAATCACAAAGGATATAAGATAAAAAAGAATACATGAAAGTTCTGCAGAACCTAGGAGCTTTAAAAATGGGATTGCATGTGGACAATATAAAACAATGTGTTAATCCAATTTAGCCTTCAGGCTAAATAGAGAATAAATTTAGACTCAAGGATCACAGCTCAGATCTGCGCAGGTGTTTGAAGCCTGGAGGCCTGCAAGTGAGACTTTGTACTGATTTGGAATCTACTAAACACCTAAACTAGGTCAAGACCAACTTTGGTCATGTTTAGTTCGCCGAAGATTTTTACATTTTGAGTTGGCTTCAGTTTATCAAACTATACAAACTAAAACCCTAGATCCATGCCCCAAATCCAAAAAGGAGAATAAAAAAAATAAAAGTTGCTTCCCCAGATCCACCGCAGACAGAGCCGGAGTAGTTGGGGCCACTATATCTGATGCAGGGGAACCCGGAGCAACATGTGAAGTCACCTAAGGTTGTTGATGTAGGGGAGTTCTTCGAGGTCGCCGACCTCTGCAGCTGCTTCCTCATCAGCGACAGCGCCAACTACAACATCGCCCACTACGTCGCTCACCGGTGGACCGCCGGGGAGGCCCCCCCTCACGCAAAGCTCGCCCTGACAGGCCTCGTGGCCATCCAGACGTTCTTTGGTGGGGAGGAGCGGGTGGACTCGAAGGTCCGCCTGGCGAGCACCCCCATTATAATGACGGAGCGCATTGGGTGTGGAGGGCCTTCCTCCCGGAGGGCGCCAGGCGCGACCTCGAGGCGGTGAGCATTGACGGGGCGGTGACCGGTCTGGGGGAGGGCTTCCAGCCGGCACCGGTGGTGGTGGGGGGTTTCGACCCGCAACTAGACTGGCAGAGGAGGTACTACGAGGGGCTGAGGAGGGCGGGGAAGGAGGCGAGGCTGGTGGAGTACCCACGGCTTCTTCGTGTTCTCGGAGCTCAAGGGTTTCGTCCAGGAGCACCAACAGCAGCAGATGAAGAAGAACTAAGGGCATCGGGAAGAAGGTGGATGAGGTTTTTGTGGGGTTTCGTCCAGGAGATAGGAAAATGAAAACTATCGGGCTCTCAAATATGAGTTACAATGGCGCCAACAAGGTCGTGTGCAATTCCCACGCTTTTAATTATTTTTTTATTTTTTTATGAAGCACCTTGTTCCTACGTTTTATTATAAGTAAAATAACATAGAGTATGTATTCTCACGTTCACTTGATATACGTAACAATAACTCAATTTTTCCTACATTTCTCATAAAATCGCCGAAATAAGATGACCATATAACTACGCTATAATAAAACGTAGGAAATTTATTAACGTTAATTTAAAAATGTCGGAATAGGTTACCTATACCTACATTTTTTGAAAGCGTAGGTAAAATTCGTGGCTATAGGCCATTTTTCTTGTAGTGCCTTAAACCCCTATGCAAAAGGATAGGATGAAAATATGATGATGATGAGAGGGAGAGTGCAAGTGTTACACTATGGAAATCTCAATATAATTGAGATGAGAATGAATAGAAGAAAAGGGAAATATGATGCATGAATTAATTCTAATGAAGTAAAAGAAAGAGAAAAAAGAGGAGATATGGCTTAGTGATTTTTCTCCAAAGAGATGCTTCAAGATCTTCAATGTTCTTCAAAGAGAAAGGAGCTCCAATTAGATGTAGCTTTGAGCTTAGGGGAGACTCCTTCTCCCTTCTTAGCTCCTCCTTCCAATACAGCTTCCCCAAGGATCAGAAAATTCAGCCTTCAACACTTATAGGAGAGGGGTCCTATTTATAGAGTTAAAATCCTGAGGTTTAATTCCCTCAAAAATATAAGATGGGGTTCTAATAGGATTTGGAGAGCGGAATACTTCCTCCAAGTGTCCTCACTGTCTTAAAAAGTCACAGGAACCCTTTCCCAAGTCGAAAAGAAGATCAAAATAAGGAAGGAAATGGTTAGTTTCCGGAACGGATTTCTGGAAGAATTCGCGTCCAACATAGTGGTCACAAATTAAATATGTGTCAATTGGGAAAGGTGTCAATTTAAAATAAATTATGCAAAGTTTTAAAGTTACCAAAATTGGAAAAGAATTGTCGTCTTCCTTCCAGATGTAAATTAAAAAAAATGCATCCTTTTGGAAAGGTGCGAATTCAAATAATACAAATTTTGGTAGGAATTAAATGATTAAAATATGGAAATAAAATTTGCGTCATGGGGGTCTGACACGAATTTTTAAATGGCGTCAGAGGGGCATGACACGAATTTGTAAATGGCGTCAGGGGGTCCTAACACGAATTTTGGGTTAAATGGCGTCAAGGAGTCCTGACACGAATTTTTTAAATGGTGTCAGGGGGTCTTGACACGAATTAATTCGCGTCCACCTGGAGAGACTCTAATTTGAAAAGGTCCCAAAAAATTGGAGAAAAAGTTGGAAAAAATCTAGAAAATTAGGAAAATTGATGATAATCAATAAAATTGGGGAAAATCATCCAAATAAGTTGATTTGAGGGTCAATTGGGGCATTATAAGGTGCTAGGAGATTTACTTAAAATGATGTCAATTTTGACGTGTGTACAGCTGCCCCGCCTTGACATCTGCTTTGCAAGGGAGTGATATGGAGTGGAATGAAATGGAACAAAATTGAATAAAGTGTAAAGAAGTGTAATGGAATGGAGTGAAGTAGGAGTGGACTGAAAAGTAGATGTTAAGTTGTGAGGAGACACATAATCAACACCACCTGATAAGAATTGTTCCAAAGTTTAAGATGAAGCAATCTTGATAAGGTTCAATGAAATCAACAATTATTTGGATAAAGGAAGGAAAAGAAATGTGCACGTGGGCACGAAGGAGAGAAAAAAGAAGTAGATCAACTTCCAGTATCAGGGAAGTACTCCAGGTCGTAAACCTATAGGTTTCACCATTGGAGAGTGGTTACCAGTCATGTGGACGTGCTACGACCAAGGTTGATCAAAAGAGTAAAGAACGAATTGAGAGGATGGTGGTCCAAACAAATGAGTTTTCAAAGAAACAGCTCAAAATAGCAACAAGACAAACTGAGGACCCAATACGGAATGGAATATCTCATATCGAGAATTAAAATCAAATGACTCTAAAAGTGAATTTAAAGATGGATTTTCTAAAGTTAAATCAAGGTCCTATATGAATGCATGTTTGGTTTAAATAGAAAATATAAAAAATAAAATAGAATGTAATCAAGGATAATATTGTTAAGTTACCCAGATTGAGTCAAGATACCGATTTCATGAGCTGACATTAAGTCGAAGCCGATTTATCCACGTACCAACTCACAAAAGGGAATCATCATCCCTAGTCTTAGACGGCTCAACGGCCTATCTGTGTGACTAGGATTCCTCTGAAATTATCATTGTTTTGAAGGGGAACTCAAATTTAAGATTTACCAAAGCTACAAGGTCCTTGATATAATCTAATAGCGTAGATAACATGTAGTAAAAATGTATACAGAGAAGATGGTGAAGGAAATGAGCATGTTGGGACTAAGAAATAAAGTATAATGCAATCACCGTGAGACTTGAAATTTAATGTCGAGACGGTGGGACCGAAGAGCTTCTTTTCTTGTGCTCAAAACTTGTTAGCCAATATATCATGAAATATAACAAGCAATGAATAAACGACATTTTAAGCATATCATGGATTAGTTGAAGTATATCATGGCATCAAAGTATTAAAACATGCAAAGTATCTCATTTTTGTTGTTATGTTAGACTATGAGGATGACAAACTTGGCTAGGCATAAGATTTGCACTTAAAGGATCAGGATCAGAGTGATGATGTCCATAATGGTAGGAATAATCAGAGAAATTGATAATGATTGACATTGTTTGAGTGCAATGGGAAGAATCAAAATTGATGTAAGTGAAAGAGAGGATCCATCCCATGTTCTTAGTCCTTGCAGCAATAGTTCCTGTAAGACACCATCTGAACAAACAGTTAGCAGTAAGATACAATACATTTTTTTTTAGATTTTGAACTTTGATAATTGTTGTGACTTTAAATTGGATATTTGACTTTGGTGAGCATTGAAATTGAGAATAAAGTCATAATAGACTGCCCCTATTTGAGACTTCTTCTTGTCGGGGTGTGCTTAGGTCGGTAGTTTTGCCCAGACTATCTCTGCCCTCATATTTTGGCCTAATAGAGAAGAGAAAAGACTTTGTGCCCTCGAGCATGGCCAAAGTAGCAACGGTGTTTTCCGTGAAAGATGACTAAGGACGTCGTGAAGTGTGTGCGTTGCCCATACTTAGAGTTGCCCTTAATGAGCGGGGAAAGAATGTCGGACTCCCAACGCGGGGTTCTCATAACCAAAGGTGTTGCAATAGCAAGCTAAAACTCATTATTTTTTCTTTTTTTTGACATTGACTTAAATAAAGACATAGGGTTAGGCCTAGACTACTACTCTTAATCATGTTAAGAAGTACTTCATTTTTAAAATCATGCGTGAATGAGGTAATGAAACACAAGGATGCATATTTGCGCAAATTAATTACCTTGCGACCTTGTTGTAGAAGTAGTTGCCGGAGGCGATGTTGATCATCATAGGAGTTGCAATCCTTATTTAATAGATAAAAGAGAAGGCAAAGATTAGAAGTGATTTAACATGAAGGAGTGGTGCCTAGACCAGACTCATACGAATAAGGAGAAAAGGAAAAGAGGTGAGGGCTAGAACTCCCTCACTAAGGTGTGAAAATCCTGATCACATGAAAGGCTTACAGAAGGAAAAGAAAATTAATGGGAGGAGTGAGGACTAAGGTCTCAAAAATAATGGGAGAAAGGATAGATGCCCAGAGCAATCAATGCTGGAGAAATCGGGTCGAATCCGGGATTAGGAGGAATCAGAAGAATGAATTGATAGATAAAAAGAGGTGGATCCGGAGGGCCCAGAGACATAGGATGAGAATCATTGTGGAAAATATCCGGAGGAAGAAAATGGCGAAGGGTGCGATGCCATGGGAAAATAGATGGAGAGAAATCGGGAGGTTTCGAGGGACAAGGGAGATGAGGTTTCAAAGACCCGAGAGAGAATGAATGCAAATGCATGAGACACCAAGAATGCAAGGAATGTAAAGAATGTAAGGAATTCAAAGAATGCAAAGAACAAAAGGATGAGAACCTCCTTCTCACCCAATGGATGGCCTATAAGAAGAAGTTAATGATCAATAAAAGAAATGATGGAATGGAGTAGGGAGCGAATGGTTCGATGGAAGGCCCCTAAATATGAGAATCCTCACCCCTCAAGGGCCAATGGCATGCCAAGGGAGATGGCTCAATTGGTGTAGCTAATATCCAAAAGCTCTCACTTGATAGATTTTCAATAGCTATATAATCAAAAATGAGCGACAACTCTCTTGGCAAGTAGTAACAATGATAATTTGGGAGATCCATTTGCAACAAGGGAACCTTGGCATAACAAGGCTTCTTCAAATTAAGATAACTCCCTTGGTAGGTGAGCAATGTCAATACATGGAAGTCAGACCTTCGACATTGGAAGCGTTACAGACAACATGTTGCCCAGGACTCTTGGAATATCTTCTTTAAAAGAATTTGGTAACATGGGCACCTGCCCCTTGTATGGAAGTAAAAATGGAGTAGACATGACGTTGATGGCTTCTAGCAAGGGATGCCCTGACCTACCCTTGAGCATGAACCTCATCATCTTCGTTGGCAGCAGAATTTGCCATTAGAATACTTGAGGAGAACCCTTTCTCTTAACTAGGTACTTGCACCATGACGGAACAATGGATAATGAGAGTTTCGAAAATATTTTTACCAATGAGTAGTGTGACCTTAACAATGTTAGCCTTTGGTCGACATGATCAATTCATAAGTTTTGCTTGGTGAGTGTTGACACTCGTTTTTATCCTGCAAGTTGAGTTCTATCTCTTATTTATCTTTCATGATGTCCCAAATTACCCATTATTTTGAAGTCTTTCTTGAGCATATTTTGAGCCCATTCTTGATCATTCTTCAAGCCAACAAAGCCTTGGAGGCTATTACCCTTTATTACCACTTTTTTGGGCTCATTTCTTATTGAAAAGCTCGGTTTGGTTGACCGATTCCCAATTTCAGTCGATCGATTTCTAAATTCGATCGACCGGACAGAAGAGTGCTGGCCCCCTCTGGTAGCGGTCTTGGGATGAGCAGGTAGCAGTCATCCCAAGACCGCTACATGCCTCCTTTCTGGGTGCATTGACCCCGTGCCCGTGGTTGCGTCGACTCAACTGTTCTTCCTTGCCAAGTAGCGGTTCTCACTTGACCGCTTTCCTCAGGTGGCGGTCGCACGACTGAATGCGTTCTGGTTGCAGAGTCCTGATTGCTTCGGGCTCCATTTTCTCTAGCCGAGGGCACTTTAGAGTCTTTGTTTGCACCGTTTTCACCGAGGATAGCATGCCACATCGATTTCTATCCGTCCTTGGTGTTAGTGTTGGTGTGCTACAGGCTAATTTTGGGTCGGGTAGGCCCGATAGATGTACGAGCTTGTTCATTATTAATAAAGTGGTATTTGAGCGTAAATATGTGATTGTATATTACTTTACGATGTCCCTAGGATATGTGGTTATAAAATCAACTCGAGATGAGATCTCAATCATGAGACTGACTTTACATGGACACATACCTTAAACTGTTCCTGGTTGGAGGGTAATCACTCGGGGACTTTGATTACCTATTAAACCAGTACACATGATGTGTTAGGGACCAGTCTCATGGTCACTGGTGCGGGGCACCAACACATATGTGTAGGTGTACCTCCTGGGAGGAAGTGCACTGAACTGATCCGCTATTGGATCTTCAGATAGTTGATTATACCTAATGTCAACTGAAGATCCAACGGTCTCAGTAGCATCGTTGGTCCTTTGACCTGAGACATTGATTGGATCTTACACGAGGACTGGAATGGTTTAATTACTTGGGTAAGTGACTTTAACCATAAGTCATGAGTTACTGAGTCATTAACCACTCCAGGATACGTGTGAAGATCATCAATAGTCAAGAGGGGATCGCTCACTGTCGGGTATATATCAGATAGTTAATGGGTCATGACATTGACGCTCCATTAAATCCCTGGCCAGGGTCGTGTGAGTTCGTTTAGAACGGACGTCATACACTTTAAGGAGGTCATGGTCAAATGGCACGATCATGGGATTTGACGAAAACCATACCCTAGATCGTACCAGACTCATAGAAGGAGCGATGGATTATATCGATGCGGTAACTGTGGACTTACAGGTACCAGACATGCTGGTTTAAACCCGGCATCCTCTAGGATCACACGGATTTGCTTGACCTAACGTGATCAAAGGTACAGAATAAATTAAACTATTATTCGGCTCTAGTAGAAGTGAATAATAAGTTTAATTTACTTCTAATTGGGAATTAGAAGTTAATGGGTCTTAAACTAGAGTGACTATGGGCCTAGAGAAGCACACACAATAGATTCTTGGGTGACGGATTATTATTGTACAAATGCATATATTAATTCCTTTTAATTCCTTTTGGAAAGGCATATAAAAGGGGCTTAATATATAGTACAATAATGGGAAAGACATATATACAGTTTTGGTCCTTTGGAGCTTTTTTTAGAAATGGCCAAATCCTATATATATGGATGTTACGAGAGCTTCTTCTTCTCTCCTGGCCTAATCAAGCATTAAGGCTAAGAGAAGAAGGATTAGCTCCTCCCCCCTTCCTCCCCCTTCCTCTCTCTCTCTCTAGAAGGTGAAAGGGTTGGGGAAGGTCGTGTCGGGAGGTACCGTCGCTGCACAAGGATCCGTGTGGATCTACTCTAGAGGCCGTACATCTGTACGACTCGGTATTTGTGATATTCTTCATCGGGCATTGCGGACAGCATCGTTCCGCGCAAGGTATAAATATGCAACCCGTAGTTAGGGGTTGGGGTGATTAAAATGTCGATCAGAGCTTGGATCTGAGATTCCATGAAGCCGGGTTCGGGCAAATAAAATTTTTGTTATCCGCTGCGGTGCCCGAGGGTGCTGTGTGGAACCTTACAGTGGTATCAGAGCCAGGTTCGCGCTCTGATCGATGTATTATCGCCGTGTAGAACCATATTTTAGGGGCAATCTAAAACCTTCAATTAATATTAGAAGACAGGGGTGCTGGGCATTTCTGTTCTTCCTGGATGCAGGGCATCTGCAGCAAATTTTTTTATATATAAAAAAAATTATTTGGCGCGTTGGGCGCACTGCGCCATGTGGCGCAGTGCGCCCGCCCGCCTGTGTCGCCCTCGCGGCGCACGCGGGCGCCACGCTTAGGATGTTTTTTTATTAAAAAAATTTGTTTTTATTTAATTTACTTGTGCTGTTATATATATATTTATATGATATATATATATACGATAAATGCACAGAAAATTAATTTAATTTTTATTTCAGATATTAATTATCTTATCTCAAAAAAAAAGTCAAATGTTAAATTTTATTTAACTTTTAAATTTACCGAGGTGAGATAATTACTATTTACCTTGAGATAAAATGGTAATAATTGAAGTTACTTCTGTAAAAAAGTTTAATTTTGAATTTTTAATTATTAGATAATTAGTAAATTCAGAATTTGAATTTCATTGAAGTTAAATGTATAAAATTTAAATATTTGAATTTTTAATTATTAGATAATTGTTAAATTCAAATTTTAAATTTCAGAATATTGATAATTGAGGATAATTACATTATTTAAATTTACTTTCAAATAAAATTATTAGATAATTAGTTTGAATTTAAATTTAAATAATTGTCACATTTAAATTATTATTTTAAATTTGATTATTAGATAATTAAATTTAAATTTAAATTTAGATAATTATCTCAATTATCTGACTTATTTGAATCAGATTCAAATATGCATGCCCCTATTATGAATGATGGTTTTTTACGTTGTTTGCTTAATTAACCTTGCTTTGGCTTGCCTATGTGTTTAATTTTAGTTAATCCTGCTTCGGTTTTTAAAATTAAACAAAGCTAGCTTATTTTTGTTTGCACATCCCATTTTTAAATCCAAAAGTAAGGATTATTTTCAGAAAATAACCCTTGATTGATTTTGAATGAATGGGTTGGCAAGTGATCATGGACTTGGTTAATGTAATTAATTGGGGTCTGCGAACCTCCTTTCTCTCTCTGTTAAAATTCCTATGTACTTTTATCTCTCTTTACAGTTGTACTCGCCCTAAGGGCTTCTAGAATTTTATTGACATGTAATTTAAATTTTGCCGGCCTGCGTGCCGTGTAAAAGTTGTAATTAATGCGGCGTGGGAGTTTGAAAACGCGGAGCACACCCGACGAGGATGATCCAGCTACTTTAGATGTGGGCCAGATGTCTTAGTTACATTAGGATTAAAGTCCATGATCACTTGCGATTTAATTTTGCATTGGATGCATTTATTTTGTGCAAACTACTAGGTACGGCAAATATATTGGATATATTTATATTACCACATAGGGTGAGATCAAGATAAAATCAAATTCCCTCGCGATTTAATTTTAGATCTGTAAGCGTGGCTCTAGGAGTCGTCGTGGCCCTCCATCAGTATGGAGTGAATGAACGTCTTCGTTTCATGGATTTATTGTACTTTCCACAAGGTCCATGAGTTTGGGGGCGAGATATAAGTCCAAGGCTCGGCCTCAATGGGGTGAGGAATTGAACTCGGTCTTGTTGTACTTTCCACAAGGGTCGGGTCATGAACTCATTGCTATGTAGTAATGATGGTTAGATCTAACCGAGAATATCCTTTGTTGTACTTTCCACAAGGGGATGATTTCTCGGGGGCCGAATATCGGATATTGTATTAGATGCAAGTGCCTGTTGACTGCCCTTGAGATGGTGTATGGCTTGTTGTGCTTTCCACAAGGTCGTGCCTCAATCTCGTTGGGATTCTGACCCACTAGGTTGATCTCGCTGATCTCCCGTTCTATATACTGAGGGTTATATAGTTCGATCGAAAAATAGTGAGATTAACTAAGATAGAAAACCACATCTAAGTTGGAATTTGAACACATGCTAAGTTATCTTTTATTTCTTATCCAGATTACAATGTCGTCGTCCAACCCCCTCCGCGGCATCTTGGATGCCAACAGACTGACTGGACCGAACTACTCGGATTAGCTGCGTAATCTACGCATAGTCCTCACCGCCGAAAAAATAGCTTATGTGTTGGACACGGTTCATTCTGAGCTAGCTCCTGATGCCGACGAGGGCGAGTTAATGACTTATGCCAAATGGTCTAAAGACTCTTCCCTTGCCCAATATTACATGTTGGCCTCTATGGCTCCCGAGCTGCAGAGGTAATTCGAAAAGACTGATTGTAGAAGCATACTTCTTAATCTACGCCAGCTCTTCGGAGAGTAGGGTAGGATTGAGAGGTATGACATCTCCAAGAGACTTTTCAAGACACGGATGTCAGAGGGTGCTTCAATACAGGCTCATGTACTGAAAATGATAGAGTGGATAGAGAGACTCAATGCACTGGGGTTCAAGTTGGATCTTGAACTGTGCATTGATCTTATACTCTAGTCATTGCCCGATTCATTTTCTTCCTTCATCATAAACTTTAACATGAATAGAATTGATGTAACTCTCCCGGAGCTGCTCAATATGTTAAAGAGTGCTGAAGGAACCATGCAGAAAGATAAACCATCTTCTTCTATAATGATTGTTGGCCGGGCCAACAAGAAAAGGAAGGCCACCCAGATATCCACCAAAGGTGACAACGGGAAGGGAAAGAAGAAGGCCATGGGTAAGCAACTCGCCAAAGTTGAGAAAGGGAAGGGCAAGAAGAATGAAAAAGAAGACAAGTGTTTTCGATGCGGGGAAATAGGGCATTGGAAAAGGAACTGCAAGGCAATTCTAAATGAATGTATTTTTGTCATAGACCTTAATTTGTCATATATGGAATCCACATCATGGGTATTGGATACTGGATGTGCATCTCATATCTGCAATTCTGTGCAGGTGCTGGCAAATAGAAGACGACTGGGCAAAAAGGAGATTGAACTGAGGATGGGCAACGGAGCTTTAGTTTCTGCCAAGGCTGTCGGGACTGCACGTCTCAGTTTATCTTCAGGAGTCATTCTGGAGCTGAATGACTGTTATTATATTCCTAATATTATTAAGAACATTATTTCAATCTCTGGTTTGTATAACATTGGATATACATTAGCTTTTAATAGCACTGGGTGCTCTATAATGAATAATGGTTTAGCTATAGCCAATGGTTCATTAGTCAATGGTCTTTATGTATTAGATACATGTTCTAATGTTATGCAAGTTTCCAATGCTGATGAAGTGAATTCTGCATATCTATGGCATTGCAGGCTTGGTCATGTAGGTGAGAAAAGAGTATCTCACCTACACTCAAATAGGTATTTGAATAGATTCGAATACAAGCCATTTGATACATGTGAGTCGTGTCTCATGGGGAAGATGACCAAGGCTCCCTTTAGTGGACATGGTGAGAGGGCTGTTGACCTTCTCGAGCTCATACACTCAGATGTGTGTGGACCCATGTCCATGGAGGTAAAATGGGGTCACATCTATTTCATTTCTTTTATTGATGACTTCTCGAGATATGGCTATGTGTATTTAATGAGACATAAATCACAAGCCTTTGAGAAGTTTAAGGAATACAAGAATGAAGTAGAGAAATAGACTGGCAAGAGTATTAAGACTCTTCGATCGGATCGGGGAGGTGAATACCTTAACCATGAATTCACTTCTTATCTTAAAGACAATGGAATTGTTTCTCCGTGGACTCCACCGTATATACCACAACACAATGGTGTATCCGAAAGGAGAAACATGACCTTGTTAGACATGGTCCGATCCATGATGTCTATGTCGGGACTACCCTTGTCTCTTTCGGGCTATGTCTTAGAGACTGCAGCCTATTTATTGAATATGATCTCAAGTAAATATGTTCCTTCTATATCATATGAGATATGGATGTTGAGTACGGACTGAATAGATCTAGAGGGGGGTGAATAGATCTTTCCCCCTTTTTCACTTATTAAATAAAGACCACTTAAACCGCAAGAATTTAATGGATTACAGAACTAACGCTGATAGCAAAGATTGAAAGTAAACACGTAGAAAAGCACACACACACCACAGGCAAACCACAAGACAGAATTTTTAGGTGGTTCAGTCTCTTCCCGAGACTTACGTCCACCCCTTGCTCAACTCAAGCAAGGCTTCACTAATTGAGAACTTCTGATCTCAACCAACACACCGCTGATACACAGCTTCTTCCCGCTGACACACAGCTTGTACCCGCTGCCTCACAGCTTGACACTTGATGTAATGAAAAGAACAAAAGATGCAATAGGACTGAACAAGAGCTTTTGAATCAAAGAAAAAGAGTTCAGCCTGGGACTGCAGGTAACAGGAATAGACTCCCTGTGGAACTTCCAGACGATTGCCTTCAGCTGCGACGCTGCTGGAGTCTTGCTTGCCTTGAGTCAGTCTTCCTTCTGCAGCAATGAAGATGGCTTCGGTCTTGTGCAGTCTTTGTGGTTTCTGAAGAGCCACTCCTTCTTTCCTCTTTCAGAGTATCTTCGTGGGTGTATTCTTTCTTTTTCTTCTACTCTGTGTTCCACACCCCGCTCTCTGTCATCTTTACCTTTTGTACTAGTTCTTTTCAAAGCATAGGCTTTTCCCGCGCAGATTCGTAATTGAGCGCACATCCATTGGATTATCGGCTAGAAAACAGGGAGAAGATTTACCCGAAAGATTTGAATAAGTTTGACTTGTTCTTTCCAAGATTCTCTCCTTAAATCCAGTGCAGAATCTTATCATCTGAACCGCCCAACAACCTGCAGCAACAACCTGCAGGTTTCTCTCAACAGAAACTGAATTCGGTTAGAGTTCGGTTCTGGACGCTGCTTCGCCTGTGGTCGACCATGATCTTGTCGCTGGTCGACAGAGAATAATGTCCAGACGACTGTTTATTCTGGCTGATGCTCGTGGTCGACAACGACCTTCTCGCTGGTCGACAGGGGGTAAATGTCTAGATGATTGATGGTTCAGACTGATGCTTGTATTGCTTCGTGGTCGACAACGGGCAGGCCTTTGGTTGACCACCGAAGCTTGTATAGAGGAAAAGTAACTGGAGCTGTGTCTTGTTGGATTCGCTGGTCGACACTAACCTCTTCACTGGTCGACAGGCAACCCTTGAAAACTTCCTCTGATCTGTTGACTTCATTAGTACTTCAGTAAACCTGAAATAACTTGAGCATTCAGATTAGTATTGATTTGGACACATCCATCATATGAAGACGCAATCAATCAATCTTGCATGTGTTGTGTTATTAAAATAGTAGATCTTTGATTAGTCACACATATCCTTTGTCATCATCAAAACTAAAGGGATGCACAACATTCTCCACCTTTTTGATGATGACAACCATGAGTCATTGTGACAAAACATGCAATTATTTCAGCCAGACAATTCATTTGATATGTTATTCAAAAGCATCCTAGCATTAGTTACCAGGTGACTCAACACAGAGAAGGTAAGATGAAAATAACATAAGTAGACTTGGCATTATTTAGCACAATGACATTGACATAAGCCTCTCTCTCCCCCTTTGTCAACAACAAAAAGAGGGGAAATCAAAAAGTCACTCCGAAGAGGACGAGGAACTGTCGATCTTCACACTTTTTTGCCTTGGGAGCGGGCTTGCCAACAATGCGTGCACAGTACACCCGTAGTCTCTGGAGTTCTGAAATGGTATCGCGGTGAAATTGTTTGTTCTGCTCAGTGGTGAACAAGATGCACGTACCCATTTCTTCGGACACTAGAGCTATAGTGCCAACCAGTCGGTTAAATCTTGAGCTGGCATGGGCAGAATGTTCCTGCTGCTTGATAAATCTAGACTCCATCTGCTGCTCTAGTCTTTGAACCCTCAGTTCCAAGCGCCCGGTGGCAGCATTCATGTTCTCTTGAAATGATTGGAATTGGGAGGTGAGAGGGGACAGCTGAGATGAAATCTGGAGAAGTACACCGTGCGACTCAGGGTTGGATGTGAAAGGAGGTGGTGGAGCAGAAGTTGATGGAACCGAAGGTGAAAAAGAGATGAACGACCTAGGGACCCAGGCGGTTGTTTTTATAGGGCAGGATATCAGTGGATAAGACCTGGGTCATAAATCCTAGGGTTTGTGGAACCAGCGCAATGATGAAAACGAAGGGACAGGATTAAATCAGCCGAATTAAATTTGGGGAATTTATTGAAGTGTACGCCCTTTCCTTAATGAAGCATTCATTTAACCTATCCACCCTTAGTAGAGACCACCTTGTAAATAAGTAGAGTGGGCCTAGTGGTTCACTTGAATTTGAAAGTATTGCACCAATAAGCTTACGCCCCATATCTAATTTCCTCCACATGACTTCTTAAACTTATAATAGATTTCATGAGATGATTTTAATAGCTGTGCTTGCTGAACAATGTTTTCAACTTTTCTTTGCATGCCATGCCTTTGGTCAACCATTTTCCTCTGCCTTTTAGTTTTTCCTTTTGGAATCATTTTGAAAGCTGTGGTCAGGTTTATCACATACTTTTCTACACGAGGAAACACGCTTTTTACACGCCAGAAACCTCGGCTACTTAGCATGCCTAACCATTCCACTTTTAACTGGGACACACCTTTTATCCGTGAGGATATACGTTTATCAGACGCCAATATCCCCAGTTACTCAGTATGCCCAATCTCAATAATTTTTGATAGTAGCAGAGATAGATTGATTCTTCATGACACACATGCCTCTCACTTTTTTTTCATCCATTTTTTTTCTTAAAATGGGAGGCAGTAGTTTCTCAGAATCCAATCCATTGCTCTACCATGAAGACAGAGTTATGGCGTATTCCACGTGCATTCATGCTATATTTTTGGATTTATATTAACTGTTCAGCACGGGCACAGGTAGAGAAACCGACTTACTACTAAAAATCATAAGTCTTCAAAATCATGTGACAGAATCATAGTTATGGTTTGAATTTATTGAAGTAGTACAGTCCAAATCCTCATTACTACACTCAACCTCTACTCTTATTGATTACATTGGTGATTTTATTGAAAGATATGGTTAGGTTATTCAATGTTTTATCAAGGAATGAGTTTACACTTTTTCTCCCCCTCAATTTGAGAATCCATGCTGAAAAAAAATAATGTTGGCCAGGATGAGATAGAAAGACACAGGGAATGGAAGGTATGGATGATGATGAATGAGTGAAGATGAATCTGAGCCCAAACAGTTTAAACAGACCAGAAGATTCCCTACCAGAACTAGTGCCAACCAGGAACCTGTCTAAAGTGGACATTTGCTTCCGTACAGATCCATTGTCGACCATGGGACTGTCTATTGTCGACATCTGCGTAGTCACAGAACCAAACAGTTTCCTGTCTTGATGCCTTGGTCGACCAATGCCCTGTCGTTGGTCGACCACCAGAGCTAACCAGTAGCAGTGCCAGGAATTTGCAGAATGTTGCTTGAGTAACAGCCGACACCAGAGCTTCCAAACACAACCAGTACCATAGATCTAACTGACATATCTAATTACAGAAATGACAGAAAGCTATACAGAGAACACAGGAATATGAGCATTTCAAGAATTTTCAGGAGATATTCTACATATCCCCAACTCCCTTCTTAGAGTTGAAAACCTGTCATTGTTAAGGGGTGAAGTGAAAATATCTGCCAATTGTTTTTCAGTTTCTACAAATTGAAGCATGAAATTTCCTTTGGATACCTCATCTCTCAGAAAATGATGGCGGATCTCAATGTGTTTTGTCCTAGAGTGTTGAATGGGGTTTTTAGACAAGTTAATATCACTAGTGTTGTCACATAAAATGGGTGCACAGTCAAGATCTACATTGTAGTCTTGGAGTTGATGTTTTATCCACATAACTTGTGTACCACAACTCCCTACTGCGACATATTCAGCCTCAGCAGTGGAGAGTGTCACAGAGTGCTGCTTCTTAGAAGCCCATGAAATTAAACATCCACCTAAGAATTGACAATAACCACTAGTACTCTTCCTATCAATTTTGCAACCAGCATAATCAGCATCCGAATATGAAATCAGATTTAGTTTGCAATATGTCGGATACCACAAACCCAATTCTTTGGTGCCGGCAAGGTATCGAAAGATACGCTTGACAGCTCCTAAATGTGATTCTCTAGGACTAGACTGATATCTAGCACACATGCATACACTAAACTGAATATCTGGCCTTGATGCAGTTAAGTATAGCAGGGATCCGATCATACCTCTGTATTTCTTGGCATCTACCATGTTACCTTTTACATCTGCTTCCAGAGTTGCATTTGTGCCCATGGGTGACTCGATTGGCTTGCAGCTTTCCATGCCAAATTTCTTCAACATCTCTTGTATGTACTTGGATTGATTTATAAAGTATCCTTCTCTGCATTGTGAGATCTGCAATCCAAGAAAGAATTGTAAATCACCCATTAGGCTCATTTCAAACTCATTGGTCATTAAATTTACAAATTCAGTACACAAAGAGGTTTCAGTAGATCCAAACACTATATCATCCACATAGATTTGTGCAATCAGTATATCCTTACCTTGGGTCTTGGAAAATAATGTTTGATCAATTTTACCTCTTGTGTATCCCTTTTTAGTGAGGAAGGAGCTCAACCTTTCGTACCAAGCCCGAGGAGCCTGCTTTAATCCATACAAAGCTTTATGCAATTTAAAAACATGATTAGTAAGTTCATCATTTTCAAAACCAGGGGGTTGTTCCACATAGACCTCTTCTTTTATAATACCATTTAGAAATGCACTTTTTACATCCATTTGTTGTAGTTTAATTCCATGAGATGCTGCAAAGGCTAACAATATCCTGATGGCTTCTAATCTAGCAACTGGAGCATATGATTCTTCAAAGTCAACCCCAAATTCCTGGTTGTACCCTTTAGCCACCAGCCGAGCCTTATTTCTCATCACAACCCCTTCTTCACTTAGCTTGTTTTTATAAACCCATTTGGTTCCAATAACGGGGTGAGATGAGGGTCTAGGGACAAGACTCCACACCTGATTTCTTTCAAACTGATTTAGTTCTTCATGCATAGCATTTATCCATGATTCATCCTTTAAGGCTTCCTCTACAGATTTGGGCTCTATTTGGGACACAAGGGCAAGTTGATCTAGTTCATTAATGGCCTTGAGCTGAGATCTAGTCTTCCTAGGATCATGAATTCCACCAATAATGTTATCCAAGGGATGATCTCTAAGAAGTCTTAAGTTTTCAAGATTGTTACCTGAGTTGACCTCTCCTTCGGTTTGATCATTAGAATTACCTTGATTTCTTTCTTGATTCAGTTCTTCTTCATTCTCCATCGGTTTTTCTTTGCCATCCAGAAATTCCCCATCTTCTTCTTCCTTGCTGACCTGTTCATTTTTGCCAAAATCATTAATTTCATCAAATGAAATATGAGGGGATTCTTCAACCACTTGATCTTTGGTGTTAAATACCCTATAGGCTCTTGATCGGTCAGAATAGCCCAAGAATATTCCTGAGTCACTCTTAGGTTCAAATTTGTCTAAGACTTTCTTATCATTGTTATGAATGAAACATCTTGCACCAAAGATTCTAAAATGAGCTAGGGATGGTTTTTTACCTTTGAACATTTCATATGGAGTTTTTGCACTAGACAGTCTTACCATTGCCCGGTTTACAATGTAGCATGCTGTGTTGACCGCTTCTGCCCAAAATTTCTTTGGAAGATTAGCTTCAACCAACATGGTTCTAGCCATCTCGACAAGAGTGCGGTTCCTTCTCTCCACAACCCCATTTTGCTCCGGTGTCCTTGGTGAGGAGAATCTGTGGGTTATGCCCTTGTTTCTGCAGAATACATCAAAATCAGAATTTTTAAACTCCCCCCCATGGTCAGATATGATTGTACACACTTTGGACTTACCATCCTGCTTCATTCTTTTGTAAAATTCCTGAAACTCATAAAAAGCATCACTTTTATGTGATAAGAACATTACCCATGTAAATCTGGAAAAGTCATCAACTAGAACATAACCATATTTCTTACCACTAAGACTAGCAGTTCTTGTTGGGCCAAAAAGGTCAATGTGCACAAGTTCTAGGGGTCTTGATGACTGACTTTCAGTTCTACCTTTGAATGATTTTCTTGTTTGCTTTCCTTGGGTACATGCTTCACATACTTTGACATTTTGAGCAAACGAAATTTCAGGCATACCAAGAACCATTTTATTTTTCACAAGTTTGTGCAACACCCTATAGCTAACATGCCCTAGTCTTCGGTGCCACAACCAGGTCAAGTCCTCCTTCTTGGCGGTTAGGCACAAGTTGGAATGGGCTGGATCATCCAAGTCTATCATGTAGACATTATTTACCCTCTTGCCCATAAACTTGACTGCTTCTGAATTTGGCTCAATAATTCTGCAGATCTTGGAGTCAAACACCACTTTATGGCCTTTGTCGCATAATTGACTGATGCTCAATAAGTTATATTCTAGTCCATCCACTAATAATACATTTTCAATGCAGCTTGAGGGTTTCTTACCTATCTCACCTATTCCAATGATTTTGCCTTTGTTATTTCCTCCAAACGTCACATATCCTCCATCTTTTGCGCTCAGCTGGGAGAACTTGGTCTTGTCTCCCGTCATGTGTCTTGAGCAACCACTATCTAAATACCACTTGTTGTGCATGGCTGCCAGACATTCCTGCATCACAAATTACACAGAAACTTTTGGACCCAAATGGTACCCGGGTCCAAGATAGCTTGTGAAATCATGAAACTGCTGTAACAACACCTTGGGAACCCAAATTTTGTTAGAACAATTTGTCTTTTCATTTCTGAACTTGTTCAGGTTGTGTCTATTCTGAGTCCACTCTCTTAAGTTCCAATTTCCATTCTGTTTCAGCTGAGAAAATTTGTGGGTTCTGTTTGCGTGTCTGGTCATGGTCGACATCTGGTAAGTCTGTGGTCGACCATAGTTTCTCCAGATGCCAGTATCTGTTCTGGTTGAGCCTCTGGTCGATAGAGGAGGGGTCTGTTGTCGACCAGCTTGTTTCCAGACACCTTATTTTACAGGTTTGTGTTTATTAACATGATTTAATGCTTTGTTTGTCTGGTTACTTCTGTGAATTTGAACTTCTCGTCTGATATGACTGTTGTTTTTAAACTGATGTGGATTATCCATTTTCCCTTTAGAATTCCTCTCTTCCATGGTGACATTAATCTGTTTAGAGGAGCTTTCAGCTATATCCTTTTGTTTGTTTTGATATAAGTTTATCAAGGGGCCTTTTCCTTTAGAGTCAGCTATTTCATTTAAAGTTTTTATTTGGAATTCCTTTTTAGCCGTTGGATTGTACCCTAACCCCTCTTTCTGGAAATTTACTTTTATTCCCAACACAGCGTTCAAGTTTTCTTGACCCTTAGTCATTTTTTCCAATGTTTCCTGTTTGTATTTCAGTTCACTTTGGATTCTTTCTATTTCTTTCAGAAGTTGACTGTTTTCTTCCTTGAGTGAGTTGTTTCTTTCTTGAGTTAGCTTAGTTTCCTGTTCATATTCTTGAGTCTTTAATTTTAACTCGTCAATTGTGTTTTTCAGTACTTCATTTTCTTCTAATAGCCTTTTGACGTTTTCTTCATCTATCTCGCGTTGATTCAGTTTATTTTGCAAGGTGGTGATCTCCAATTCTAGTTCAGTTCTGTTGGCAATTGAGTTGTTGTCATTATTGAACTGATTAACCTTCTTCTTCAAACTTTTATTTTCCCTTCTTATTCTTTCATATGTATCAAGTAAATCTGAATAGGCTTCTTCCCAATCTGAGCTAGAAAAGTCTTGAAAAGGGGAGGTTACCTCAAGATCGTTGCTGTCTCCTTTGGCCATTAGACATGTGTTTCCTTCTTCTTCCTCGGAAGTTGTTTCCTCTTCGCTGCTTTCCTCCTCCTCGCTCCATGTGCTTATCATTACCTTTGGTTTCTTGCCTTTCCACTTGAAGCTTGATTTCTTAGGAGTCTCTGGACATTCAGCCTTCATGTGTCCTGGTTTCCTGTAGTTGTAGCAGACAAGCTTGTTAGATGAAGCTTTATTTTTGTCAGTCTTAAACTGGGATGATTTCCTTACCATGCCCTTCGGATTTTTAAATCCTTTACCTTCCTTCCGCAGAAACCTTCTGAACTTTCTTGTTAGCATGGCTAGCTCGCCAGTTTCCTCACCTGTGCTAGATGAGTCATAAGTGTCAGATAATTCAGAGGTGCCTATTTTAGTCTTCAGGGCGAGCTGCTTCTTTTTCTTGCCCTTATCTTCCTTTCTCTTTAGGTTGACCTCATAGGCCATTAGAGAACCTACTAGTTCATCCACAGTCATAGTTGTGAGGTTCTTTGAGTCCTAAATTACTGTGGCCTTGGTATGCCACATAGGTGTGAGGGATCTTAAGATTTTCCTCACTAGCTCCTGCTCCTTGTAGGTTTTCCCTAGACTCTTTAAGCTATTTGTTAGTTGCACTAGTCTAGCATACATCTCAGAGATATTTTCGTCAGTTTTCATTCTGAACATTTCATATTCTGAGACTAACATATTTGCTTTGGACTCTCTTACCTCTGAAGTACCTTCATAGATGACTTCAAGTCGATCCCACATCTCCTTGGCTGTTGCACATTGTGAGACTCTTGAGAACTCCGTGGGGTGAAGTGCGCATTGCATCACGTTCATAGCTCCCCAGTTGATGGTTGATTTTCTGACCTGTTCTCTGGTCCAGGTATCCTCATCTTCGGGGAGATCATAAGGTCCGCGGCTTACTACTCTCCACATCTCATGATCTTGTGCTCTCAGGAACACCTGCATACGATTTTTCCAGTATGAATAATCATTCCCATCAAAAAATGGTGGTCTAGTCACTGAGTGTCCCTCAGCCATTAGACTCTTAGAGTTCAGTCCGCCAGCTTTCTCCTGGTTGTTAGACCATATTTTCGGAGAACCTGCTCTGATACCACGTGTTGAGTACGGACTGAATAGATCTAGAGGGGGGTGAATAGATCTTTCCCCCTTTTTCACTTATTAAATAAAGACCACTTAAACCGCAAGAATTTAATGGATTACAGAACTAACGCTGATAGCAAAGATTGAAAGTAAACACGTAGAAAAGCACACACACACCACAGGCAAACCACAAGACAGAATTTTTAGGTGGTTCAGTCTCTTCCCGAGACTTACGTCCACCCCTTGCTCAACTCAAGCAAGGCTTCACTAACTGAGAACTTCTGATCTCAACCAACACACCGCTGATACACAGCTTCTTCCCGCTGACACACAGCTTGTACCCGCTGCCTCACAGCTTGACACTTAATGTAATGAAAAGAACAAAAGATGCAACAGGACTGAAGAAGAGCTTTTGAATCAAAGAAAAAGAGTTCAGCCTGGGACTGCAGGTAACAGGAATAGACTCCCTGTGGAACTTCCAGACGATTGCCTTCAGTTGCGACGCTGCTGGAGTCTTGCTTGCCTTGAGTCAGTCTTCCTTCTGCAGCAATGAAGATGCCTTCGGTCTTGTGCAGTCTTTGTGGTTTCTGAAGAGCCACTCCTTCTTTCCTCTTTCAGAGTATCTTCATGGGTGTATTCTTTCTTTTTCTTCTACTCTGTGTTCCACACCCCGCTCTCTATCATCTTTACCTTTTGTACCAGTTCTTTTCAAAGCATAGGCTTTTCCCGCGTAGATTCGTAATTGAGCGCACATCCATTGGATTATCGGCTAGAAAACAGGGAGAAGATTTACCCGAAAGATTTGAATAAGTTTGACTGGTTCTTTCCAAGATTCTCTCCTTAAATCCAGTGCGGAATCTTATCATCTGAACCGCCCAACAACCTGCAGCAACAACCTGCAGGTTTCTCTCAACAGAAACTGAATTCGGTTAGAGTTCGGTTCTGGACGCTGCTTCGCCTGTGGTCGACCATGATCTTGTCGCTGGTCGACAGAGAATAATGTCCAGACGACTGTTTATTCTGGCTGATGCTCCTGGTCGACAACGACCTTCTCGCTGGTCGACAGGGGGTAAATGTCCAGACGATTGATGGTTCAGACTGATGCTTGTATTGCTTCGTGGTCGACAACGGGCAGGCCTTTGGTTGACCACCGAAGCTTGTACAGAGGAAAAGTAACTGGAGCTGTGTCTTGTTGGATTCACTGGTCGACACTAACCTCTTCACTGGTCGACAGGCAACCCTTGAAAACTTCCTCTGATCTGTTGACTTCATTAGTACTTCAGTAAACCTGAAATAACTTGAGCATTCAGATTAGTATTGATTTGGACACATCCATCATATGAAGACGCAATCAATCAATCTTGCATGTGTTGTGTTATTAAAATAGTAGATCTTTGATTAGTCACACATATCCTTTGTCATCATCAAAACTAAAGGGATGCACAACAATGGAAAGGTAGGAAACCAAATTTTAATCACATTAAAATTTGGGGGTGTCCTGCTCATGTAAAGAAGAACGATAGTGATAAGCTTGAGTCGAGAACCAATAAGTGTAGGTTTGTGGGATATCCAAAGGAGACATTTGGATATTACTTCTATCACCCTTCTAAGCAAAGGGTCTTAGTGGCTAAGAGAGCTATATTTCTTGAAAGAGAATATCTTCTCCAGAAAAATAGTGGGAGCCAGATAGAATTGGACGAGGTACAAGAGCCACAACCCGTAGACACAAACTTATTAGATGAGACTGTATCGGTTGATCCTATTCAGAGTGAAACACAGACACTACGGAGATCTGGTAGACTACCAAGAGAACTTGAGAGATATGTTGGATATGTCTCAGAGAGGTCCTCTAAGGTATGTATCGATGAGGATAAAGATCCTCAATCGTACCAGGATGCAATCCGTAGTACGGACTCCGAGAAATGGCAAGAGGCAATAGATTCAGAGATCCAGTCTATGTACACCAACAATGTTTGGAACTTAGTTGATGTGCCCGAAGGGAAAGTCCCTATCGACTGTAAGTGGATTTTCAAAAGAAAAATCGGTGCAGATGGACAGATTGACACATACAAGGCTAGACTAGTGGCGAAAAGATATCGTCAAAGACAAGACATTGACTATGACGAGACATTTTCACCAGTAGCCATGGTTAAGTCAATCAGAATCTTTCTCGCCATTGCTGCATACCTGGATTATGAGATGTGACAAATGGATGTGAAGACAGCTTTTCTTAATGGAAATCTGTCAGAAGAGCTGTACATGGTACAGTCTGAAGGATTCACCTCCAAGCTACATCCTAATAAGGTATGCAAACTTCAAATGTCCATTTATGGATTAAAGCAGGCATCTCGAAGCTGGAACTTAAGATTTGATGAGGTTGTCAAATCTTTCAACTTCATTCGGAATGAAGATGAACCCTGTGTTTACAAGAAGGTCAGTGGGAGCTCTGTGACCTTCTTGGTCCTTTATGTTGATGACATCTTACTCATTGGGAATGATGTAGGGATGTTAACATCAACTAAGTTTTGGTTGTCCAAGACCTTCTCCATGAAGGATTTGGGAGAAGCATCCTATGTGCTGGGCATAAGGATCTACCGAGATAGATCTAAAAGGATGCTAGGATTATCCCAATCCATGTACATAGACACTATCCTCAAAAGATTTAGGATGGAGAATTCCAAGAGAGATCTCATTCCCATGAGACATGGAATTTGCCTATCCAAGGGGATGAGTCATAAAACTTCTGAGGAGGTGGCACACATGAATAAGGTACCCTATGCTTCGGCGATAGGGTCAATCAGGTATGCAATGCTATGTACGCGTCCTGATGTTGCCAATGCTTTGAGCATTGTCAGTAGATATCAGGCAAATCCAGGTGAAGAGCACTGGAAGGCAGTAAAGGGCATCCTTAAGTACTTGCAAAGGGCTAAGGATCTTTTTCTGCTTTATGGAGGAGAGGACCTGTAGCATAGAGCTTACACAGATTCTAGTTTCCAGTCAGATCCAGATGACTGCAAATCCATGTCAGGGTTTGTACTCATGTTGAATGGAGGGGCAGTCAGTTGGAGGAGCTCCAAGCAAGATACGACTGCAGACTCGACAGCGGAGGCAGAATATATTGCTGCAGCTGAAGCTGCTAAGGAAGCCGTCTGGATGAAGAAATTCATCTTGGAACTCGGCATAGTTCCCGAGATATCAGCTCCCATCCCATTATTTTGTGATAATAATGGGGCCATCGCCCAGGCGAGAGAACCTAGATCTCATCAAATGTCGAAGCATATTCTCAGGTGCTTCCACCTTATTCGGGGGATTGTTGATCGTGGAGATGTGGCGGTAGAGCGTGTACCGTCAGAAGATAACATAGCAGATCCACTGACTAAGCTTTTGACACAGACTGCATTTGAGCACCATCGGGATAAGATGGGCCTAAAAGTTGTGGGCAATTGGCTGTAATTTAAGTGGGAGATTGTTAGTGTTGGTGTGTTACAGGCCAATTTTGGGTCGGGTAGGTCCGATAGATGTACGATCTTGTTCATTATTAATAAAGTGGTATTTGAGCGTAAATATGTGATTATATATTACTTTATGATGTCCCTAAGATATGTGGTTATAAAGTCAACTCGAGATGAGATCTCGATCATGAGATTGACTTTACATGGACACATACCATAAACTGTTCCTGGTTGGAGGGTAATAAATCGGAGACTTTGATTACCTATTAAACCAGTACACATGATGTGTTAGGGACCAGTCTCATGGTCACTGGTGCGGGACACCAACACATATGTGTAGGTGTACGTCCTGGGAGGAAGTGCACTGAACTGATCCACTATTGGATCTTCAGATGGTTGATTATACATAATGTCAATTGAAGATCCAACAGTCTCAGTAGCATCGTTGGTCCTTTGATCTGAGACATTGATCGGATCTTACACGAGGACTGGAATGGTTTAATTACTTGGCTAAGTGACTTTAACCATAAGTCATGAGTTGCCGAGTCATTAACCACTCCAGGATACGTGTGAAG
This sequence comes from Amorphophallus konjac, assembly GCA_022559845.1. Lineage (NCBI taxonomy): Eukaryota > Viridiplantae > Streptophyta > Magnoliopsida > Alismatales > Araceae > Amorphophallus > Amorphophallus konjac. The sequence continues at coordinate 31,736,868 of CM040120.1, forward strand.
ATCATCAATGGTCAAGAGGGGATCGCTCACTGTCTGGTATATATCAGACAGTTAATGGGTCATGACATTGACGCTCCATTAAATCCCTGGCCAGGGTCATGTAAGTTCATTTAGAACGGACGTCATACACTTTATGGAGGTCATGGTCAAATGGCACGATCATGGGGTTTGACGGAAACCATACCCTAGATCGTACCAGACTCATAGAAGGAGCGAGGGATTATATCGATGCGGTAACTGTGGACTTACAAGTACCAGACATGCTGGTTTAAACCCGGCGTCCTCTAGGATCACGCAGATTTGCTTGACCCAACGTGATCAAAGGTTCGGAATAAATTAAACTATTATTCAGCTCTAGTAGAAGTGAATAATAAGTTTAATTTACTTCTAATTGGGAATTAGAAGTTAATGGGCCTTAAACTAGATTGACTATGGGCCTAGAGGATCACACACAATGGATTCTTGGGTGACGAATTATTATTGTACAAATGCATATATTAATTCCCTTTAATTCCTTTTGGAAAGGAATATAAAAGGGACTTAATACATATGTACAATAATGAGGACATATATACAGTTTTGGTCCTTTGGAGCTTTTTTTAGAAATAGCCAAATCCTATATATATGGATGTTACGAGAGCTTCTTCTTCTCTCCTGGCCTAATCAAGCATTAAGGCTAAGAGAAGAAGGATTAGCTCCTCCCCCCTTCCTCCCTTTTGCTCTCTCCCTCTCCAGAAGGTGAAATGGTTGGGGAAGTGTGGACGTATAAAATTGTGCGTCCATATGTCCCACCAAGCCCCGCATTAATGTCAAAGTCAAAAGGAGAAGACTCGGGGAGACTGGCCATCCAGGGCTCCAGGAGAATACTACCGTCAGGCAAACCCCGCATTTGCACGGGCACATTAAACGACAGAGAAAGCATATGATCTCCTCCTGAATTTATACACTGCTATTGACCCACCCTCGGGTCCCTAACGGTGATGAAATATCCCAAAGAATGCACAACTTCAAGTTCCTGAAGCAAAGGCAGAGGCCTCTTTCAAAACGGCACACTCCGTGACCCTTCAGCGGCACACTGCCTGAGGAGCCCCAGCGGCACACCCAAATGGCCGTTCAGCGGCACACTGCCTGAAGAGCCCCAGCGGCACAGCGGTGAGGTGCCTCCAGCGGCACACTCCACAGCTACCCCAGCGGCACACCCCAGTGCCCTTCAACGGCACACCCCTCAGGTGCCTCCAGCGGCACATCTCTAGGTGCCTTCGGCGGCGCACCCTCAGCTGCTTCCAGCGGCACACCATCAGTGCCCTCTCAACGGTGCAGCCCCAGTGCCCTTCCAACGGCACAACTTTCATGCCCCTTCAGCGGCACAACGCCTGGCCCTTCCAGCGGCACAGCGGTGAACTCCCCCGAACGGCACAAACCGGCAAGATACATAACGGTCACTAAAGGAGTCCCTTGGCGCGCAGTGTGGCCATTTCAACGCAAGCTAAGCCCAAGCCTAGGTGTCGTCCTCCGGTTGGATGAAGGAGACTTCCACTTGACAAAGATGGGACTCGGGTCAACCTCGGATGGCAGTGCCATCATGAGGTTCCCCCGTCAACAACACACATATAAAAGGCCCCGGGGAAGAAAAAAAGAGGAGGAGAAGTAGGCGAAGGCACCCGTTCGAAAAAGTAGCACCGCAGAGAAGAAGAGAAAGGTAGAAGAAGGTAGAAGATAGCGGGGAGATTGAGAGGGAGTGAGCCACCTGTATAGGGAAGAGAAGGAACGGGGTGAAGGGAAGCATTCTCCCTCGTTCTAACTCTCCCCATTACTGTTTTATGTTGTTCCCTTCTTTTTGCTTCTCGACTGTCTCTTCCCTCTCCATGCTCTTCTATTCTGCAACGTGATGTAGCTGGCCCCGAATCTTGGCCTTTGTCTTTTTGCAGTTCTGATCATGAATAAAAGTGTCCTTGGGCTCTATCTTTTGTTGTCTCCGTTGTCTTCCCCTCGCCGCTAAGCTGTGATTTGGTATTTTTCTCTCCGGTCTTCTGGTTGTGTTCTGATTACCCCTCATGCCATCGGTTGGCTTGGCTCTACGTGTGGTATTCTTGGCTCGGCAGTGCAGGGTTGCCTCCCTTCCTGTTTGACAGTCTTAATGGCGTGAGTGTTACCCCACTCCCTCCATCTATGGGTTAGTTAGCACCCTCCATCCCTGCCTGGCCGCTGGAACTCATCTACTGGTCAGGAGGCTCCTTTGCCCCTCCTTCAGAGACCACATCATACATACATTCAAGCTCCCAGTCATCCTACCGCTCAGGCTCCGCCAGCGGCACACCCCTCCCATTTATCCATCTGGCGGCATGGCCTTCCCTGTACTTGCCCAGCGGCACACCTTCCTTGGCCGCCCAGCGGCACACTCTCCTTGGCTGCTTCAGCGGTACACTCCCCCCTACGGGCCTATACAGCGGCACACCTCCACTATTGGTCTGCTTAGCGGCACACTCTTAGGCTGCCTCAGTGGCACACCTTGATTGTCACTCCTCCAGTGCATTCGTGGCTTGTATTAGCCTAATGGTTTCCCGACGTTTTCTCTGAGTTTTTCGAAGTTTCCCCAAAGGTGGCTACTTAGGCACACACCTCAGTTGTTGGTTCATGTCACTCCTTGTGGGCATGTTCCTTGTTATTCCCTTACCATCCGGGTCAGGGGGAGATGCTGCCGAATTTTTGTCAGAAATAACAACAAATTAAAAGACAAAAGGGAAGCAATAAACGAATGAAACCAACAACAATGAAACATTCTAATCAACTAAGAGAACCGTTTAAGGCTCCAGGAATTGGCTGAGTAAGACTCCGAGGACTGCACTGCTGAACATGACTTGGGACTCAACCTCATAACAAAAAAGGTGAAAGTTGAACCTCTGAGGCTCCATCAGACCTGCATAGGCAAGGGCTCTCTCTCTCTTGAACTCTGCTCCACCCAGCTAAGCTACGTCCTGACCACTTTGATTCTCCACCTCCGTCAACCCTCCAGCGACACACTCCTGAGCCCTCCAGCGGTATACTCCCTTCAACCCTCCAGCGGTACACCCCTGCACCCTCCAGCGGCACGCTTTCCATTCTCCAGCAACTACGCGCTCCCTGACTCGCCAGTGGTACACCCTAGTTCACTCCTTTCAGCGGTACACTCTCACCCGAACCTTTCAGCGGTACACTCGCTCCTGAACCCTCCAGCGGTACACCCTAGCCTCCTCACTCCAATGGTACACTTCCCATCCTCAAGCGATACACTCTTCAGTCCTTCAGCGACACACTCCTAGCTCCCCAGCGACACACCCCTAGCTCCCCAGCGGTACACTCCATCATTCCTCCGACAAATGTATGAAAAAGAATGTATATGATAAAAGGGATAATAAATAATAATAATAATGATAAAAAAGGGAAAGGGAGTAACGCTAATAGACAAACAATAATGACGAATGGCACTCGAAGCAACCCACAAGCATAACGACATGGCCTTCGTCTCTCCTTCTTGGATTCTGAACCCAGGAATATTAATGATGCCCTCGTAGGCCGAGCTTCACCCTCGGGAGTCACCTCTCTCGTTATGGTCATCGCCCGGCCCTGTCTCGGGCCAATATCTCATCAGGGTCTCCTCTCTCATCGGGATCTGATTTCCCCCCCTTTTTTGCATTAAAATTGCCACCTCCTGGCAGACATTTGCACGGATTCATCCCCCGTCACCGTCTTGTTTTCCGTACGGACTTCTGTTCAAACATGGAATGGTCCATCGGTGACCGACATAATCTGAGTGTTCATGCCCTCACCACGGGCTCACTGCATAGCACGGCTACCTTTTTCTTCCTGTATCAATTAGTATTTCTTTCGACCGTGGAGCCCTTATTTCCGGCAATTAATCAAGGGTATTCCCCTCTCTGGGGGGATGTAATGACATTGTGACCTTTATGGCATAACGGGTCTCAGTCCCGACACGAACCACACAATCGCCTGACTGAGTCAGATCGAGCGCACCCGTGGCTCTTCGGGGCCTAAATAAATCGTCACTTTGTGACTAGCACGCCCACACACTTAATAAACCAACAAACGGACCAAATAATTTGTTAAATAAGAAGTGCGTCCACAAGTCTGGCACGTCCGATGGGACTGGATCACCCTTCATCTCTCTGCCGGAATTAAGGGCTCAACGCCCCCCTTCTTGTAATACTAATTCCCTAATTTGCAAATGCAGGTTGTGTTACGGACGTCGGGATGGCGCTCACTTTCATCCGGCAACCCGTCGAGAGCCACGCGCAGAACGGCTACTTGGCGGTCCCTCTCGCCTTCGGGAGCTTCCCTCCTTCAGTTGGCTTCCCCAACTTTTTGAGAGTGGCCTTCGCGAACCTGCTAGACGTCGAGGCGTCTGACGGGATCGAAAGTAACGCCTCCATCCAGGGGGCCACCAAAGCTGCTGCCGGCCGACCAATGGCCGAATCCCCCAAGACTGTCCCCGTGAAGACGCTGGGCTGCAATGTGCACCATGTGCACCAGAATGCCAGCCCGTCACGTCCAGGCTCGGCTTCCCACCAGAGATGGCTCCGGAGGAGCCATGCCACTGCGTCACCCCGAGGCCGGGTCTCCAGCACCGGCAAGTCTGCTGTCGTCGGAACTTTTCGGGTGCATCTTTCCGGGCAACGCTCCGAGGTGATCTCGGATCGCATCATACCCACTGTACCAGTGCGCAACTCTTTCCAGCCACTGGGGAAGATGAAGGGCAGTATGACGCCCGCATCTCCAGCCACAGTTCCGCGGCACCAACCGGCCCCTAGGCCGACCAAGGGTAAACGGGCATGGGTTCCCAAAGCAGCCCGAGGCACTTCACCAACCCGAGCAGGGCCCAGCACCTTTCGCCCGGCAAGGGCTCAACAGGCAGACCGGGTCAAGACATCGGCCCACGTCTACCAACCGACATTGGTCACACTGGCCCCGCCGGAGAACACCCGCCGTCGACACCATCGACGTCACCATCAGGCTGCCCGTGCGGAGCCTGTAGCCCACATGCCCGTTGCTATCAACAGGGCGGTATCACACGCCTCTCCTCCTGATCAAGACTGGGAAGGAATGGAGCAAGCCATGAGAAATTACTTGCGGGGCCCGGGGAGCACTCCCCTGGGTCGCTAGAGATTGCTGGGGGCAGTGGCCTCCGCATTTGAAGAAGAAGAAATCCGACCCGCGCCTAGTGCCGAGTCGAGGAACTGCTCCAAGGAGCACCATCAGTCCCTGCTGAGGGAAGAAGTGAGGCCGCGGGGGTCGGTCTTTGACAGATTGGTCTTCCCAGGTAGGCCGTCGGAAAGAACGGCAAGAAGAGGCAGAGACCTAAGGGTCTATACTTGCAACATTGCAGGGGTATTTGGCCAGTACGGGGCCTTACCGACCGAGCCTGAGGAAATGGCCAGACTTGCAGCAAGGCCAGGGCCTCTCACTAGAAGAGGGAAAGCAGCAACCGAGAAGACACAAGCCCACACTGAAGAAACTGACTATGGGGAATCGTCAATGGCCCTGGCTGCCAATGTCATTACTGAAGGCATCACGGGAGGACCATCCACGTCGTCCGAGGAGACGCCAGCTGAAGAGAGAGGGGGCACCCCCAGCCTCTCCATGAGTGACCCAGCTGTACTACTTATGATGTAGCAATATCAAAGGGAGATCGAGTTGCTAAGGAAGCAGTTAACCGACAGGACTGCTCAGCCCTCGACATCCGAGCAAACCAAAGTATTACCAGAGACCCCTAGAGGCAACGGTCAGGCCTCAGAAGCTTCTCCACAGGCGACGGTGTCTCCACCGGTCCCCAGCTACACCGGGGGCATACCCCTGCACCAGCCACATCATATAACTCCGGCCCCGCCACAGAGCCTGCCGTTCCAGGGATCCACCATTGCACCTCAGGCGACAGTGTTAACAACGCCACTGGCGCAACCAGCTCATTTCTACCCGAACCCAGTGGACCCGGCAACGGTGAACGGACTGATGCTGGAGCAGATGATAGACATGAAGCTGGCAGAAAGGAGCGATAGTGATCACACGCCCTTTGATGTGTATCGGGTACCCTATCCGGCGCATTATGCTGCCAGGAGGCTCCCGGCCGGCATCACCAAGCCACCGAAATTTGAGAAGTTTAATGAACAAGGGTCTCCCAGGGAGCACATTGCCTACTATGTGAACGTTATGGGGGATCTAGCTGCAGATGAGGCCTACCTCCTCAAATTCTTCGGCTCGACACTCACCGAGCTTGCTTTTGAGTGGTATTCAAGCTTGCCCGCCGGGTCCATTACAGACTGGCCCGACATGCAGAAGAAATTCAAAGAAAGGTTCTATATAGCTGAGCGGGAAGTAACCGTGGCAGAACTCTATGCCACGAGACAAAGAAATGATGAGTCGGCTCTCGACTACATAAAAAGGTGGAGAAATCTCAGCATGAGATGTAGACGTCTGTGGGAACGCGGATTTTATTTAATTATTTATTTATTATTTATTGATTTATTGGCGTGCCAGTCACCGGGGTGACAATTTCATTGTGCGCTCGATCTGACTTGATCAGTCGATTGTGAGGTCCGAGTCGGGACCAGAAGTCCGTCATACCATAAAGGCTATGACGTTAATTACGTCCTTCCAAGGAAGGACAACCCTTGATTAAACGCCAAAAATAGGAGGCCTCGAGAGGCAATCATATGTTCGTGTGCGCAAATTGAACTTCATACCAGAGCCGTGAAGGCGGGCAAGATAATAACATCAACCATAGAAACAGATGATATCGTTAAGTCAGTGGTTCAACGAACGGGCTCATTAAGTCAGCGGTTCAAAGACTGAGCCGTGGCCATGATGAAGGTTTAAAGCATCGATCAGTATTTCGACAGCATTTCCCCTTAATCTGGATTATGCCCAGGGGGAAATAGGCTATCACCTACGGAGTGCCGGGATGAAAGCCGAGAGAAAGAGAGAGGCCAAACCTCCCTACCTATATATATATGCCATGGGGCAATGTTTGATTTTCCCTATAGAAGCCGGCGGAACTCATGCAGTGGCAGAGCCCTCCCGAGCCAAAGGGGTTATTCATGAACCCGATGCGGGACGACGGAATGTAAGTGAACGCTCAATGTTGCGCCCTCGCACGCGGATCGACCTGCGCGGTCAGGTCGCGGGGATCGACCTGCCCGGTCAGGTCGCGGGGGTCAAGGGGGCAGCGCCCCTTGCGGGGGTTTCCGGGGGCGGAGCCCCCGGAACAAAATTTGGATTGAAGGCTCAGTAATAAAATTTGGGTAGGTTATCGGTGCAATTCAAGTGTGCAAAGGTTCCCGGCGCGAAGGCAAAATGGCCAGGGTTCCCGGCGCGCCAACTGGAGAGCTTCTCGGCACGAAGGGGAGATGACCAGGGGGGTTCTCGGCCTGGTTGAAAAGAGGAGGAAGAGGCTCTCGGCGTGGGTTTTAGTGACCAAGGGAGGCTCTCGGCGCCACGGTTCTCGGCGCGCTCGTCACCGCGCCGGGAGCCTGGCGCCGGGAAGGCTATATTGAAAGGGGCTCTTAATGGCCAATGAACAGGGCCGGGGTTTTATCGGCTTACTGTAGGAAAAAGGGGAAGGGTTTCTTCGGGGTCAAAAAATAGATCCGGGCCTCAAAGTTGAACTGGATTAGGCTTGAGCTTTATAGAAACATCGGGCTCGAGGGGGGCATTCGGAAAGATCAAGGTGCAGAGAATCCCCGCCACCAGTGTGCAAAGTCCCGGGGACAGCTTAATATTGACTTTCATCCTCCTGGGAGAATTTTGGCAGCATGTCCCCTCAACTTGGAATATGCCAAGAGAGAATAGGTCATCATCCACGGGAGGCCGGGATGACGACCGAACGAGGATGGGCACCGGGCCCGGGGACATTGCTTCCATCTATCTCATCGGTTAGTGTTCCCTTGGAACCCATCAGAACACACATAACAACATGGCTCTTTGGGTTCACAGGGTGGCAGTGGAATCCGGATCCAGAACGAGAGCTGTAGGGGAAGTCTTCCCCATTGCTGTATCTTCTCAGGACACATGTAATGGTCTCTGAACATTCCTGAGACATATGTGTGAGGAGATTAGAAGGTTGACAAATGGTAGTGCAGGGATGAGCCACGGATTGGGTTTCATCGGCCGAAGAAGGAGGGTCTCGGCGTGGCTTTCTATTGGCCGAAGGGAGGAGCTCTCGGCATGATTTTATATTGACAAAAAAAATGGAGTTCTCGGCATGGGTTTAGCTGGCCGAATGAGGGTCTCGGCGGTGGTTTCTTGACCAAACAAAGGGGGGTCTCGGCGTGGCTTGACAAAAAGAAGGGGGGACTCTCGGCATGGGTTTTAGTGGTTGGCCAAGGGGGTCTCGACGTGGGGCTTCTCGGCGCGCCCATTATCACGCCGGGAAGGTGGCGCCGGGAAGCTCAGGGCTGGGGGGGGGGGGTTTGCATGGAAATGGCTTGAAGAGGGTCTCGGCGTGGGGCTTCTCGGCGCTCTCCCCGCCGCGCCGGGAGCCTAGCGCCGGGAGCCTGTGGGCTGGGAGGTTTGCCCTGAAACAGGTTTGAAGTGCTTTTTGTCGGTTTGCTGAAGAGGGAGGCCTCTCGGCAGCGTAGTTCTCGGCGGGGAAATTAGCACGCCGAGAAGGTGAAAAGGCTAAGGTTTCCAGAGCTCGATTACAGTACTCTGTTCGGGGATTTTCTCAGATTCTGGCTCGGATTGAGACCGGATTTGGAGTACAGGAGGGGGTTTCATGGATGCTTCTGCTAGGGGGATGCCAAGGGAGCCGAGAGGCCAAATCAGCAGGAGGAAAAAAGAAATCATCATCTGAACCCTGAGAATCGTTCTCTGTTTGCCGTCATCTGTCTGGGGGATCAAGAGATGGCTGTCTCTGATCCCCTGGACGAACCCAATGGCATCGAAAACCGGCGACGGAGGGACTTTCAGCACCGAAACTCCAGGCCCTAAGCATTCAAGGCTTAGAATGGAGGACCCAGGGATCGATATTATCGTTTATCAGAGCTCGGCAGTTCAGGGAACCAAGAGATTGATGTCTCTGGTTCCTGAACTGCATGAAGGGCTCAAGGGAAAACTCGGACTATATGGGGAGAATCTGCCATTGAGACAGGAGGGGAGAAGGAAATAGAGACCAATCACCCATTAGATAGGGGTGGGGGTCCTATTCTCATCCCTCTTCGAGGAACAAACTCGTAGAAAGATTCTGAAACCGTGAGCGTCTGAACTATCGGACATTCCTGATAAAAGATATACATAGAAAGACAGAGAGCAGATATCTCAATCAATCAACACCCAAATGGGCCATGGTAGTATTTCATTTCATAACATCCTTCCAACACCGACCACAAGGAGGGAGTGAGGGAAAGGGGATCAAACAGAGGCCGGGATATCCCGGTTACATCCGAGGAATCGAGACAAAACTCGTAAAATTACATTAAGAAGAAAAGAAAACATGGGGGAGGGCGGAGCATTGACTCCTCTCCCTCCCCAGCTGCCTGCCCACCTGGAGCCTCTTCTCCTTCTTTCTCTTCGGGTTGATCTCTTCTTTCTTTTCTCAGCGGAGGAGGCTCTCTCTCTCTGTTGGTCTCTTCTCTCTTTCTTTTTCTCTTCGAAGCACTTCTATTTCTTCAGAGGCCTCCCTCTTCTCCCTTCCTTCAGCCGCCCCTTTTCTTTTGAGAGAAAAGGGCCTTTTTATAGCAGAACCCTCCCTCTTCTCGGCATGATCACTTCGGCACGATAACAGGATGCTCCCGGCGCGCCTCAGTCGAAAGCTGCTAGGCTTCTCGGCGTGGCCACTATCGGTGCGCCTTTTGGTGGCAGTGGGCCTCTTCAGCAGCTTCTCGGTGCCATAGGTATTGGCCCATTTAGGGCTTTTGGGCTTCTTGTGTTCATTTCTTCAGTTGTGAGGGCTGACTCATCGGCTGACATATCTTGTTGGCTGAGCTTCTTTCTTGCTTGTTCGGGGATGGTCCCGAGTATCTTCCGAGGTCTTGTGTCTCGTTTCAGTGGTTCTCTATTGGAGCCGGCTGTCTCTTCTTTTCTTCTTTTGTTCCTGAAAACAAGACAACAGAAATAAGATATTTTATAAAGGTATTTTAGGGTTATTATTATTATTTCATTGCTGCTATTATTATTATCTTTATTTTAGGCGTCAACAACGTCCCCCGCATCAGGAGGATGCAGTGCAAATTTGTAAGCAGAACCTGAAAAAGGAAATCCTTGAAAGGATGATCGGTGCTGAGGTGCGATCATTTGACCGTCTAAACAACATAGTAGCAGAGATCGAGGCTTTCCTTGCTTGATACTCCTCTACTCCAGCTACCTCAAGCCAGAGGGCCAGGCAGGCCGAAAAGAGACCGATACCGTCAGAGGTCCACACCTTGGACTTTGAATCTTTCAAGAAGTAGGTAGAGAAAGCTAAAGAGGCAGCCAACCCTCCTCCGCCCAGGTCTGCTGAACGGCGGGAATGTCCTTCCCTGCGAGAAAGATGAGGAATAAGTTGTATTCTTTTCCTCGAGATAAGTCCCGGATCCTATTTGAATGGGCCACCAGATACAATAAAATCACATTGCCAGAGCCGAAGAGGCCCGGCGATATAAAGAAAAAGGATGACCCTCGTTTCTGCCCGTACCACCAGATGCTGGGGCACACTATCGAGGAGTGCTATATCTTCAAGGATGTCGTTGAGTCCTTAATCAAGAAGGGAGAACTGGACGTGGGGGAGCACAAGATAGATCCTCCGCAGCCGCACGAGATGCCGAGGCTCGGTACTAGTGTCAACATGGTGTCTCTATACCAGCAGCTACCTGAAGAATGGGCGGAGGCCAGCACAAAGGCCACTTATGAAGCCTTCGTCATGGCGCCGGCTCAAGACCAAGGGGGTTGGCAAGCTGCGCCAGCGAGGAATAGAAGAAGAAGACAAGCTCCCCGGCCCGAGCCGGAGGTTCACATAAGGGGCATCACGCCCCGACCAGCACCGCCACCAGCGACGCCTGTTTGGCCTGACACAGCCCCCCGGCTAGTCATGAGGCGCCCCACTCACAATAAGAAAAGGCACATCCCGATGCGGGTACTCAAAGAAACCAGCCCTACGGTGGAAAGACTCCAGGCCATTATTGATGGGCTCGAAGATTATGAACAGTCCGAAATCCAGCCTGTGGAGCTGAAGGAGTATGTACGCCCCTTGGAAGGAGTTCGAGTCACTTGAACTAGCCCCGGGGGCAGAAGCCGAGGCAGAGGAAGAGCCTCTGTTATGGGGTGAACCTTCCCAAGGCCAGTTGCCATCCACTGAAGAAAAGAAGAAAAAGAAGTAGAGAAGGCCCAGGAACAAGAAGAAGAGCGGCGTTGTTCTTTCTTGCAACACCCTCTCAGCATTATTTGACACTGCCCTCTCCCTGGGGGAAGAAGAGCAAGAGTCCCTCGTTGAGCCGTCAGAAGTGAATCAGGCCGAAGCATCCACCTCCCAACATGCCACCAGGTCGGGAAGGAAGTGGGGACGCCCTCCTCAGGCCAACCATAACATCCTGCTCCGGGGAGAACATCCATATCATATCCCTGAACCTAGGGTCCAAGGCATGGAGATTCCCCCTCCCTCGGGTCTCTATCCCGGAGAGCCGGTCGGCCGGAGTATACCTTCATTTATTGAGTTTCTCACGACTCAAGGGGAAAGGCAGCCATGCCCCCGCGAGTCTCAGCGGACCAAAGAAGCAAGTAGCCTCTCGACCCCGCTGGTAGTAATTCCTTCTCGGTTAAGGGAAGAACCTGGCGACATCCCAAACCTTGCCGAGTTCATGCAAGAGAAGGAAGTGACCCAACAGGCCCCGCAGGCTCAAATGATACTTGGCCCGGTGGAAGAAGCACCCGTTGAGTCGGCTCCCCAGGCCCAGACTGGGGGCAGGCACAGTAGGGCCGAAGAGATGAAGTTGCTTGAGGTCCGAGCTGGCAATAGAATAGTCAAGCACCTGAAGAAGATCCCAGCCAGGTTCACCGTCTGGGAGATCCTATCCCTGGATGAAGAGACACGACGGGCCGTCATCGCAGTGCTCCAGACACCAGCATATGTGGAAGCCTGCCTTGCAGAAATGTCGCCCGAGGTAGCTGTGGCTTTTACAGAAGAAGATATGCTCCTACCCACCTGCAGTCACAACATGCCACTCTATATGAGGGGGCAACTGAACGGGCATCCCATCAACAGAGTACTGATTGACCCTGGGGCGGCAGTGAACATACTCCCCTACCGGATATACCAGAAACATTACTTTGATGTACACTTGATCGAGGTCAAGAATGTAAAGATTGCTGGCTTCAACCAGAAGTGTGAGGTCCCTATGGGGATTGTAGAGTTTAACCTCTCTCTTGGCGATTTCACGACTAAGGTCCAGTTTCATGTCATTAACTCCAGCACCTCCTACAAAGCATTGCTCGGCCAGCCTTGGCTACACCAGAACAGGGTAGTGCCGTCTACACTGCATCAAGTATCCCAGCAACGAGAAGGAGGAGAGGATCTTTGTTGACCTCCACCCTTTTGAGGTGTTCGAATGCCATCTCTCAGATGCCAATTTGTATTTAGAGAAGTCGGGAGCAAGCTTCCCATGTCACCATGGACAAGGGAAAGAAGAAGGCAGAGCCCGACAGTTGGTTCCCCCCACCGCCGCCGGGCTATGTGGCTCCGCGTCAAGTGTCATTTGTTTCTGGGGCAGAGGGAGTATTTAATGCCACTCCCCTTTCCATCTACCCTGCACCGGGGCTGCCACACCTCAAAGACTTGCTGGAGGACATCAGGGTCCCGTTCGGGATTATCAAGCCTCTCGTAGAAGCTGACTACCAAGTAGTCGAACCATTGAAGACCTTTGAGGTGCCTAACCCCGAAGGACGGTCTACTATTTTCTATGTGGCTGACGAGCACCCGGTCAGAGGGGACGATGATTGTAAACTCCCCGACGAACTGCATGACCCACTCGTCCCGATCACGGGACTGCCTGACATAACCGGCAGGCTAGCCAGAATGACCAGAAAATAAGGGATTCCCTTTTGCCAGCTCTCCAGTCGGAAGGACATGTTCAAAAAGATGTGGAACCCACCAAATCTGGACCGGAGGTTGCTGCAAATCACTCGGCACCCGGGATTAGGTTTCTCATCGGAAGATTCCTACGAAGTCGACGTCATATCAGTCTCGGCTTCGGATGGCGATAGCCTCACAGGCGCCGCGGCTCCGCAAAAAGGTGAAGGTCGCTCGCTCCTCAAGCCCTCGGCTGATGAAGAACAGGATGAAGAGGTATTCCTATGGAATCCACCTCCTTGCAGGAATAAGGGGAAGGCCCCGTCCTCCTCTGAAGGACCAACCCCGAATGACTACAGCAGCGGTGCGCCATTGCTCTCGTCTGACACTGATGCAAAGGACGTGGAAGCAAGCCAGACCCCGAGCCTCCCTCGGTGCGACTCTGCCATATTTGCCCTATGCTATCAACATCAGCGAGAAATTGAAATGTTGAAGGCTCGCTTGGCCGAAGTGATTGCACTCGTGTCCGACCTCATCGGGGGCATCCTTCGTCAACAGAGCATCGGCACGCACCAGTCCCTGAGCACCGTCCCGAATGCCCCGCGCACCTGAAGAGGGAGGCTGGGGATGTGGCCGCTCCCCCGGCCAGACGGTCGGCCGAGCGAAACCCTACGCTATGGGAGAGGATGCAGAGACCCTACTCTTTCCCGAGGAATAAAACCCGAGGAATTTTTGAGCGGGCTTGCTACAATGGCAAGGTCTCCCTCCCAAAGTCCAAGAGGCCGCAAGATGCTCGCAAAAGTGGTGACCCCTTGTTCTGCCCTTATCACCAAATACTGGGCCACTCCATCGAAGACTGCTACGTCTTCAAGGATATTGCTCAAGACCTGATTGAGAGAGATGAGCTCAGAATGGGAGATTACGTGGTGGCTCCGCCACGCCCCCATGTGGCAGGCAGTCACGAAAGAAGTGTTTACATGGTGTTAGTTGGGCACCAGATTTTTGAAGATATAATTGAGAACGAACTATCCCGGCCTCCGGTAGTAGAACAGTCCCCAGTGTGGCAGTAAATCACCTCGGCTTCTGCAGGAGCCGTCTATGATAGTTACCAAGAAGATCCCAGAGAGATCCTTTACTTCTCCGCACGGCAGGACCCCTCGAAGCCACCGCCCGCGAGCCCGGAGGCGGGGGATGCCAGCAAAGTCTCATTGTCCGACGAGGCTGAGCAGGGTGACACCTATGGTGTCCTTGAAGCAGAAGATGGCGAAGATCAAGACTTCGTCGACCTATTGCCAGCACCGCCGGAAATTGAAGATGGCGGCCAGGCCACGGTAGATGAACTTATTGAGATTAACTTGGGCACGAAGGGCGACCCCAGGCCGACCTTTCTAAGTGCCCTTCTTCCTCCACAGGAGAGGGAAGAATATATCAAGTTGCTGCAAGAATTTCGGGACTGTTTTACCTGGAACTACAAGGAGATGCCCAGCCTAAGTCCCGTTGTGACCCAACATATTCTGGCCATCGATCCCAAGGTGGAATCGGTGAAGCAGTCTCCCTGGCGTATGAGGCCGGAGTTAATAAACCAAATTTGCAAAGAAGTCGACAAGCTCATAGACGCCGATTTTGTAGCTGAAAACCAGTATGCCACTTGTCTGGCCAACATTGTGCCGGTGAAGAAGAAGAATGGACAGATCAGAATTTGCGTGGACTTCTGCGACCTGAATAAAGCCTGCCCGAAAGATGATTTCCCGGTGCCCATCACTGAAGTCATGATTGATGCAACTACTGGCCACGAGGCCTTGTCCTTCATGGATGGATCATCCGGCTATAACCAAATCTGGATAGCTGAGCACGACCGAATTCATACGGCCTTCTAGTCACCCAAAGGGATATTCCACTACAAAAGAATGCCCTTCGGCCTCAAGAAAGCCGACGCTACTTACCAGCGGGCGATGACCAAAATATTCGGCGAGCTGCTATACAACAAATTCGAATGCTACATTGATGATTTGGTCGTCAAGTCGAAGAAAAGAGAAGATCACCTGAAAGACCTCAGAGTCATCTTTGAAAGACTCCGGCAGTATGAGCTGAAAATGAACCCGATGAAGTGCGCCTTCGGCGTCTCCAGTGGGAAGTTCCTCGGATTCATTGTCCGATATAGAGGGATCGAGGTCGACCATTTTAAAATAAGAGCCATTCAGGAGTTACCTCCTCCGAAGGATCTGGGGGAGTTGAGATCCCTGCAAGGTCGGCTGGCTTACATCCAAAGATTTATCTCCAATCTATCGGGGCGCTGTCAGCCATTCCACAGATTAATGATGAAAATTGCACCTTTTGACTGGAACCGGGAGTGCCAGAAGCCCTTCGATCAGCTGAAGGACTACTTAAGGACCCCGCACGTGCTGGGGGCACCTGTCAAGGGGAGGCCGCTTATTCTGTACATAGCTGTCACCGAATGTTCCCTAGGGGCAATGCTCGCCCAGAACAATGATGAGGGGAAGGAGCAGGCTCTCTACTACCTCAGCCGGAGGCTGGTGGGGGCAGAAGCAAAATACACCCCGATTGAGAAGGTCTATCTCGCCTTGGTCTTCGCAGTCAAGAAGTTGAGGTATTACATGCTCTCCCATGAAGTGAGCCTGATCTCCAAGGCCGACCCAGTTAAACAATTCTCTCCCAGCCAGTCCTGAAGGGACGTCTCGGCAAGTGGGCCGTACTGCTAATGGAATTTGATATCACCTACGTGCCGCAAAAGGCCGTTAAGGGTCAAGCCGTGGCCGAATTCTTTACAGCGCATCCTGTGCCCGAAGATTCCCCATTGGCTACAGAGCTGCCCGAAGATGAAACACTGGAGGTGGACCAAGTTCAACAGATCGCTTGGCAGCTGCACTTTGATGGAGCTTCAAGAATAGAAACAACCCCGTCCGGACATACAAAAGTACGGGCATGGGCCGGCATCATCCTCAAATCCCCGGAGGGAGAAGTATTGCGTACATCTTGTTCTATCAATAAACCCTGCACAAATAATGAGGTAGAGTATGAGGCTCTGATCACCAGTCTTCAAGTCGCTTTGCAAATGGAGATTAAAATGCTGCAAGTGTTCGGCGATTCGTTACTAGTCGTCAAGCAAGTCCAGGGGTAGTTTGATGTCCGAAAGCCTGAGCTGCTCCCTTACCATGCTAAAGCGAAGCGGCTCATGGAGTGATTCTACCTTATTGAGATAGGCCATGTTGCCAGGGGAGAAAATGTACAAGCTGATGCACTGGCAAAACTGGCAAGCTCACTAGCAGTCCCGCCTGATGGAGCTCTTAGCATCCGGGTGGTGAATCAGCGCCAGGTGCCTAGCATGATAGAAGAACCAGAAGAAGAAGAACTGGAGGTCGCTGCAGCGGAAGCCGTCAACCTACCTGACTGGAGGGACCCTCTTATGCAATGGTTCAAACACCAGCAACTACCCAAGCATAGAGAGGAGAAGATCAAGCTGATCAGAACAAAGGACTCCTATGAGGTCCGGAAAGGGATCCTATTCCGAATTATGGCAGATGCCAAACGGAAGGTGCTCCTGCGATGCCTATCCACTGAAGAAGCTTAGAAAGTCATGAAAGAGGTCCACGCTGGGACAGCCGGTGCACACCAGGCGGGACCAAAGATGAAAATTGAAATAAAGAAGCTCGACTACTACTGGCCGATAATATTCGATGACTGCTGCAAGTATGCTAAGTCTTGTCAGAAATGCTAGGAGCATGCCACGGTGCCCAGGAGGCCACCCGTGCCGCTGCATCCGACACTACCCAGCTGGCCTTTCGCCCAGTGGGGAACAGCCGTCGTGGGCCCACTACCCGCGTCATCCGCCGGGTGCAAGTACATTTTGGCGGCAACTGACTACTTCTCCCGTTGGGCGGAAGCCGTCACTTTGAGGGAAGTGACTGGGAAGATCGTCGCCAGATTCATCCATCGCAACATCATATTCCGGTTCGGCACTCCAAACTGAATCATCTCGGATAATGGAAGCCACTTCCGCAACCAAAAAGTCTATCGACTGGCAGAGAAGTACAAGATCTACTAGAGGACGTCAACCCCCTACAACCCGCAAGCCAATGGTTTGGCTGAAGCTTTCAACAAAATTCTTTGTACTCTCCTCTCCAAAATTGTTAATTCTAACAAAAGGGACTGGGAAGAAAGAATGTAAGAGGCCCTCTGGGCATATCGAACTGTTTACAAAACTCCGACGGGTTGTTCACCCTTTTCCCTGGTATATGGTTCAGAGGTAATCGTCCCCATCGAGCTGGAGATACCCTCCCTTTGGGTTGCAATCCAACACGGGTTGGTCCGAGAAGACCAAACAAATGTCGAGCGAAGGCTCGAAGAGCTCTCCAACTTAGAGGGGAAGTGGCTCCAAGCCCATCAGAACATCCAGGTCTACCAGACCCGCATGGCTCGCGCCTTCGACAAGCTCGTCAAGGAGCGTGAGTTCAAGAAGGGTGACCTCGTTATGGTCAAAAGGAGGGAAGTTATGGCTTCCAACCCCAAGGGCAAGCTGAATGAGAATTGGCTTAGATCCTATGTAATCCAAAAGGTTTATGAAGGCAGAGCATATGTGATAGTCGATCATCGGGGGAGGTCCAATTTCCACCCCTTAATGGTAGGCATCTAAGGTTGTACCATGCTCCGATTCCCCCTTTCAATGAATAATACATTCTCTTGCCCCGTAGCGGGCAAACTTGCATTCCAATTGCTCGGATGGTTTGTCATTATTCACTGTGCATTTCAAAAAAAAAAGAAAAAAATATAAAGAAAAGAAAAAGAAGGAAAGAAAAGAGAAAAAAAGGGAGAAGAAAGAAAGAAAAGAAAAGAAAAGAAAAGAAAAGAAAAGAAAGGAAAAGAAAAAAGAAGAAGAAGAGAAAAGAGAAAAAAAAGGGGACAAAAAAAAAAGAAGAGAGGAAAAGAGGGGGGGGGGGGGGCGCGACTCTCCTTCATCGACCCTCACCTCCGTATCAACGAATATTCTAATAAACGAATCAACCACGTCAGCCCTTGACATTCTATCGGCACTGATGAAAAATACCCCACCCGGACCTTTCGTCCGAGATTGGGGAATCAACCCGTCTCCTTGCGTTGGCACCAACCAGTACCGACGAATATTCCAATATACGAATCAACCACGTCAGCCCTTGACATTCTGTCGGCACTGACGAAAAATACCCCAGCCGGACCTTTCGCCCGGGATCGGGGAATCAACCCTTCTCCTCGCGTTGGTACTCACCCATACCAACGAATATTTCAATAAACGAATCAACCACGTCAGCCCTTGACATTCTGTCGGCACTGACGAAAAATACCCCAGCCGGACCTTTCGCCCGGGATCGGGGAATCAACCCTTCTCCTTGCGTTGGCACTCACCCGTACCGACGAATATTCCAATAAATGAATCAACCACGTCAGCCCTTGACATTCTATCGGCACTGACGAAAAATACTCCAACCGGACCTTTTGCCCGGGATCGGAGAATCAACCCTTCTCCTTGCGTTGGCACTCACCCGTACCAACGAACACATCAAGAGACACATAAACCACACATGTCCCTAGCATTCTATCGGCGTAAACAAACAACCCTCTTTTGACCAAGACCTCCCGTCAGGGTCATCAAATGAACAAACTCTTCTCTCCGTCCCTTCGGGCGACGAACGACCCCTTTTAACCAAGTCCCCATGTCTAGGTCGTTGGACGAACAAACTCTGCTCTCCGCCCCTCCAAGGTCGGATCAGCCTAGTCGGGTCAAACATACCGGTGGCATCATTCGACTGAGTCGCTGGGTGGACATGGTGGAGTGGTCCCCTCGTCCCTCCTCTGGAAGGGGCGAGCACTCTCCTATGCTCCTCTGCGAACCTCCCCGGGTTCCCCCCGGATAAGCTGTTAGTATGAACTTGCGTGCCACCACGTAGCAAGAGAAAAAAAGGGAAAAGGGAGGAAGAGATTTCCCAACACCACACACATACAGGAGGCACATGGGATAATTGCATTGTATTCCTGTTGAAAAAAGAATTACACTGGCCTCGGGGCATACCCCGGTGTTACATGCAAAAAAAGGGATGGAGGGGGGACTGGCAGCTAGTCTAGCCCCCGGAAGATGTCCTCAAAAGGAAGGATCCCAACGCAAGGGAAGCTCATCATCTCACGCAGATGGTCTTCCTGTGCGTCGAGGTGTTCCAACTCTGTCATCACAGAGGCCACCGCTACTTCGGCGATGGCCAGCTCTTCAGTTTCCTGGGTCTTGTCCGTCTCGGCCTCGAGCAGGTCAGACTCAGCCTGGGCAAGCCAACCCCGGAGCTTCTCTATCCGGTTCTCCAAGGCGTGGATGTTGGCATTGCACCCGTCCAAGGCCCCCCGGTGTAGCTCCCTGCTATCCCTCCGCACCGCCAGAGCCTCTAGATATTCGTCCCTCTGAGTGCCGATAGCTGTAAGCTCAGTTGGAGCCTGCGTCTCGAGGAATGCACGACAGTTTACGTATTTCAATAATAACAAAACGCGTCGCGACCACTCTTCCAGCGGGCAGCCCATCATCTGTAGTGCTTTGGTCAACTGCTCCACGATAGCCCTTGCGTCTCGATATGTGAGCGTTGGGTCGGTAACGACCATAGAGCGCAATACCAATAGGGTCTGGCGGACTGGCAGATCCGAACTCACGTGGCCGATAGAAGGGACGGCTGGTGGGTCGAAGCTAACTTCACTGTCCACGACCGCCCACAGCTCTGCGTCAACCATGGCCGAGCTACCCGGAAGGGTCAGGGCCGAAAGGAGGGACCTCTCGGGCTCCGGGGTCGACCCCTGGTCATCTACCACCATAGGTGAGGGAGAGACCATAACGGAGATGTCTGGCGCCGCCATGATGAGCGACTGCTCTAGCTCCATCGACCGGGCAGGTTCCAAGCCCGATAATGCCACCTCCTCCGTCAAAACTAGAGCCGCGGCCCTGTCGGGAGAATGGACGGTCGCAGAGGCCGGATCTGGTGCCGCAGCAGACAAAGTTGCTTCGGCCTCCGCCGCCTCGGTAGACAAAGTATCGATGGTGGGCGGGTCCGATGTCATTCCCGGGAAGTCCTCATCTCCGCCCGCCTGGAATTCCCCCGAATGTTCATTAAGGATTGCCAATATCCTCCCCAGGAGTCGGGCTTCTTCGGGTACGATCGGCCTCGAAATTGGTGGCAGTGGGATCACGAGTCGGGGGACGGCCCCCATCTGCAGAAGAGATGCCAAGGACCCCGCGTCCGGCCCCAGAAGCATCTTCAATCTTTTGGCCACGTGCACGCGGAAGGATGAGCTCCACCTGGGGACAGCTTTGCGAACCCGAGGTGCACGCACTCCGCGGGGCGTCGTTGTTACCTGATCATGTAAAGAAGGGTTAGCCGCTCACCGGGTGAAGTAAACCCCTGAATCCTCAAAGAGGCCGGATGGGTCCTCGTGCTTACCTCGCCCGCCGGCACGATGCTGCTCCCCGGCGTCGTCTCCTCCTGGGTGTCGGCTTCGGGCACCGTCTCCTTTTGAGTCTCGGTCGCCGGCGATACCTCCCCCTCTTCCCGAATCTCGGCTTCGGGCACTATCGGCTCTCACACCTCGATCTCGGGCGCTATCTCCCCCTCCTCCAGGGCTTCGGTGGCTGGGATAGTAACCTCCATGGCTCCTTTGGAGGCGCGAGCCTGTATTGCCTTAAATAAATCAGCAACCCCAAAGGAAGACTTAAGGACGAGAAAGGAGGAAGAAAAAGGAAGGCGTACACTCATAGCCACTACCACTTCTTCTAGGGGTGAGATCTCAGCGGTCGAGACGGCAGCATCCGAGCTTACCCCGGCTTCTTCCTGCTGCAAGACCTCAATCAGGGACGCCAGTCTATCCAAACCAGCAGTGGTTGTCGCTTGTCTGGCGGCTTCTGAACCCGGGATGTGGATTGCTGCATCTTTTGACGGGCCATGTTCCTATCGGAAGCAAAAAAAAAAAATAATGATATCAAGGAGGTTAGTTGACGGCCTTAAGAAAGAAACCTGAATTAACAGGTTCGCACTTATGGATGCCCGCTCCACCAGGCTAAGAGAAATAGGTAGTACCGGGGCTTTCTAGGTAGGAACTTGAAGGCTGGGCTCTCCGGGGATACCCTCAGTTGAAAGCACTTCGTCTGAAGAATAGCCGTAATCTACCCTCTCGCCCGACGAAGACTTAGTCCTAGTAGACACCTCTTTCGCCGTCAAGGCAGCCCCCGTCTCAGCATCCGAGGTCGGCTCACCATCACGCCGGACAGGCAGCCGCGACTTCCCTGACCGCCACCCCTTTTTCCGGTATGTCTGCCCGAACCGTGTGTTGTGCCCCTGTAGTTTTGATGATAGCAAACACTATGAGTCACAAGTCAGTGCATTCGCCACATCGTTCTCGCGTGCACACTAAGTCCATACACTCGTTGCTGGCATGTCTATACATCGTCTTGTACATTGCACACAAAGTCTATACATTCAAATGGCATGTCCATGCATATGCAAAGTCTATACAGCCAGTCTGTACATCGTCTGCCCGCACACACAAGTCTATACATTCTTTGCAGTTATACTCGTGCATCACTTTAACAAAGTCTATACATTGTCTGGTTGCTCCAACACAAAGTCTGCACATTGTTGCAAGTTGAGTCTGCACACTCGATAATGGCATGTTCGTGCATTCATCTTCAATGTACACACTTTGTTAAATACAGTCTACATTACATCCCAAAAGTCTGAACACTCTTCGGTGAAGTCTGTACACACTTCAGGTGGCAAGTATGTACATCGTCACTGTCGTATGCACGCTAAGTCCATACACTATGCATTTGTGCATCGTTCAGAACACAAGTCTGTACATTCTTCAAATGGCATGTCCATGCATTCATTCTTGATGTACATACTTTGATATATGCATGCTGCATTACACAAGTTCAAAGTCTGTACATTCCTCAATGGCTTGTGCAATTCTTCAAAACAAGTCTGTACATCGCCCTGTGTCATGCACTCAAAGTCCACACATGCACACACTTAGTTTGTGCATTTTGCTCTCATGCTTTAACACTAGGCATTGCAAAGTCTGTACATGGTTCTGCACACATATACAAAGTCTGTACATGCTTTGTTCAAAACACAAACTTACTCAGTGCATCCTCGTCTGACCTGACAGAATATCTGCTCGAGGAAATTGAGAAGGGCACGTGATCCAAGAAGCTAAGATCGTGACACGTGTAAAGCAGCAAGCCTGGATGCTGCCACGTGACCAAAATGTTGGGCGGGAAATGTGGAGGACACACGCCCACCTATCTGCTGCTCTATAAATATGAAGCTTCTTCCTCAGAAGAAGACCTGATCGTGATAAAAAGAGCAGAGAGTGAATTAGAGCCTGCACGATCCAGTGAGTGGAAGATCGAAAAAGAAAAGTAGAGAGAAGAAAAAGAGAGAGAGAAGAGAAGATTGAAAAGATAGAATTGAGAGTTTATTTGAACGATTGTTCCTCAGTCTCTTGGTTCATATACCAGAGCTGAGATTGCTCATTGTGAGCTACATTCTCTTTTGAGATTTCTTGTTTTTGTTTGATTCTGTTTTTATTTTCTGAACTCATGTCTTCAAGCTCTGTGTCAGCGGTTTGCAGAGGTGTAGCCTCTGGACAGGTGAAGCTGTAATTCCTCAGCGGGCGAGACTAGGTCTCGGACAGTAAGCTGTGAGGCTCAGCGCAAGCTGTTAGGCAGCGGATGGCTAAGCTGTATTGCCCAGCGGAAGCAAGCTGTGATGCTCAGCTGTTGTAGGCTAAGCTGTAAGGCCCAGCAGATGCAAGCTGTGTTGCGCAGCAGTAAGCCACACTTGGGTTTGAGTGTGGGGTGGACGTAGGTCTGGAGGACCGAACCACCTAAAAATCTGGTGTGTTATGTGCTTGTGTGATTGCCTATGATATGGTGTGTGGTTGCTTCTCTTGATTCTCTTCTCAGATCACTTCATTTCTGCTAAGTTCAAACACTCTAGCTAGTGATCTCGTAGATCAATTTAATTTCCGTATTAGAGTCTCATTGAACTGTTAAATTAGGCCATCAATCTATTCACCCCCCTCTAGATCCACACTTTGTGGTGACAGAGTGCTTCCATCTAACACAACAGTTGGTATCAGAGCCTAACTCTTCTACAGGGACTTACAGCCCGAAGAGGAAGGTACAGATGGATGCAAGAGGGTTGATCGATGAAGGACTTTCTACCACTAAGCCCCCTTACTTTGATGGATCAAATTATGCATACTGGAAGAACCGTATGCAAGTCTTCTTGAGGGCGAAGGATTATGAGACTTGGAAGGTGGTGAGCAAGGGACCTTTTGAGCTGTCCCCGAACGAGGATGTCTGGACCAAGGAAGAGATCCGAAGGTCCACTCTGAACTGGAGCACCATCAATGCGATTCAGTGCGCCCTGCACCCCACAGAGTTCTCTCGTGTATCATCTTGCACTTCAGCCAAAGAGATGTGGAATAAGCTGGAGGCTATCTACGAAGGGACCTCTAAGGTCAAAGAGACGAAGGCAAACCTCCTGGTGTCAGAGTATGAAGCTTTCGGGATGAAGCCCAATGAGACCATCAAGGAGATGTACGCTCGACTGACAGTCATCACAAACGGTCTCAGAGGTCTTGGGAAGACATATTCAGAATATGAGATTGTAAGGAAAATCTTGCGTTCCCTGACTCCTATTTGGCACACTAAAGCTACTGTAATGGAAGAGTCAAGGGATCTGCACAACACCAGGGCAGATGAGTTGATTGGATCGCTGATGGCTTATGAAATACATCTGCCAAAGATAGAGGAAGCTGAGAAGAAGAAAAAACCGATCGCTCTGAAAGTTGGTGCCAGCAAATCCAGCCGATCCAGCTATAATGGATCATCATCCGAGGAGAGCCTGTCTGGAGAAGAAATAGAAGGTGATGAGATAGCAATGATCACCAGGGAATTCAGGCGGTTCCTCAGGAAAGAAGGAAGGTGATTCAGCCGAAGGAACCTTAGTGGTGGCCGACAGGATACAAGGTATAAATCTAATCCTGTAAGGAGAACTGAATCTAATGTGTGTTACCAATGCAGGAAGACCGGCCATCTGAAAGCGGATTGTCCGGAGAATCAGAAGCTCAAGAATAAGTCCAAGAGAAATAACACTAAAGGGAAAGCCATGGTGAGTACCTGGAGTGATGAGGACGAAGGTACCTTGAGCAACAGCTCGGACAGTGAGGAAGAAGCTGAAAAGCCCATTTGCCTCATAAAAACCAGTTCTGGAGACAGAGAGGAATATTCTGATGAGGTACCCCCTCGATTTGATAATTTTACCATTGCTGATTGGGTAGATGCCTATTATGATATTGCTGATAAAGTAGATGATATTAGAAAAGAAAATAGGCATCTAAGAAGAAAAATAAATTCCATGCAAAATGACAAAACATTGGCTGATAAAATTGCATGCCTCGAATCTGAAAATGCTAAGCTGAAACTCACATGCTCAGAAATTGAAGAAATCAAGCATGAGCTAAAAATTTCTAAGGAAGAGAATGAGAGGCTAGAAAATGCAATTGATGAATGGAAATTGAGAATACAAAAATATGAGAGTGAAATGAAGATTGTAAATGAAAAGTACGAAGCTGTCCTAAGTGTGAACACTGAACTGAAGAAATCTGTTGAAAATGTTCAGAAAGATACTGAGGACAAGCTGAGAACAATAGAAAAAATGACCCAAGGTTCAGAGAACCTAAATGCCTTATTAGGGTCCAAAGTCAATTTCAGGAGAGAGGGTCTTGGATTTAACTCTAGTGCAACTAAAAGTCTTGCAATGAAGACTATATCATTTGTTGCAGAGAAAGAGAAAAGACCTCTCATTAACATGAATTCAGATAATTCTGTAAACAAAACTGTGAACCTGAAGAAGCCCAGTGCTGAGGAGAAGGGCAAACAAAAGATTGGTTAGCACAGTAGAGCTAGTACAACCAAGCCAAATCCTAAAGCTCAGTCTCAGGTTAGGGGTCAACCTACACATGCATATAAACCCCATGGTAAAGCCACCAAGTCTCCACCACCACCACCATCTCAGAAGAAGACCCAACACACACCTGTAAATAGGTCAGCAGGGTCGAAGGTGCAAGGGAGACAGAATACATTTAGAAGTCAATCCAAATAATTCTACCAACCTAGAGTTCAGTCTCACTACACTGCTCAGTCAAACTATTCCAATAGATCAGGGTGGACTAGGACTCCGGGGAGGTACACAGGTCATGCATATCAGGCTACACGGTTTTACAGAACACTCAAAATTGGATTGGTGGGTATGGCATTTGGACACCCAGGAACTTGCATTTCTTCTGCCAGCCCAAAAACTACTATGGCCACAATTTCTTGAATGCACCTTGGTCAAGGCACTGGCACAAAAGCTACAAATCTGTAAATAATCCTGCTGGTACTAACAAAAAGAAAAACAACAAAGAGAAGAGGAATAATAATAGAAAGGAATTTGGAAAATCCAATGAATAGAACTCTTTTAAACAAATGTGGATTCCTAAAAGTTTGCTTTCATGTTTTACCTATATTTCATCTGCTCTGGAGCCCAAACAGACTTGGGTTCCAAAATTCTCTACCTAATTGTGTGTGCAGGAATGCCTGGCAGCCAAGAACAACCTGTGGTACCTGGATAGTGGCTGCTCCAGGCATATGACAGGAGATAAGGCCAAGTTCTGCATGCTGACAGAGAAACATGGAGGCCTTGTCACCTATGGTAGCAACACAAAAGGTAGAATTATCGGGTCAGGTAAGGTAGGTAAGTGTACTACCTGTTGCATTGAAGATGTCATGCTGGTTGAAGGTTTAGCATATAATTTACTTAGCATCAGCCAGTTATGTGATAATACTAGTGCTATATGTTTAGCTAAAAATCCTGTTCATCATTCTAGGACTAAGCATATTGAGATCAAACACCATTCTCTTAGAGATGCTGTCAATAAAAAGGAAATTGAATTGAATTTCATTGAAACAGAAAAACAAATTGCTGATATCTTTACTAAGCCACTAGGGAATGAAAGGTTCAAATTTCTTAGAAGAGAACTTGACTTGTGTAAATTTCAGCATGATGAATAAACTCTCAGGTGGTTTGAACAAAATTCTGATATGGATTTACATCTGGTAGTCTAAATAAAACTCTGTGGTTGTTGAATGTTGCACTAGACCATGCATGCATAACATTCATATTTTTCATGACATATCATTTGGCATCACACTCATGATCCTCATTGCATATCACTCAGCCATGACTATGTCTAAGCTCTCTCTCCTATAATTCTTCCCATTCATTTGCAAAACCACATGCATATAGACAGAGGGAGTGTTGTATGTAATTCAGAGAGGTCATCAACTTTATTGAAACTCAAATTCTTTTCTCTCTTGATTTCATTAAACCCTTTGACCCTGAATGAGTTGAGTCTGACAATATGGTAATTTGTTAGTCAGTTCTAATTCTTAAGCAATAGAAAACAGACTTCTTCCTTTATAAGAATTTTAATTGCTTAAAGACTGACTTAATGGTTTAAATTTAATAAACTTTAGAGTTTAAAGATTGCAATCAGTAAATAAGAATGCTGATAATTGATAAAGCTCTCAACCCTGATTTCATTACATGTCAGACAAAGTCAACTGTATCTGAAATCTGAAAACTCACCTGAAATCCTGTTAGAGAAGGCTAAGTATGTATATTGTTCTTAAACAAGTCATTCTGAAACAAATAAAGGACAGCTAAGAAAAATATTCAAAAACCTTGAAAAATAATTGAAAAATAATGTTGGCAGAGCAATGACTGGTAAAGCACTGAGAAACTGAGTGATCCATCAAAGAAATGGATAACACTTATGTCATGATGTGTATCAGTTATCTCTGTAAAAATGATCAAAATAGTAGGGTGGTTTCACTGAGTACCCGGGGGTACCTGCGTCTCATAAACGTGTACCCTCACACAAAAGGTGCAAATCAGTCCTGTTGAATTTGATCATAGGCAGAATGGTACATCATGTTGAGTATCTAGGGGTACTGGCATTTGATAAATGTGTACCCTTACGTAAAAAGACAAATGGTACCTGAATGCCCTTAATGAAATAAAATTGAAAATGATGTTCCTTCAAAAAGAAAACTCAGGTATGTCAAATTGTTTAATTTCAATACATGACCTGGTATCTCTTAACAAAGTTTACTTAGTCTAAGAAAGTAAGATACTTTGAAACTAAATCTCTCATGCAAATGTGATTCTGGTTTATTGCTATTATCATGCACAGCAAACTCATTCAATGATTGTAGTGCATGAACTCTAACTTTTATAACCTTCAAACCAGAATTCTATCTCTAAGCAGTTTCTAAATTCATATGACTGAAGGCTCTGTGCTTTAGAATGCTTAATTCCTGAACTACTTGCTCAGAATGCCAGTCAGATATCCTTCTTCCCTTACACTTTCTTTCCCTCCTCTTTGTTGATGGCAAAGGGGGAGAATATATTGTCTGTTTGTTGAATTCCAGGGGGAGTATATACATTGTTATGGCAAAGGGGGAGTGTATACATCATGTTATGGCAAAGGGGGAGATCTTGTTAGAACTTGCATTGGTTATTTCATCTCATAGCATGCATTCGGAGTCAGTGTAACCCATAGTGTTGCCATCATCAAAAAGGGGGAGATTATTGTGCCCCTGTAGTTTTGATGATAGCAAACACTATGAGTCACAAGTCAGTGCATTCGCCACATCGTTCTCGCATGCACACTAAGTCCATACACTCGTTACTGGCATGTCTGTACATCGTCTTGTACATTGCACACAAAGTCTATACATTCAAATGGCATGTCCATGCATATGCAAAGTCTGTACAGCAAGTCTGTACATCGTCTGCCCGCACACACAAGTCTATACATTCTTTGCAGTTATGCTCGTGCATCACTTTAACAAAGTCTATACATTGTCTGGTTGCTCCAATACAAAGTCTGCATATTGTTGCAAGCTGAGTCTGCACACTCGATAATGGCATGTTCGTGCATTCATCTTCAATGTACACACTTTGTTAAATACAGTCTACATTACATCCCAAAAGTCTGAACACTCTTCGGTGAAGTCTGTACACACTTCAGGTGGCAAGTATGTACATCGTCACTGTCGTATGCACGCTAAGTCCATACACTATGCATTTGTGCATCGTTCAGAACACAAGTCTGTACATTCTTTAAATGGCATGTCCATGCATTCATTCTTGATGTACATACTTTGATATATGCATGCTGCATTACACAAGTTCAAAGTCTGTACATTCCTCAATGGCTTGTGCAATTCTTCAAAACAAGTCTGTACATCGCCCTGTGTCATGCACTCAAAGTCCACACATGCACACACTTAGTTTGTGCATTTTGCTCTCATGCTTTAACACTAGGCATTGCAAAGTCTGTACATGGTTCTGCACACATATACAAAGTCTGTACATGCTTTGTTCAAAACACAAACTTACTCAGTGCATCCTCGTCTGACCTGACAGAATATCTGCTCGAGAAAATTGAGAAGGGCACGTGATCCAAGAAGCCAAGATCGTGACACGTGTAAAGCAGCAAGCCTGGATGCTGCCACGTGACCAAAATGTTGGGCGGGAAATGTGGAGGACACACGCCCACCTATCTGCTGCTCTATAAATATGAAGCTTCTTCCTCAGAAGAAGACCTGATCGTGATAAAAAGAGCAGAGAGTGAATTAGAGCCTGCACGATCCAGTGAGTAGAAGATCGAAAAAGAAAAGCAGAGAGAAGAAAAAGAGAGAGAGAAGAGAAGATTGAAAAGATAGAATTGAGAGTTTATTTGAACGATTGTTCCTCAGTCTCTTGGTTCAGATACCAGAGCTGAGATTGCTCATTGTGAGCTACATTCTCTTTTGAGATTTCTTGTTTTTGTTTGATTCTGTTTTTATTTTCTGAACTCATGTCTTCAAGCTGTGTGTCAGTGGTTTGCAGAGGTGTAGCCTCTGGACAGGTGAAGCTGTAATTCCTCAGCGGGCGAGACTAGGTCTCGGACAGCAAGCTGTGAGGCTCAGCGCAAGCTGTTAGGCAGCGGATGGCTAAGCTGTATCACCCAGCGGAAGCAAGCTGTGATGCTCAGCTATTGTAGGCTAAGCTGTAAGGCCCAGCGGACGCAAGCTGTGTTGCGCAGTAGTAAGCCACACTTGGGTTTGAGTGTGGGGTGGACGTAGGTCTGGAGGACCGAACCACCTAAAAATCTGGTGTGTTATGTGCTTGTGTGATTGCCTATGATATGGTGTGTGGTTGCTTCTCTTGATTCTCTTCTCAGATCGCTTCATTTCTGCTAAGTTCAAACACTCTAGCTAGTGATCTTGTAGATCAATTTAATTTCCGCATTAGAGTCTCATTGAACTGTTAAATTAGGCCATCGATCTATTCACCCCCCTCTAGATCTACACTTCGTGGTGACAGAGTGCTTCCATCTAACACAACAGTTGGTAACAGAGCCTAACTCTTCTACAGGGACTTACAGCCCGAAGAGGAAGGTACAGATGGATGCAAGAGGGTTGATCGCTAAAGGACATTCTACCACCAAGCCCCCTTACTTTGATGGACCAAATTATGCATACTGGAAGAACCGTATGCAAGTCTTCTTGAGGGCGAAGGATTATGAGACTTGGAAGGTGGTTACCAAGGGACCTTTTGAGCTATCCCCGAACGAGGATGTCTGGACCAAGGAAGAGATCCGAAGGACCACTCTGAACTGGAGCGCCATCAATGCGATTCAGTGCGCCCTGCACCCCACACAGTTCTCTCGTGTATCGTCTTGCACTTTAGCCAAAGAGATGTGGAATAAGCTGGAGGCTATCTACGAAGGGACCTCTCAGGTCAAAGAGACGAAGGCAAACCTCCTGGTGTCAGAGTATGAAGCTTTCGGGATGAAGCCCAATGAGACCATCAAGGAGATGTACGCTCGACTGACAGTCATCACAAACGGTCTCAGAGGTCTTGGGAAGACATATTCAGAATATGAGACTGTAAGGAAAATCCTGCGTTCTCTGACTCCTATTTGGCACACTAAAGCTACTGTAATGGAAGAGTCAAGGGATCTGCACAACACCAGGGCAGATGAGTTGATTGGATCACTGATGGCTTATGAAATACATCTGCCGAAGATAGAGGAAGCTGAGAGGAAGAAAAAACCGATCGCTATGAAAGCTGGTGCCATCAAATCCATCCGATCCAGCTATAATGGATCATCATCCGAGGAGAGCATGTCTGGAGAAGAAATAGAAGGTGATGAGATAGCAATGATCACCAGGGAATTCAGGCGGTTCCTCAGGAAAGAAGGAAGGCGATTCAGCCGAAGGAACCTTAGTGGTGGCCGACAGGATACAAGGTATAAATCTAATCCTGTAAGGAGAACTGAATCTAATGTGTGTTACCAATGCAGGAAGACCGGCCATCTGAAAGCTGATTGTCCGGAGAATCAGAAGCTCAAGAATAAGTCCAAGAGAAAGAACACTAAAGGGAAAGCCATGGTGAGTACCTGGAGTGATGAGGACGAAGGTACCTTGAGCAACAGCTCGGACAGTGAGGAAGAAGCTGAAAAGCCCATTTGGCTCATGGCAACCAGTTCTGAAGACAGAGAGGAAGATTCTGATGAGGTACCCTCTCGATTTGATAATTTTACCATTGCTGATTGGGTAGATGCCTATCATGATATTGCTGATAAAGTAGATGATATTAGAAAATAAAATAGGCATCTAAGATGAAAAATAAATTCCATGCAAAATGACAAAACATTGACTGATAAAATTGCATGCCTCGAATCTGAAAATGCTAAGCTGAAACTCACATGTTCAGAAATTGAAGAAATCAAGCATGAGCTAAAAATTTCTAAGGAAGAGAATGAGAGGTTAGAAAATGCAATTGATGAATGGAAATTGAGAATACAAAAATATGAGAGTGAAATGAAGATTGTAAATGAAAAGTATGAAGCTGTCCTAAGTGTGAACACTGAACTGAAGAAATATGTTGAAATTGTTCAGAAAGATAATGAGGACAAGCTGAGAACAATAGAAAAAAATGACCCAAGGTTCAGAGAACCTAAATGCCTTATTAGGGTCCAAAGTCAATTTCAAGAGAGAGGGTCTTGGATTTAACTCCAGTGCAACTAAAAGTCTTGCAATGAAGACTATATCATTTGTTGCACAGAAAGAGAAAAGACCTCTCATTAACATGAATTCAGATAATTCTGTAAATAAAACTGTGAACCTGAAGAAGCCCAGTGCTGAGGAGAAGGGCAAACAAAAGATTGGTGAGCACAGTAGAGCTGGTACAACCAAGCCAAATCCTAAAGCTCAGTCTCAGGTTAGGGGCCAGCCTACACATGCATATAAACCCCATGGTAAGGCCACCAAGTCTCCACCACCACCACCATCTCAGAAGAAGACCCAACACACACCTGTAAATAGGTCAGCAGGGTCGAAGGTGCAAGGGAGACAGAATACATTTAGAAGTCAATCCAAACAATTCTACCAACCTAGAGTTCAGTCTCACTATACTGCACAGTCAAACTATTCCAATAGATCAGGGTGGACTAGGACTCCGGGGAGGTACACAGGTCATGCTTATCAGGCTACATGATTTTACAGACCTTACACTCAAAATTGGATTGGTGGGTATGGCATTTGGACACCCAGGAACTTGCATTTCTTCTGCCAGCCCAAAAACTACTATGGCCACAATTTCTTGAATGCACCTTGGTCAAGGCACTGGCACAAAAGCTACAAATCTTTAAATAATCCTGCTGGTACTAACAAAAAGAAAAACAACAAAGAGAAGAGGAATAATAACAGAAAGGAATCTGGAAAATCCAATGAACAGAACTCTTTTAAACAAATGTGGATTCCTAAAAGTTTGCTTTCATGTTTTACCTATATTTCATCTGCTCTGGAGCCCAAACAGACTTGGGTTCCAAAATTCTCTACCTAATTGTGTGTGCAGGAATGCCTGGCAGCCAAGAACAATCTGTGGTACCTGGATAGTGGCTGCTCCAGGCATATGACATGAGATAAGGCCAAGTTCTGCTTGCTGACAGAGAAACATGGAGGCCTTGTCACCTATGGTAGCAACATAAAAGGTAGAATTGTCGGGTCAGGTAAGGTAGGTAAGTGTACTACCTGTTGCATTGAAGATGTCATGCTGGTTGAAGGTTTAGCATATAATTTACTTAGCATCAGCCAATTATGTGATAATACTAGTGCTATATGTTTAGCTAAAAATCCGGTTCATCATTCTAGGACTAAGCATATTGAGATCAAACACCATTCTCTTAGAGATGCTGTCAATAAAAAGGAAATTGAATTGAATTTCATTGAAACGGAAAAATAAATTGCTGATATCTTTACTAAGCCACTAGGGAATGAAATGTTCAAATTTCTTAGAAGAGAACTTGGCTTGTGTAAATTTCAGCATGATGAATAAACTCTCAGGTGGTTTGAACAAAATTCTGATCTGGATTTACATCTGGTAGTCTAAATAAAACTCTGTGGTTGTTGAATGTTGCACCAGACCATGCATGCATAACATTCATATTTTTCATGACATATCAATTGGCATCACACTCATGATCCTCATTGCATATCACTCAGCCATGACTATGTCTAAGCTCTCTCTCCTATAATTCTTCCCATTCATTTGCAAAACCACATGCATATAGACAGGGGGAGTGTTGTATGTAATTCAGAGAGGTCATCAACTTTATTGAAACTCAAATTCTTTTCTCTCTTAATTTCATTAAACCCTTTGACCCTGAATGAGTTGAGTCTGACAATATGGCAATCTGTTAGTCAGTTCTAATTATTAAGAAATAGAAAATAGACTTCTTCCTTTATAAGAATTTTAATTGCTTAAAGACTGACTTAATGGTTTAAATTTTATAAACTTTAGAGTTTAAAGATTGCAATCAGTAAATAAGAATGCTGATAATTGATAAAGCTCTCAACCCTGATTTCATTACATGTCAAACAAAGTCAACTGTATCTGAAATCTGAAAACTCACCTGAAATCCTGTTAGAGAAGGCTAGGTATGTGTATTGTTCTTAAACAAGTCATTCTGAAACAAATAAAGGACAGCTAAGAAAAATATTCAAAAACCTTGAAAAATAATTGAAAAATAATGTTGGCAGAGCAATGACTGGTAAAGCACTGAGAAACTGAGTGATCCATCAAAGAAATGGATAACACTTATGTCATGATGTGTATCAGTTATCTCTGTAAAAATGATCAAAATAGTAGGGTGGTTTCACTGAGTACCTAGGGGTACCTGCGTCTTATAAACGTGTACCCTCACACAAAAAGGTGCAAATCAGTCCTGTTGAATTTGATCATCGGCAGAATGGTACATCATGTGAGTATCTAGGGGTACTGGCGTCTGATAAACGTGTACCCTTACGTAAAAAGACAAATGGTACCTGAATGCCCTTAATGAAATAAAATTGAAAATGCTGTTCCTTCAAAAAGAAAACTCAGGTATGCCAAATTGTTTAATTTCAATACATGACCTGGTATCTCTTAACAAATTTTACTTAGTCTAAGAAAGTAAGATACTTTGAAACTAAATCTCTCATGCAAATATTATTCTGGTTTATTACTTTTATCATGCACAGCAAACTCATTCAATGATTGTAGTGCATGAACTCTAACTTTTAAAACCTTCAAACCAGAATTCTATCTCTAAGCAGTTTCTAAATTCATATGACTGAAGGCTCTGTGCTTTAGAATGCTTAATTCCTGAACTACTTGCTCAGAATGCCAGTCAGATATCCTTCTTCCCTTACACTTTCTTTCCCTCCTCTTTGTTGATGGCAAAGGGGGAGAATATATTGTCTGTTTGTTGAATTCCAGGGGGAGTATATACATTGCTATGGCAAAGGGGGAGTGTATGCATCATGTTATGGCAAAGGGGGAGATCTTGTTAGAACTTGCATTGGTTATTTCATCTCATAGCATGCATTCGGAGTCAGTGTAACCCATAGTGTTGCCATCATCAAAAAGGGGGAGATTGTTGTGCCCCTGTAGTTTTGATGATAGCAGACACTATGAGTCACAAGTCAGTGCATTCGCCACATCGTTCTCGCATGCACACTAAGTCCATACACTCGTTGCTGGCATGTCTGTACATCGTCTTGTACATTGCACACAAAGTCTATACATTCAAATGGCATGTCCATGCATATGCAAAGTCTGTACAGCCAGTCTGTACATCGTCTGCCCGCACACACAAGTCTATACATTCTTTGCAGTTATGCTCGTGCATCACTTTAACAAAGTCTATACATTGTCTGGTTGCTCCAACACAAAGTCGACACATTGTTGCAAGCTGAGTTTGCACACTCGATAATGGCATGTTCGTGCATTCATCTTCAATGTACACACTTTGTTAAATGCAGTCCACATTACATCCCAAAAGTCTGAACACTCTTCGGTGAAGTCTGTACACACTTCAGGTGGCAAGTATGTACATCGTCACTGTCGTATGCACGCTAAGTCCATACACTATGCATTTGTGTATCGTTCAGAACACAAGTCTGTACATTCTTCAAATGGCATGTCCATGCATTCTTTCTTGATGTACATACTTTGATATATGCATGCTGCATTACACACGTTCAAAGTCTGTACATTCCTCAATGGCTTGTGCAATTCTTCAAAACAAGTCTGTACATCGCCCTGTGTCATGCACTCAAAGTCCACACATGCACACACTTAGTTTGTGCATTTTGCTCTCATGCTTTAACACTAGGCATTGCAAAGTCTGTACATGGTTCTGCACACATATACAAAGTCTGTACATGCTTTGTTCAAAACACAAACTCACTTAGTGCATCCTCGTCTGACCTGACAGAATATCTGCTCGAGAAAATTGAGAAGGGCACGTGATCCAAGAAGCCAAGATCGTGACACGTGTAAAGCAACAAGCCTGGATGCTGCCACGTGACCAAAATGTTGGGCGGGAAATGTGGAGGACACACGCCCACCTATCTGCTGCTCTATAAATATGAAGCTTCTTCCTCAGAAGAAGACCTGATCGTGATAAAAAGAGCAGAGAGTGAATTAGAGCCTGCACGATCCAGTGAGTAGAAGATCGAAAAAGAAAAGCAGAGAGAAGAAAAAGAGAGAGAGAAGAGAAGATTGAAAAGATAGAATTGAGAGTTTATTTGAACGATTGTTCCTCAGTCTCTTGGTTCAGATACCAGAGCTGAGATTGCTCATTGTGAGCTACATTCTCTATTGAGATTTCTTGTTTTTGTTTGATTCTGTTTTTATTTTCTGAACTCATGTCTTGAAGCTGTGTGTCAGCGGTTTGCAGAGGTGTAGCCTCTGGACAGGTGAAGCTGTAATTCCTCAGCGGGCGAGACTAGGTCTCGAACAGCAAGCTGTGAGGCTCAGCGCAAGCTGTTAGGCAGCGGATGGCTAAGCTTTATTGCCCAGCGGAAGCAAGCTGTGATGCTCAACTGTTGTAGGCTAAGCTGTAAGGCCCAGCGGACGCAAGCTGTGTTGCGCAGTAGTAAGCCACACTTGGGTTTGAGTGTGGGGTGGACGTAGGTCTGGAGGACCGAACCACCTAAAAATCTGGTGTGTTATGTGCTTGTGTGATTGCCCATGATATGGTGTGTGGTTGCTTCTCTTGATTCTCTTCTCAGATCACTTCATTTCTGCTAAGTTCAAACACTCTAGCTAGTGATCTCGTAGATCAATTTAATTTCCGCATTAGAGTCTCATTGAACTGTTAAATTAGGCCATCGATCTATTCACCCCCCTCTAGATCCACACTTCATGGTGATAGAGTGCTTCCATCTAACACAACATCGAGATGTCTCGGGCCCCGCCTCCGGTTGAGGGGCTGCCACATCAGCTCCTGCAAGGCAAAGTAGGGTCCGGGTTAGTCAGGCCCGTAAAGCTTCAAGAAAGTTTTTTTGATCAAAGCAGCTAGCAAAGAAAGTGATATACCTCCTTCAGCTTCGATGGCGGGAGTCAGGGTGAAGAAGGTCTCTCGACAGATTCTACGGCCCCGTGAGTCACAGCTTCACCTACGCCTGGGATAGATATGAGCGTGGGCCTCTCGGCGACAGCTGGAACAAAGAAACATGTGTGTGTTACAAGAAACGCCCCTCTTAATGTCTAAATAAATCTCGAAGAGCCTCGAAGAAGAAGAAACCCAACCTGCAGGCCGACTCGGCTCGAACATCTTCGAACTCCTCGAATGAAGAGATCAAAGGCGCCGGGGAAATGGTCGACGCAGCTTTGGCGGCCTCCATTTTTCGTCGCTTTGCCTCCCGTCGCCCGGCCGCCTTGGCAGCATCCGCCGCCTTCTTCACGGGTGATTTCGCCCGGGGCCTCTTCGCATGCGGAGGTAGAGGGGTCGTAGTCGGAGCCACTAGCGCCTCCTCGAAGTAAGCCGGCTTGCCTGCCTGCCGAAGGAGATTGTGATACGTCGCCATCTGGATGCTATCAGGGTGGTCTGTTTGAAGAAAAGAGGAAGAAGAACGAGGGTCCCGATCAGCTTCCGGCACCCAAGGAAAGGGCAACATTGAAAAGCGCAAGTAAAAGAAGAAAACACTAAATACCATGTGGGCCGGTGTACAGCCGCAGCGATATCGGCCTGTAGCTGAGGGACGGTTCCTTGTCCCAGCGAGTCGCCTCCCGGACCAGCCAGCATACATCCTCGATTTTCTGGCAGCGGTCGACGAGGGCACCCAGGTCCGCGTGCTTCTTGGCGGCTAAGTGGCAGAAGAGGTCGAAGTGGTCCATCCCCCATCCCTCGGCATAATAATAGGCGATGTGGAGGCGCTTGCCCAGGATGGCCACCCCCGGATCTTCAATCTTCAACCCATGCACCCGGAGGAGGACGTAGTGCCATGTGGTGTCCTTGTAATTCTCTGGGTTTCGTTCCTCCCTCCTCACGAACGTTCGGTATGGACAGATTGGGTCCCTCTCCGGACGCCAGCTCCTCACGGGGGTGCCTCCTTCCTCCATGGGAAACGGATAATTGGTCAACTCCAGGTGGTCACTTCCGACGTGGCAAAGGTCCCGCAGGGTCTTCTTGAAATCATCCTTCGCCACAGGAGGCAGCTTAACCTGCGGTGCAGGCTTGGCCTCGCGAGCTCCCTTGCGCGCGATCATGTAAGCGGCCATTTCCTGTTCCTTGCCGCGCCTCAATCGGAGTAGGTGCTCCGGGTCAATATCAAGTACCGGCACTGGCTGTCGGCTCAGAAATTTTCTCTCTGCCCCATCCCAGCAGTCGGTCCGGCATAATCGATAAAAGGCGGTCCAAGCAGTCCACCACTTCACATACTCCGGGGTCACCCGCAGAATCCGACCCGGGGCTGGCACCCTGAAGGAGGTAGTGTCTGCCCGATGAAAGAAATCCCACCAGGTTCGAGCAGTCTCAGCAGTGGGGCTCCCCCGGAGACTTCGCAGCGGCAGGTCAAAGCGAGCACTGTATGTCGGGATATGTTGATCATACCCAAAATTCCTGCCGAAGCGTAAGGGATAGTACGGCTCCAACAGCAGACTGTCCCCCTTTCGGAAAGCTAGCACGCTGGGACGAATGGACAGTGCCCAGGCCCTAAGCTCCGGCTCCAATAGTGGACAAACAACGTTCTCCTGGCTGATCGGATGCACGTACTTTTCCACCTGGTCATCCCTACATTCCTGGTTGCTGTTTACCAATGGGCTTGAACGAGCAGCCAGGGTCCAGAAGTGAATAGTGCCGGTAGCGTCAAGGGGCACCGTCGTCAGCCAGCCCCGAATGTCGTATAATCGCATAGACGTCGAGGCTGACTCCACGCTCGCAAACTCCAGCATCCGTGGAACTAACCCCCAGCCATGGATGGTGCGTGGGGCGAACTCCAGAAATAGGGAACAGACCCACGCATTGAAGAAATGCAGTGGGCACACATACCTCGCCTGCTGCGGGAACTGGTGAGCGCTGACATCCCCGAGCGTCTTGTATATCAAGCATAGAGTAGCCGGACACAGAGATAGCTTAATACCCCAGGCCATCTGGCGGGCCGGGTAGATCGCGTCCGATCGAATGACGGT
This sequence comes from Amorphophallus konjac, assembly GCA_022559845.1. Classification (NCBI taxonomy): domain Eukaryota; kingdom Viridiplantae; phylum Streptophyta; class Magnoliopsida; order Alismatales; family Araceae; genus Amorphophallus; species Amorphophallus konjac. Next base: position 31,775,040 of record CM040120.1, read on the forward strand.
CTTGTCCCCGTACGGCATGGAAAACGAGCACAACCAGTAGATCAAGAATGTTGCACAATGTGTAAGCGGGTCGACCCCTGCCGGGTTTGGTCCACTTAGGCGCCCTCGGGAAGAAATCTTCACGTCAGCCTTCGGCTTAGCACGCTTCTTGCGGGCGGCGGCGGTGCCAATGTGCGGGAAGTCCTTATATTGTTTTAGGCCATCATAGAAGTACTGCAGCCACAAGGTCATGCGGACTCTCTTCCGGTCTCCACGGGGGGGTTGCTTCCCGCCATGTGCCAACTGATATAGGTCTCGCTACACCTTCATAAGATATCGGTATGAATAGCCGAGGGAGTAGTAGCCGTCCCCGTTGGTCTCATCCTTGATTAGATCTGGGAGGCAGACTTCTTCATAAGGCTCCCCGTCAATGGGCAAGCCACTGAGTTGACTAAGACTCCACAAGTCCAATGAAGTCTCGCCCTCTGCTGTATAAAATGTATTAGTCTCTGCATTGAATACTTCAATCATCCCACAGCAGAGGCCCCTGGAAATGGGGTAGCTGTACCGGGAGGCATAGACACTGTGATAAACGCCAGCCTAGATAAGGATTGAGGCATAGTTGAACAGCACATATTCGGTGAATTCCACACCCCCTCCCGAAAGGTATGCGCGTCCTTGAGCCGTAACTCCCCGAACCAGCCCAGCGCCAGTTCATGCTTGAATCGGATGGCCAAGCAATCCAGCAAGAAGGGTTCTTCTCTGTACCCCCACTTTAAGGGAGCAAAGAACAGACCAAACCGGGGATGCTCACCCTGAACACGCCCAGCGGATGTGTCCCACCGAGCAGGGGTGAACTGGGGCACCCGCACCAACTTGTCCTCTGCCGGCAGCACGGCTTCAAGTCCCAAGATGGGTTTCCATTCTCGAGCCTCTCCCACTAGATACATCGGGATACTTCTCGGAACACTGTAGAGCAGGCTGTCCCGGGATCGCAAAATCGCTTGCTCGGCCTCCCTGACAACTCGGAAGTTTCGCCTCTCCTGGTGACTGAGATGCTTCAGAAAGCGAATGAGATGCCTGTCCTTCGGGTAGTCCTTCCGGTACTCCCCCGTGGCCCGATCAAAAGTCATGCTACCTTGAACCCAAGTGAGCCTGCGGAAATCCATCGTCTCAGTGTCGGAGCCCGACGATCCGGCCAGTGCCTCTATCTCAGCATGCTCCATGTCCAAGTCCTCCACGTTAAACCATGTGACCGCCGGCACTGGGGGCGGGGGAACGTGCTCGGCACCAGAAGTAGCAGAAGCAGCAGAATCTCTCGGGGCAACCATCTCTCTGCAGGGTGTAAGGTATCTCAAGTCAGAACAAGATACAAATAAAGAAAAAGAAAGGAGGTTACGAAGGGGCTATGCTACAATTGAATTAAAAAGAATGCCAATGATTTCTGACAAAATTTTGGCAGAGTTTCTCCTAGGCCGGAAGCGTAAAGGGAAAACACGGGTGCACGCCCACAAGGAGTGACGGCCCCAACAAAGTCACGGTGTGCCCAAGGGTGACACCGGAGGTCCTCCGGTTGAAGAAGTCTTCTTCTCCCCTTCAGCGGCACACCCCGTGCCTCCCTTCAGCGGCACGCTCCGTGCCCACCCTTTAGCGGCACGCTCCGTGCCTACTCTTCAGCGTCACACTCCGTGCCTACTCTTCAGTGGCACACTCCGTGCCTCCCTTCAGCGGCATGCCCCGTGCCTCCCTTCAGCGGCATGCCCCGTGCCTCCCTTCAGCGGCACACTCCATGCCTACTCTTCAGCGGCACGCTCCGTGCCTACTCTTCAGCAGCACACTCCGTGCCTCCCTTCAGCGGCATGCCCCGTGCCTCCCTTCAGCGGCACGCCCCGTGCCTCCCGTCAGCGGCACACTCCGTGCCTCGCTCCAGCGGCACACTCCGTGGCCCCCTCCAGCGGCACACTTGTGCCCTTTCTCCAGCGGCACACCCGTGCCCCCTCTATCTCCAGCGGCACGCCTGTACCCGCTCCCAGCGGCACACTCCGACGCCATGGCAGCCTCCACCCCATGCCAAAGAAGAAGAAGAAGAAGAGATGAAGAAGAAGAAGAAGAGATGAAGATGAAGAAGAAGAGAAGAGCGAAGAAAGAACGGGAAGAAGAAGAAGAAGAAAAGGGGAGGAGAACGGAAGAGAAGAAGAGAGGAAGATGAAGAGGAGGAGAAGAAGGGGGGGCCTCTTAGCGCCCTCACCAGAGGAGGAAGACGATGGCGAGCGGTGGTGGTCTCCGGCGGTGAAGAGAAAGAGAGAGGGAGACGACGGGAGATGAAGAGACAAAGAGAGAGAGAGAGAGGGAATTTGAAAAAATAAGGGGGGGAGTTTCGAACTCCCCCTCCCCTTTTATAGCCGCCTCAAGAAAAAGGAGAAAGCGAAGAAAAAAAGGGAAACAAACGAACAAAAAAAACAAAAGAAAAAAAAAGGGGAGAAAAGAGGGAAAAAAGAGAAAGGGAAAAGAAAAGAGAAGAAAAAGAAGAAGAGAAAAAAAAGAGAAAAAAAAGAAAAGAAGAAAAAAGGAGAGAAGAGAAAAAGAAAAAAGAGAAGAAAAAAAAGAAAGAGGGAATAAAAAATAATAATAGTAATAATAATATAATACATATATGATAGTAATACAATAAATACACAATAGAGATAACAATGTCTACGTCACACATCTTAGGAACGTACGCCCAATAATGTACGTTAATCCCACAGATACACCCGCGAGCACTGTCTGGCTCATCCTTCGCCCGCGCTGCCCGCGGGTGGGGGGCATTTGTGGACGTATAAAATTATACGTCCATATGTCCCACCAAGCCCCGCATTAATGTCAAAGTCAAAAGGAGAAGACTCGGGGAGACTGGCCATCCAGGGCTTCGGGAGAATACTACCATCTGGCAAACCCCGCATTTGCACGGGCGCATTAAACGAGAGAAAGCACAGGATCTCCTCCTGAATTTATACACTGCTATGGACCCACCCTCGGGTTCCTAACGGTGAAGAAATATCCCAAAGAATGCACAACTTCAAGTTCCTGAAGCAAAGGCAGAGGCCCCTTTCAAAACGGCACACTCTGTGCCCCTTCAGCTGCACACTGCCTGAGGAGCCCCAGCGGCACACCCAAATGGCCGTTCAGCGGCACACTGCCTAAAGAGCCCCAGCGGTACAGCGGTGAGGTGCCTCCAGCGGCACACTCCACAGCTACCCCAGCGGCACACCCCAGTGCCCTTCAACGGCACACCCCTCAGGTGCCTCCAGCGGCACACCTCCAGGTGCCTTCGGCGGCACACCCTCAGCTGCTTCCAGCGGCACACCATCAGTGCCCTCTCAACGGTGCAGCCCCAGTGCCCTTCCAACGGCACAGCTTTCATGCCCCTTCAGCGGCACAACGCCTAGCCCTTCCAGTGGCACAGCGGTGAACTCCCCCGAACGGCACAAACTGGCAAGATACATAACGGTCACTAAAGGAGCCCCTTGGCGCGTAGTGTGGTCATTTCAACGCCAGCTAATCCCAAGCCTAGGTGTAGTCCTCCGGTTGGATGAAGGAGACTTCCACCTGACAAAGATGGGACTCGGGTCAACCTCGGATGGCAGTGCCATCATGAGGTTCCCCGGTCAACAGCACACATATAAAAGGCCCCGAGGAAGAAAAAATAGGAGGAGAAGCAGGCGAATGCACCCGTTCAAAAAAGTAGCACTGTAGAGAAGAAGAGAAAGGAAGAAGAAGGTAGAAGATAGCGGGGAGATTGAGAGGGAGTGAGCCACCTGTATAGGGAAGAGAAGGAACGTGGTGAAGGGAAGCATTCTTCCTCGTTCCAACTCTCCCCATTACTGTTTTGTGTTGTTCCCTTCTTTTTGCTTCTCGACTATCTCTTCCCTCTCCATGCTCTTCTATTCTGCAACGTGATGTAGCTGGCCCCGAATCTTGGCCTTTGTCTTTTTGTAGTTCTGATCATGAATAAAAGTGTCCTTGGGCTCTGTCTTTTGTTGTCTCCGTTGTCTTCCCCTCGTCGCTAAGCTGTGATTTGGTATTTTTCTCTCCGGTCTTCTGGTTGTGTTCTGATTACCCCTCATGCCATCGGTTGGCTTGGCTCTACGTGTGGTATTCTTGGCTCGGTAGCGCAGGGTTGCCTCCCTTCCTGTTTGACAGTCTTAATGGCGTGAGTGTTACCCCACTCCCTCCATCTATGGGTTAGTTAGCACCCTCCATCCCTGCCTGGCCATTGGAACTCATCCACTGGTCAGGAGGCTCCTTTGCCCCTCCTTCAGAGACCACATCATACATACAATCAAGCTCCCAGTCATCCTACTGCTCAGGCTCCGCCAGCGGCACACCCCTCTGTGGACGCACTTTCCGATCGATTGGTTATGGTGGTTCGTTTATTGGTTTATTAAGTGCGTGGGCGTGCCAGTCACAGAGTGACAAATTTATTCGGGCTCCGAAGAGCCCATGGTGCGCTCGATCTGACTCAGTCAGAGGATTGTGTGGTTCGGGTCGGGACCAAAACCTACCGCGCCGTAAAGGTCACGATATCATTTACATCCCTCATACGAGGGAACACCCTTGATTAATCGCCGAGAATCAGGGCCGCATGGCCAGGAACTTAATTACATAGAAATTTATTAAGAAATGCTGAAGTCCTCGTATGAGGGCGTGAAGAAAGCGTTAGAGATCATGTCGGTCATGTGCTGACCATTTAATATTCGGACGAATGTCCGGCTCGAGAAAATCGCGATTATCGCAGGAAAATCGGAATGCATGTATGCCGAGGTTCGGCAGATTTATTGTTCAGAAGAACGGAAAACGTTCGGCTAAACCTCGGTTGGAGCGGTCAAAAACCAGTAAGTCTGTTGGCCTGGTGCAAGAGCAAGCTGCGACCATACTACGGTGGGCCCCCCACGGTCGAAGTCAGGCTCGCATGCGCGTCATTAATATTTTTGGTGCCAAGGGGCACCGGGGGAATATCCCCTGAACCAGCTGGAAAGCCCTATGTCTTGGGGAGCGAATGTTCGAAACGTATCGGTCATTCGGGAGACCGTTTAATATTTAGACGGGTGTCCGGCTTGAGAATATCGTAATCGTCGCGGGAGGACCTGGAACATATGTGTGACGGGGTACGACAAGTTTATTATCTCGAGAGACTGAAGACATTCGGTTAAATCTCGGTTAGTGTAGTAGGAAACCGGGGGCGCCTCCCGAGGTCCGAACGAGGCTTGCGCGGGCATCATTAATATTTTCGGTGCCAGAGGGCAACGGGGAAGAGTCCCGGGACTAGACTCCAAAACCAAAAATGTGTTCAAAGGGGGGCGGGCTGTAGGCCGAGGATATGAGCCAGACGATGACCATGATCGGGACGGACCCGAGGTCTACGCATGGCCCACGGAGGCCTTATTGATATTCCCATGTAAAGGGTGCAGGGATGACGAGAGCCATCTCGCTCCATTCAGATTTTGTCAGTCATTCATGGATCACTTTATGTTCGGACAAAGGTCCGTATTGAAGGTACGACGTAGATGGAAACAACCCCATACAAATGTATGCCGAGTTTACGTGAATTTCAATGAAAGAACGGAAACGAATCCCGATGGGAACGAGTCCGATTTGACGAATTATCGGCCTAGAGCAACGTCGGATTATGGCTATATCGGGATGGTTCCCAAGGTCCGAACCCGACTTGGAGGGGCGGTGTTAGTATTCCCTTTACACCGAACCGGGTCTTGAAGAGAAATGGGGCTGCGGAGCAGATCTCATCGTTTTATAATTACTTGAATTTTTATCATTATTATTTGTTAGTTTATATATTTTTGAGTGAGTTTATTATTACTGTTTATTTGTTTTTTATGCTTTATTTATTTATTATTGTTATTGTTGGGTTTGTTATTAGTTATTCATTTTATTATCATTTATTTACTTATCCCTTTTGCTGGGTTTGTTATTATTATTCATTTATTTTGTTATCATTTATTTATTTATCGTTTTTGTTGAGTTTGTTATTATTATTCCTTATTTCTTTATTGCTATTATGTATTTATTTCTTCTTTTTAGGCATTTATTATTGTTGTCATTTATTATCATATTCTTCATTCATTTATTATTATTATTTGTCCCCTTTTTGTGAGTTTGTTATCATTATTATTATTATTATTTTATTATTTTTATCATTATTTGTTTATTTATTATATTTTCTTTTAGCTTATTATTATTATTACTTGTTCCATTATTATTATTACTATTTATTTATTCATTTTTTGAATTTGTTATTATTATTATTATTATTATTATTATTATCATTATTTGTCATGTTGGGAGCGTGCATAGGAGGATGGGCCGAAAGGGCTGGGAAAGGGTCTGTGCAGTTGAGCGAAAGTCTCAGCGTCTTGGAGATAAGGTCGGTGCAGGTCGAGAATAAAGGCTCAACAAGGTCAGTGCACTTTGAGAACAAGGTCGGTGCACAAGAGGACCAAGGCCGGTGCACATAGGGAACCATGGGGGATTGGGTCGGCGCAAGACCTGAGTAGGGTCTATGCAGGTTTGGGTTGGAGGTCAGTGCAGCTGGCCTGGAAGTCGGTGCATGTAACGACCCGAGAATCCGATTACCGGGAAGGCCCGATAACCCGAGACTCGCACCGCCGCCCACGAGCCGGGAGGGCTCGGAAGGGCTAAAAGGAGTGTGGAGGCACAAAGAAATAGGAAATAAAGCAGGACAACCAACAACAACAAGCTGAAAGAAAGAACAACTACAACTACAACAGAGTCCAGTCCAACAGAAAGTACAGTCTAAAGCAGTAAAACGTACCACATGCCAAGTGAACACTCAGCCCGACAAGCTGGCAACTGAGAACCTCCGCTCCGCACCCTCGAACCTCGAGGAAGGACCGCCACACCTGAAAAGCAGGGAATGAGTCTCCAAATAGAGACTCAGCAGGGATCCCGCGAAACCCCAACCGGAAACAACGACGGTAACGGAAAGGAAGGCTACACGAGCGACCGCAACAATAGGAACAGTAAACCCAGTGGCCGGTCGAAACCCGGCACTACAAATACTCCTACTGTACCAGAAACACACCCCGATCTCACTGTCGAGGCTCCCGAACTACACTAGTACCGCTTACCGAAGTAAAAACACACGGCAACCATGCCGTAGAGGCCTGTCCCCCGGACACAGCCGACCTGGACACGCTGTCTAAGGTGCAACCCCGACCATCCGATCGCGGGTACCGCACGATAAGACATAACCTCGGTAGAGCCACTAGCACTGGTCCCACGGCGCGAAAACCAGCACACGCGCCGCGGCGAAACAACCGAAAACACAACGGTCAGCACGACCGAAAACCCGAAGGTCAAAGTCACGAAAACTGATAGTCTGCCACTCCCAACTCGACAGGAGTACCTCCCACTAGAAGCACAGCCGGTAGCGTCCCCTGACGTCTTACACCGCGCCGCAGGTGAACCGCCTGGCATGGTAGCTCCTACCAAAGGCACGAACACCGTACAAGTGACTAGCTGGGGTCACGCCCGTCGACGTGGGTCCAACCGCCCCCAACCACGTGTGCACACACAGACCATGCGTCCTAGGTCTGGCCCTCTGACCGGTTTTCCCCCGTAGCCGGACTCTGGCTACCGACGAGGGGCCTACGGTAACCGGTCCACAAACTGCCTCAAAAGTGAGTGCCCGTACACCACTCCCAGGTGAGACCAGCACCTCGTACTGGTGGGCTACGACTAGTGGAGGGTCACTGAAGGAGTAGACTCTCAACTCAACGGAAAATAACGTCCGAATCCGATGACGTACGGGGACAACCCCGCGTACCGGCCCCGTCGCACGGTGACCACAGTCGGAGAAGAAACAGGACTCGCAGTCCACGGCCACGCACGCACCGTGCGCGAGAGTCGAGAAAACTCGAGTGGCACTTAAGCCACTGGACTCTGGACAGTCCTCTAGACACACTACAGCCAACGGTCCTTGAGTCACAAGACTCGGGGTCAAGACCGTTGCACGCAACAGCACAAGGCCGTCGATCTAGCCCAATCTCTAGGTCCAAAACCACGATATCACGAATACCGAGACAGCTCACAAGCCACCAAGACTGTTCCCTCAGGAAGGGAACGCAAGGGACCACGGCCACACGGAAAAACACAGAGGCATGATTCCCAGGGCAGCACACAAGCCGCCTTGTCGATTTCCCATCTCGAAGCAAGCGGGAAACCTCCATCCCCAGGCCGGACAACTGGACTCGCAGTCCAAGGCCAAACACGTGGCCCACACGGAAATCACCTTCCAAAGAAACTCACAATATGCGGGGGAGATCCCACCGCACACACACCGATACACGGTGACTCGATCGAGTGAGAACACGGAAACCCGAAACGCCTGAGGTCACCCAGACCCATCAAGCCCACGGGCACGCTTATCGAGGTAACACGACACCTCCAGACACCCCTAAACACGGACACGAAACCCACGGGGTGCCCAGGACACACACGGCCCAAGGGGAGCACGATCAGCCGCAAACCACCCGCCCCGGGTAGCCCGGCTGCTAACCTCCATGAACGCGCTATAGGTCCATAGCGCGTTCAAACAGAATGCGCTATACACCTATAGCGCGATAAGTCAGATCGCGCTATAGGCCCATAGCGCGACTGCACAAATCGCGCTAGGGTCACCTAGCGCGACAAAACAGAACGCGCTAGGGACCCCTAGCGCGACCAAGAAGAACGCGCTAGGACCCCATAGCGCGACAGCAACCGCCTTACTGTTCATCTTCTCCGATGAACGCGCCCCGTCGGGGCAGCGCGACCATCAAGAACGCGCTACTGGAGCATAGCGCGTTCTCAGTCCGCGCCCGAAAACGGTGGAAACCGCGGGAAAAACCATTCCACGCCCCGTCCACCCCCAGGTGAAGGGGAAACAAAAGGGAAAACATTCCCCAAGCCCCTAGGCATGCATCTAAACCCCTGGATCGCCCAAAAACACAGTAAAACGAGAGATCCGGCTCACACCTCAAAAACATGCATTTTCCCCAAATCCCTCGAATAAGCCCGCTCGGCTCACCACGACCTACAAAACTTGCGGGAAATGGAGTACGCGGGTTGAGGGTCCATCTCCCTACCTCCACCGAAGATTCGACGCGCCGTGGACGCCGATCCACGAAGAAACGCCATTCAAACCCTCGCCGGTTCACGATCCCACGAACCGCCTCCACCATCGCGATCCTCGTCCCGAGCCCGTCGCCCCACATCCCACGAACCACGCCGCCCCGCCCTCGCCGCCTCCGTCGGCCGCCCGGAGTGAGAGGGGGAGAGGAGAGAACGTGAGAGAAGAGAGAGGGAGGGAAGAGAGAAATGAGATGGGAGAGAGAGAAAAGGTTATATATAGAAAATCCGGAAATTCTCAAAAATACCAAAAAATAGAAAACCACGTTTCCGCGATCCTCGGAACGCACCGATCGCAACGGTACCACACTCGCCTAGGTGAACGGCCCGGTTCACCCGCAACGAGGTTCCGAAGGAATTACCGAAACACACACCGGGAATCGAAAAACACACGCGGAAAAGCTGCGGAACGCTTCCGGGCCTCCGAAACAACTCCGGATCGCGCCGATCCGAACACGAAAGATGTCCGAAACGAAATTTCAGACACAACGGAGCAGGACACTCCGAGAAATCAGATCCGGGATCCATGAACAAGGATCCAAAAATTCCGGGCATTACAGCCCTCCCCCCTTAAAGGAATTTCGTCCTCGAAATTCAGGACCCAGCACAAAGTCACAGGGGAAGAACACTGAACCAACTGACAACGCTGTCAGAGCCCCAGCACAGAAAACCTCGATTCTCACAAAAACACCAATCCTGAGGGACACAGCCAGACTTACAATCACACACAACACCTCGCTCCTCGCGCCGAGCACACTGGCCAACAGAGCAGGCATATACCAGAGGACACAGTCCGGCATCACCTCAGACACCACGGAAACCAATCAAGGTGCCGCTGCCACCATCTCGCTCATCGAGGAAACACAACCCTCGTCACGAGAAACAGCTACTGATCCATCCAATGGTCAGCAGACAAATCGCACATCAGCTTCACAACCAGCTGACAGGTCGCACACCCTTCTCAAGGGGACAACCAATACAGAGCCTCCACCAGCTCAAGCAGTCCTCTCAGTAGATCGCAACCAGAACATCGGCTCAGCACCAAGAAACACCCCACACATGGCAAGCCGAAAGCCGGATATAACACTGTGCCAACTCTTGTCAGAAGACAAACTTCGACAAAGCCCAGATCCCATCCGGAAAGGCACATTACCGAAACGACCACCAAAGGTCTCACTGGCACACGGATCTCGCCACGCTCGAGCCCCAACAACCAGCATCTTGTTTGTGAAAAGACCACACGCCGACGGTCACCAACCGCTCGCTCAGGTTCTTCCTTCTTTCCTGGTCCTCCACCGGGTCCAAAGGAAACATTCCAAACCTCAGCAAGCCATCCGTCGACTCCCACACAGACTGATGCCACATCTCGAGCCGCACTCCTCTCGGACTCCGCATCCGAGTTCGAACATCACGCCAACTCGACCCTCTTGGGGAGCACAACGAAACTAAATGATGGATTCTGGTGTCTTCAGTCATCACCTCACTGGACTCAGACTTACAGGGGAACCATCCCATGTTGGTCACCAAACCAGGGATAACCATTGCGACACCAACGTCCTATCAAGGACCACCAATCCGATGCCAATCTCACAAAAAGGCCTCCGCCCACAGGCGTCACTCTTCTATCTGGTCTCATCAAATCCTTCGATCAATCCAAGTGGACACCCGCGAATCCTGATTCCGCCCTTACCACAGAGCCACGGGACCCCACCTGAACAATGCTCACTGCGACCTGGTTGTCAACACCACGACCAAAGCACTTTGGGTCCCCGATCGATTAAACATCTCACCGCCACAATCCGACAAGACCGTAAAGCCAACAGACGCCGCTGTGGTCGATCACACGGTTAGGCTCACCAGCCACTCACAGCCGCCAACCGGGACCCATAGTCTGCCAGAGACCACATCCTCAAAGCACGATCTCAACCGAGGACACGATTGGGAACACAAGTCAGACACCAAGCCACCGACTCTAACCAACACGTCCTCGACCCCCGTCAGGCGACATCCTCAACAACCTCATCCAGGTCCAATACCGACGCCTGACACGGCTTCCTTCACAGGAACAGGGTACTCATGCGGCGCACTAGCCAGCACATTCCCCAACACTCCATCCTGCCAATGCCAAGAACCACCAAATCTCGAGCAACGGCACGGTAACAACACGTTTCACACAGAGGAACCAATCCTCCGATGCTCAACGCGAACTCAGGAATCCGCCCGTAGCAACCAACGCTACGATCCTGAACTAGTGGGTCACAAGCCCACCACGCTTCCGCTGCGCACTCAGATCCGCGCGCACAGCCGAGAAAGCAAACACCGCCCAACCAGCACTCGTCCTTCCGGAACAGCGCCAGTACCCTCACCCGGCAAGGGAATGGGCACGACTTCTCACAGGCAACCGCCTTGCCAAAATAAGGAGCACATCTCGCACAGACTTCATGGCATACAAGGCCAACCAATCCGAACACCCAATGCAAGACGACGAACCTTAACCCAACACAATCTCTCCAACCAAAGGGGAGACCAAACGCACTTCCGACCAACGGAAGGACTCCACGCTCGACCTGACCTCAAACCTCGCGCATGCTGGAAACAGCACCATCCAGCACCAAGGAAAACCATCGCTTCCATCAGGTCAGCGCCTCCGACACATTCGGCGAGTGTCATGTCGGACCACAATCACAGCATCTCTCGACGTGCCACTGCTGTAATTCCTCGAACTGCAACACACCATGCCAAGAGCCGCAACACGAGCCATAACCGACAACCGCCGATGCTCACCCTCGAGTCCCGAAACTCGCCATGGAGCCTTCACATCTCAAGCCAACTCCAAGGCGAACACAACCCAATCGCACACAAGAGCGCAGGAGCAAAGACTTACAGGGACATCTCTGCCAAATCCTGCCTCGAAATCTGCAAAGCAATCGGAACTGACACGTCATTTCTGACGCCATAGAGCACGACAGGAACATCAGGCTCAACGAAACAGCAGCTCACCGAGAAGATCCTCCACTCACCCGAGCACACTTCTCGATCAGAACGCCTCAGGAGCTGGACAAACCTCAAGCTGGAGTGGCCAACACCGACAGCAGCTCCCTCAGAGCACGCTCACGGCCACTTAACCACGAAAAATCCTCTCCAGCCACCTGACCACGCTGCAGATTCCTCGAACGCAGCACCGCGAGCTTGCGCCTGCCAGCAACCTCTGCCCAACGCAGCACAACCAGGGCCACCACCGATGAGGGAGAAGGCTCTCAACCTCGATCCTTAGACCCCATGCTGGCATGAAAGCCGCGGACAACAACCACCTTCACAGCATCGCACAGCGCACCCAAGCTCTCAAGCGAGAAACAAAGCAGGAAAAACAAGCACAAAACCCTATGCCAGTTGCCGACTGTACTGGACCTTATGGACTCTGATCACTGCAATATTTCGAATTCCTATGTACGTCCACAACCACCGCTCTGATACCAGCTGTAACGACCCGAGAATTCGATTACCGGGAAGGCCAGATAACCCGAGACTCGCACCGCCGCCCACGAGCCGGGAGGGCTCGGAAGGGCTAAAAGGAGTGTGGAGGCACAAAGAAATAGGAAATAAAGCAGGACAACCAACAACAACAAGCTGAAAGAAAGAACAACTACAGCTATAACAGAGTCCAGTCCAACAGAAAGTATAGTCTAAAGCAGTAAAACGTACCACATGCCAAGTGAACACTCGGCCCGGCAAGCTGGCAACTGAGAACCTCTGCTCCGCACCCTCGAACCTCGAGGAAGGACAGTCACACCTGAAAAGCAGGGAATGAGTCTCCAAACAGAGACTCAGCAGGGATCCCGCGGAACCCCAACCGGAAACAACGACGGTAGCGGAAAGGAAGGCTACACGAGCGACCGCAACAATAGGAACAGTAAACCCGGTGGCCGGTCGAAACCCGGCACTACAACTACTCCTACTGTACCAGAAACACACCCCGATCTCGCAGTCGAGGCTCCCGAACTACACTAGTACCGCTTACCGAAGTAAAAACACACGGCAACCATGCCGTAGAGGCCTGTCCCCCGGACACAGCCGACCTGGACACGCTGTCTAAGGTGCAACCCCGACCATCCGATCGCGGGTACCGCACAATAAGACATAACCTCGGTAGAGCCACTAGCACTGGTCCCACGGCGCGAAAACCAGCACACGCGCCGCGGCGAAACAACCGAAAACACAGCGGTCAGCACGACCGAAAACCCGAAGGTCAAAGTCACGAAAACTGATAGTCTGCCACTCCCAACTCGACAGGAGTACCTCCCACTAGAAGCACAGCCGGTAGCGTCCCCTGACGTCTTACACCGCGTCGCAGGTGAACCGCCTGGCGTGGTAGCTCCTACCAAAGGCACGAACACCGTACAAGTAACCACAAACAAGTGACTAGCTGGGGTCACGCCCGTCGACGTGGGTCCAACCGCCCCCAACCACGTGTGCACACACAGACCACGCGTCCTAGGTCTGGCCCTCTGACCGGTTTTCCCCCGTAGCCGGACTCTGGCTACCGACGAGGGGCCTACGGTAACCGGTCCACAAACCGCCTCAAAGGTGAGTGCCCGTACACCACTCCCAGGTGAGACCAGCACCTCGTACTGGTGGGCTACGACTAGTGGAGGGTCACTGAAGGAGTAGACTCTCAACTCAACGGGAAACAACGTCCGAATCCGACGACGTACGGGGACAACCCCGCGTACCGGCCCCGTCGCACGGTGACCACAGTCGGAGAAGAAACAGGACTCGCAGTCCACGGCCACGCACGCACCGTGCGCGAGAGTCGAGAAAACTCGAGTGGCACTTAAGCCACTGGACTCTGGACAGTCCTCTAGACACACTACAGCCAACGGTCCTTGAGTCACAAGACTCGGGGTCAAGACCGTTGCACGCAACAGCACAAGGCCGTCGATCTAGCCCAATCTCTAGGTCCAAAACCACGATATCACGAATATCGAGACAGCTCACAAGCCACCACGACTGTTCCCTCAGGAAGGGAACGCAAGGGACCACGGCCACACGGAAAAATACAGAGGCATGATTCCCAGGGAAGCACACAAGCCGCCTTGTCGATTTCCCATCTCAAAGCAAGCGGGAAACCTTCAGCCCCAGGCCGGACCACTGGACTCGCAGTCCAAGGCCAAACACGTGGCCCACACGGAAATCACCTTCCAAAGAAACTCACAATATGCGGGGGAGATCCCACCGCACACACACCGATACACGGTGACTTGATCGAGCGAGAACACGGAAACCCGAAACGCCTGAGGTCACCCGGACCCACCAAGCCCACGGGCACGCTTATCGAGGTAACACGGCACCTCCAGACACCCCTAAACACGGACACGAAACCCACGGGGTGCCCGGGACACACACGGCCCAAGGGTAGCACGATCAGCCGCAAATCACCCGTCCCGGGTAGCCCGGCTGCTCACCTCCATGAACGCGCTATAGGTCCATAGCGCGTTCAAACAGAACGCGCTATACACCTATAGCGCGACAAGTCAGATCGCGCTATAGGCCCATAGCGCGACTGCAGAAATCGCGCTAGGGTCACCTAGCGTGACAAAATAGAACGCGCTAGGACCCCATAGCACGATAGCAACCGTCTTACTGTTCATCTTCTCCGATGAACGCGCCCCGTCGGGGCAGCGCGACCATCAAGAACGCGCTACTGGAGCATAGCGCGTTCTCAGTCCGCGCCCGAAAATGGTGGAAATCACGGGAAAAATCATTCCACGCCCCGTCCACCCCCAGGTGAAGGGGAAACAAAAGGGAAAACATTCCCTAAGCCCCTAGGCATGCATCTAAACCCCTGGATCGCCCAAAAACACAGTAAAACGAGAGATCCGGCTCACACCTCAAAAACATGCATTTTCCCCAAATCCCTCGAATAAGCCTGCTCGGCTCACCACGACCTACAAAACTCGCGGGAAATGGAGTACGCGGGTTGAGGGTCCATCTCCCTACCTCCACCAAAGATTCGACGCCCCGTGGAGGCCGATCCACGAAGAAACGCCATTCAAACCCTCGCCGGTTCACGATCCCACGAACCGCCTCCACCATCGCGATCCTCGTCCCGAGCCCGTCGCCCCACATCCCACGAACCACGCCGCCCCGCCCTCGCCGCCTCCGTCGGCCGCCCGGAGTGAGAGGGGGAGAGGAGAGAACGTGAGAGAAGAGAGAGGGAGGGAAGAGAGAAATGAGATGGGAGAGAGAGAAAAGGTTATATATAGAAAATCTGGAAATTCTCAAAAATACCAAAAAATATAAAACCACGTTTCCGCGATCCTCGGAACGCACCAATCGCAACGGTACCACACTCGCCTAGGTGAACGGCCCGGTTCACCCGCAACGAGGTTCCGAAGGAATTACCGAAACACACACCGGGAATCGGAAAACACACGCGGAAAAGCTGCGGAACGCTTCCGGGCCTCCGAAACAACTCCGGATCGCGCCGATCCGAACACGAAAGATGTCCGAAATAAAATTTCGGACACAATGGAGCTGGACACTCTGAGAAATCAGATTTCGGGATCCATGAACAAGGATCCGAAAATTCCGGGGCATTACAGTGCAGCTGGGCTAAGGGTTAGAAGGGAAGCTGTGCCGCTGGGAGGGGCACGGAGTGTCTCGGTGAGCGGGAGGCCGGGGTGCGCCGGCGAAGGGCTGGGCGTGCCGGTGAAGCTTGGGCTGTTGTGCCGGGGAGGCGCCAAAGGGCGTACCGGGCTGGGGCTGGGAGGTGGCAGGGCGTGCCAGTGAAGCCCCGGGGAAAGGCGTACCGGTGAAGGCTGGGATGGATGGGGAACGGTTGGAGCGTGCCGGCGAAGGGCCTGGCTGAGAGTGCCGGGGAAGGAACGGTTGGAGCGTGCCGGCTAAGGTTGAACTAGGGTGTGCCGGCCAAGGCTAATGAGGGGTTTTCTCTTATTCATGGGATGCATGCGTGAGTTTTGATTTGGTTTTCTACTATTCCCGTAGACCCAGTTGGTGGTTATGTTCGATAGTCCATTATAGAGGTGTGAATGTTCAGTTATTCGGGCTCTCCGTAGTTCGTTCGTTATTTCGGCGAAGCCGTTGCGTTTGTGTTTTTTTTTTGTTCACTTGTTGTCTCTTTTTGTGTTGTTACCTTTCTTTTATTATTGCTATTGTGTTAATTCTGACGAAAATTCGGTGGCATCTCCTCTTGACCCGGATGGTAAGGGAGATAAAGGGAACGCGCCCACATGGAGTAGCGGAACCCGACAATTTGAGGTGGGTGCCAGAGGCAGCAACACCTTTGATAAGACTTCGGAAAACCCGGAAGAAACGACGAATGGAAGGCGCCTCTGAGACTACCCAGGGGTGCACCGGACAAGAAGAATGACTGGTGGCTAACGTACCGGCCAGAGAGTCTCAAGCGTGATGGGGACATCGCTTACCCCTTCACATGCCTCCGAGGGTCCTGCTGCTCGCCATTTTGCTCGCCATGATTTGTGGAGTCTAGCTATATAATTTTCCACATTTTCTTGAGTCATAATCATGTAATTTTGCCTTTTATTGAGTCTATTCTCTAAGTTAGTTAGTCATTTACCTAAGTCCAAGTTTCATTAACTAGCTTAGTAGGTTATTGGGCCTGTTCATTGGGCCTGGCCCATGGGCGCCCCCCTCTCCCCACCCCTTGGTCTTCTGTCTTTAGTCCTTTTCACAGGGACTTTTTGTAAAAAGGGGATTTCCTATATATAGGACCCCAACCCCCCCTCTTTGGGAATAATGAAGAATTATTGAAAGATTGCATCCACTTGAGTCTAACCCTCTCTCCCTCTAGTTCTCTCACTCTCTCTCTAGTTCTCTCCCTCTCTCCTAGGGGCGAACCCCCTCTCTCTCCTCCTTCCTTCTCTCTCTAAAATTTGAAATTCCTCTCTCTCCTCACCCCTTGCCACCTCACTTGCCACCTAGGCAAGTCTCTTCACCTCCCAAGACCCCCATTACTTCACCATTAATCACTCCACCTCCCCAAGCACCCTTTCACCTTCCCAAGGCATCCCTCCCCCTTCCCCAAGCAACCTCCCACCTCCCTAGGGCCCTTTCCCCTCCCCAAGGAGCCCCCTTCACCTCCCTAGGTCGTCCACCCCCTTCCCCTCCCTCCTAGGGTCGACCCCCTCAACCCCTCTCCACCCTCCCATTGCCTTGGCCGACCCCTCCACCCCCCCCTTTTGTCAACTTCAGTTCTGTCTGCAGGCTGACCTGCAGACCAGCCTCGAGTTGCAGCGACTACCACGACAACATCTTGAAGCTTCTGGGGGCGTGGCCTACCTTTCTGGAAAGGCCTCCCTTTCCTCTTCGCAGGCGAGGTGGAATCACCCCATTCTGAGTTCGTGGCCGTCCGGGAAGGCTGTTCTACCCCGACTGCGCAGAGCTCCATCAGCAGAGCCCCTGAACCCTGTTCAAAGCTACACCACGGCCGACGGTGAGAGATTCAAGTTGTGAGTTCTTCTACAAATATCTTCCTCCACCAGTCCTCTTACTGGATCAAGAAGCGGAAGTGCGTTCGCCATCCGGAGGTCAGAGTTTTGGTCTTTCTCCCTCGACTGGTCGGGTCTGCCTCCCACAGTGGGCAGTGACCTGCCTCCACTCATTGGCATCCCCCAGTCCACCCCGACATCAGACGGCTTCCCCGTCAGTTTAGCAGCGCAGAGGGATTGTCCACGGTTCCAGCAACTCCGGCGGCTCGAGATTTGGCATCCGGGAGCGGCCGGGACAACGTCTGCAATCCACTGTTCATTTCTGGTAGCCGCTGTGGCCAGAGTCTGCAACCCGGTTCGTTGCTGCACCACGACTAACCGTGGAGGAATCAGGCTGAACTCTCTTCTTCAAAATTCTTCCTCCATCTGTCCAAGACCAGAATCAAGAAACGGAAAGACATTCGGCGTCCAGGATCCAGAGTTACAAATTTTATCCCTCCGTCGCGCGGATCTGCCTCCTGCAGTCTGCAGCGACCAGTGCCTACTCTTCAGGGCACACCGACCGTCCACGGCCTTGGATCGCAGCCCCATCGACTCCAGCTGAAAGCTACCTCGACCACGGAGACGACGACGCTGGTTTCGTGCCATTCGGAGTTCGGGAGAGCTCACAACAGCGTCTGCAACCTGCTGCTACAGAACAGGTCCGGCCAGAGACCACATCTGCCGACTCGGTTCAGTCGCTGGTGTCGCCAGTCCCTGGCTCCAGAGGCCGCCCAAAAATTCAGACAACACCGGCTTCAAGTCAGGAATCATTGCGAGGTGGTTTCGCTCAATTCGGAGTCCGGACGAGCCCGGGACAGAGCCAACAACAGCACCCTATCCAGCAGTCCAGATTGCAGCTGAACCCACATTGATTTCCTTTTTAACCACTTCGGTCCGTCCTCCCATCCCCGCCTGGCCGGCTTACCGCCCCACCCTGCGTGGTGGTAGTGTTTGTCTGTAATTAACCAATTCCCACCCCCGAGATCACCCTCCTGCGCGAGGTGTAGTAATTGTACTCTTGAACAGGTTTTGAAGCTTCACCGGCGCAGTGTGCGGGGAGCACACTTCCCCGCTCGCCCTCGTCTCCGACCGGGATCGGCGTCTTCACGCCGATCAGGTGAGCTCCTGGCCACTCTTCGCTGCTGGTTATTACCATTGCTAGCTTAGTATCGCTCTTAGTTGTCCGTCGGAGGTGAGACGAGCGCTCGATCTATAATTCAATCCAATCAAGTGTTCACCGCGGAGCGAGTTGAGAGAGAGCCATTGCATCCCACGCCCTCGGCGTGCCGGCCGCCCTTGAAATCGGGCATCCCTGGCCCATTGGGATCTATCCCTATCCGACCGACCCTTGGAGCCCCGAGGTCCAACCTCGGACCCTCACCACCATCGCCGGTCCTTCTACGGATCCGAGTGTGCTTCCGTGAGCGAAACCGCATGTGCGACGTTGCCGACTCATAGTGCTGCTTGCTATCCTAGGTCCAAGGGAGTCGCGACATATCAAATTGATATCTTTGTCCTCCGCTGCATATTATCTCACATCAAGTGGTATCAGAGCAAGTTTTAGACTTGTCTCTACGAGTCTAGTCCTTGGGCATTATCATTTGAGTCTCCCTTGCATCATGGTTTCCATCACTCCATTGCATGACCACCCTAGGGAGATGTCCCAAATATCCATGGACCGATTTGACGCTCTCACCAACAAGATTCATAACTATCTTGATACCCTCACCACCCGACTTGACCGGCTTGAAGCAAAAAGGAACCACGACCCTAGAGCTTGGTCACCTCGGGATGAATTTAGATGGGAAACCAAAGGACCCATAGACTCATTGGAAGAGATGAGGAGTGAGATTAGGAAGATCTTCACTCCCCAACCTACCCACTCCCACCTTGTGAATCATCACTCGAGGAGCACTCCCACTCCCCCTTCCCCTCCCAGTCAACCCAAGACCTCCCTTAGGGTCCAAACTCCACCACCCCAAATAATTCCAACTTGCACCACCCCATCGCCAAAAGGCCTTCCCACTCCCTTGGAGAGCAAGACCCCCACACCACAAAGGAATGAGATTGAAGTTGAGGAATATGAGGCCTCCCCCGATTGGGAAGAAGAGTATGAATCACAATATCATGGGTTAGGCCAAGAAGTTCCCATCCCAAGTGGAGGAAGCATCATGGCTCACTCCACCCTCACCATTCCAACCCGTGTGGTCCCCATGTCCACTCCACCTAGGCCCATGATGGCCACCACCACCCCACCCAAAACTCTCCCACAAACCCACACTCCACAAACTTCCTTGGTCCCCAAAACCACCCCTCCATCTTCCCCTAAAAGAGACACACCCCCTAAAACCAACCAACCCAATCCTCCTCAACCCATCCATCTTCCACTACCAACCCTATCCAACCCCAACCTAGGCCTCCACTTCTCCCCTTACCGATCCCAAACCAAGTTCCCCTTTACCTCCCACCTCGGGGGTACCACACACCTATCCTCACCACCACACCCTCACGGGACCATCTCACCTCCTTGATAGAGGAACACATGATTCCCATACCCGACCCCATAAAGGTGAACACACCAACCCCCGCCATAGAGATCACCCATGTCCAGGAAGAAGAAGGAACTTCACATGGTGGTCTTAACCTTACACCACCCTCCTTAATAGGGACCGAGCTTATCTTAGGAGAACCCCTTTCACGTTGGCTAAAGGAGAACCCATTTGGAGATCTCATGGTCCATGCTTACCCACCCATGGAGCAAAACCTTCCTATAGTACCCTTATCCACCTATCACACCACAATCCAATCATCCTATCAGGTGGAAACATTAGGGGATTTTCTTGAGGGTCTAACTTGGCAAATGAAGCTAACTGGCATGTTGACCACTGTAGCCGACCAACCTAGGAGTCTTAACCTCCTACATCTATGTGTCGGGTCCATCTCTTCCATTTACACTATGGGTTGCTACACTAGCGACCTTCTTTTATCCCTCCCCATTCCCGAAGAGCCCGATGCTATCCGCGAATTGGAGTTACTTATTTCGGGTAGGATGCCAAGCCCTCCAATCATGACCAACCAACCCTCCTCGAACTTCGGTTCAATTACTACATTTGAGGAGGAGGACTCACCATTTGGAGACCTTGAGGTGAAAGAATACCTCACCCTTGGTAACACATTCCATGACCCCTTTGATCCCACCCTATGGAAGACAATGAACCCATGGGACCTGACCGCCCTACCCACCACCCACTCCCTCCTACCCTCACCAACCATGCTAGAACCAACACACCTCGTCCTAGACCCAGTCCACACCAAGGGAACCATGACCATGGGCAGTATACACCTAGGGAACAAGGTAGTGCCCCACCCCATGATGCATACCTACTATGATCCCTTTGACCCTTACAAATGGGAGCTTAAAGGCCACCCCAAACCCACACACATGGTCATCATCTCTAGGAGAAGAAAGCACCCACCTTGGTATGTCACATCATTCGACAAGGGTCACGAGTCCAGCCCTCCCATGCATGTCACGCACAGTTTAGGGTCAATGCATAACTGGCCTACATTTGGTTGTACTGGTCCACCCACATTCTTCATAGCCCTTACACTTAAATGGAGCACACGTGGATGTCCGGGTCCCCCGGTAACTCTCACAGCCATACACAATAGATCCGCCTATGGTTTCCCAGGCCCCCCTGAGTCCACAAGATGCCTCATCACATCCATGAATGATAGGTCTATGTATGGTTGCCCCGGTCCCCCTTCGCATACCACATACTTCCCACCCCCACCGCACCATCACTCAAAGCATACTCATTCAAGCAAGCATCCAAATATGGGTAGTGACGATCATAATGAGCGGGCTATAACTCACGGGTGGCACTTTGAAATCCAAGGAGGTAACCTCGCGATGGTGGCATTGGAACGACTCTATCTTAGGGCCACCTCCAAATCGAGGGCACGAGGATTTGGACCTTTCATGTTCCAAGTGACTTTGGCAAAACTGGCTTATGGATTAGATTTACTAATGGGCTATGGGATATACCCCAATTATCATGCGGCTGATCCGGCAGCCTACATGGGCACCGCGGTGAATCCCAGTGAGTACTTTGAGCCTATAACTTCCTTTAAGAGGGACACCCCGGAGTGCTTCCACCAAACAGCCTTGAGAGCCCGACGTGTACACAGAGGGGCAATACTATGCAAGCAGGGTTCCAACGCCAGCACGAGGGTGTGTCCGGGCCGCCTTGAGAGGATGAAGAGCCGTCCCCTGGTCGCAGGTGCAGGTTGATTTTGGTGATTGCAGGTCGCCCTGAGCTGCTCCCTTGGTGGGCCCTTACTCGACGGAGTCGAGTTCTCCGCACCCTGGGAGTATGATGGGGACATTGCTTACCCCTTCACATGCCTCCGAGGGTCCTGCTGCTCGCCATTTTGCTCGCCATGATTTGTGGAGTCTAGCTATATAATTTTCCACATTTTCTTGAGTCATAATCATGTAATTTTGCCTTTTATTGAGTCTATTACCTAAGTTAGTTAGTCATTTACCTAAGTCCAAGTTTCATTAACTAGCTTAGTAGGTTATTGGGCCTGTTCATTGGGCCTGGCCCATGGGCGCCCCCCTCTCCCCACCCCTTGGTCTTCTGTCTTTAGTCCTTTTCACAGGGACTTTTTGTAAAAAGGGGATTTCCTATATATAGGACCCCAACCCCCCCTCTTTGGGGATAATGAAGAATTATTGAAAGATTGCATCCACTTGAGTCTAACCCTCTCTCCCTCTAGTTCTCTCTCTCTCTCTCTAGTTCTCTCCCTCTCTCCTAGGGGCGAACCCCCTCTCTCTCCTCCCTCCTTCTCTCTCTAAAATTCGAAATTCCCCTCTCTCCTCACCCCTTGCCACCTCACTTGCCACCTAGGCAAGTCTCTTCACCTCCCAAGACCCCCATTACTTCACCATTAATCACTCCACCTCCCCAAGCACCCTTTCACCTTCCCAAGGCATCCCTCCCCCTTCCCCAAGCAACCTCCCACCTCCCTAGGGCCCTTTCCCCTCCCCAAGGAGCCCCTTCACCTCCCTAGGTCGTCCACCCCCTTCCCCTCCCTCCTAGGGTCGACCCCCTCAACCCCTCTCCACCCTCCCATTGCCTTGGCCGACCCCTCCACCCCCCCCCTTTTGTCAACTTCAGTTCTGTCTGCAGGCTGACCTGCAGACCAGCCTCGAGTTGCAGCGACTACCACGACAACATCTTGAAGCTTCTGGGGGCGTGGCCTACCTTTCTGGAAAGGCCTCCCTTTCCTCTTCGCAGGCGAGGTGGAATCACCCCATTCTGAGTTCGTGGCCGTCCGGGAAGGCTGTTCTACCCCGACTGCGCAGAGCTCCATCAGCAGAGCCCCTGAACCCTGTTCAAAGCTACACCACGGCCGACGGTGAGAGATTCAAGTTGTGAGTTCTTCTACAAATATCTTCCTCCACCAGTCCTCTTACTGGATCAAGAAGCGGAAGTGCGTTCGCCATCCGGAGGTCAGAGTTTTGGTCTTTCTCCCTCGACTGGTCGGGTCTGCCTCCCACAGTGGGCAGTGACCTGCCTCCACTCATTGGCATCCCCCAGTCCACCCCAACATCAGACGGCTTCCCGTCAGTTTAGCAGCGCAGAGGGATTGTCCACGGTTCCAGCAACTCCGGCGGCTTGAGATTTGGCATCCGGGAGTGGCCGGGACAACGTCTGCAATCCACTGTTCGTTTCTGGTAGCCGCTGTGGCCAGAGTCTGCAACCCGGTTCGTTGCTGCACCACGACTAACCGTGGAGGAATCAGGCTGAACTCTCTTCTTCAAAATTCTTCCTCCATCTGTCCACGACCAGAATCAAGAAACGGAATGACATTCGGCATCCAGGATCCAGAGTTACAAATTTTATCCCTCCGTCGCGCGGATCTACCTCCTGCAGTCTGCAGCGACCAGTGCCTACTCTTCAGGGCACACCGACCGTCCACGGCCTTGGATCGCAGCCCCATCAACTCCAGCTGAAAGCTACCTCGACCACGGAGACGACGACGCTGGTTTCGTGCCATTCGGAGTTCGGGAGAGCTCACAACAGCGTCTGCAACCTGCTGCTACAGAACAGGTCCGGCCAGAGACCACATCTGCCGACTCGGTTCAGTCGCTGGTGTCGCCAGTCCCTGGCTCCAGAGGCCGCCCAAAAATTCAGACAACACCGGCTTCAAGTCAGGAATCATTGCGAGGTGGTTTCGCTCAATTCGGAGTCCGGACGAGCCCGGGACAGAGCCAACAACAGCACCCTATCCAGCAGTCCAGATTGCAGCTGAACCCACATTGATTTCCTTTTTAACCACTTCGGTCCGTCCTCCCATCCCCGCCTGGCCGGCTTACCGCCCCACCCTGCGTGGTGGTAGTGTTTGTCTGTAATTAACCAATTCCCACCCCCGAGATCACCCTCCTGCGCGAGGTGTAGTAATTGTACTCTTGAACAGGTTTTGAAGCTTCACCGGCGCAGTGTGCGGGGAGCACACTTCCCCGCTCGCCCTCGTCTCCGACCGGGATCGGCGTCTTCACGCCGATCAGGTGAGCTCCTGGCCACTCTTCGCTGCTGGTTATTACCATTGCTAGCTTAGTATCGCTCTTAGTTGTCCGTCGGAGGTGAGACGAGCGCTCGATCTATAATTCAATCCAATCAAGTGTTCACCGCGGAGCGAGTTGAGAGAGAGCCATTGCATCCCACGCCCTCGGCGTGCCGGCCGCCCTTGAAATCGGGCATCCCTGGCCCATTGGGATCTATCCCTATCCGGCCGACCCTTGGAGCCTCGAGGTCCAACCTCGGACCCTCACCACCATCGCCGGTCCTTCTACAGATCCGAGTGTGCTTCCGCGAGCGAAACCGCATGTGCGACGTTGCCGACTCATAGTGCTGCTTGCTATCCAAGGTCCAAGGGAGTCGCGACACATCAAATTGATATCTTTGTCCTCCGCTGCATATTGTCTCACATCAAAGCGGGCTGAAGAGGTGTGCCGGATTGGGTTCGAGCGGGGCTGTGCCGGAGAAGGCCCCCAGGGACTGTGCCGGTGAACGAGGGCCAAGGTGTGCCGCTGAAGAAGTGTGCCGGTGGGGGTTGGCCTAGGGGCGTACCGGTCAAGGGCTGGGAGACTGCACCGAGCAAGAGAGGCGGTGGCTGGATGGGTGGAGAGGTGACGAAGGCCATGGCTCTTGGCTCAATCAGCACGAGTGGGATGCTTCAACTAGGCCAAGGGGGAGGCAAAGCAGAGGGTCCGCTAGCCACGCTCAAGGGGCACGACAGTGAACCCCATGGGGAGGCCGACAACATCGAAGACAAGCATGATCGGCATGAAAAAGGAGAAGTCACCGGAGGAAGGAGGAAGAAGAACCCGAGCACACATAGGGACCCAAGCAAACGGAGAGAGTAAAAAAAAACTCAAGAAAGGGGTTTTCATTCATGAAAGATAGGGGCCAAAATCACCCATGCACATTTCGGAACACCGGGGTAGAGGATACAACCATGGGAGGAAGAAGAGAGGTGAGGGGAAGAAGGAATAGGGGAGAGTGTTGGGGTGGAGCAGGGGCGACGGCTCCCTGCTCCCCTAACACTTTCTGCTACATGCTCTCTCTCACTCAGCTCTCTCTCTTACTCTCTTCCTCTTCCGGTGGCTGCCGGGAGCTCTCTTTCTTCCTCTCTTCTTCTTCTTCTCTTCTCTTTCGCTTGGAAGCACCGCAGTGGCTCTACGTGCTGCTCCTTGTTCTCTTCCTATCTCTTCGTACGTGTTCGTCAGACAAGATGGGTTTTTATACCCTGGCAGCGGCGAGATAGGTCGAAGGCGGGAAGTCGGAGGCATTGAATGTGGATTTGACCCTTCGTCCTTGGTGGCAGGGGGGACAGGCAGCGTGGCTCTCTTCCTGGGTGACACCTCAGCCAGCTCGCTGCGCGCCATGAATCGTAGGGAATGGGCATCACTTCGTTCTGCCGGTTGCACTGGGTGAAGAAGAACCAGGGTGTGCCATTGAATGGGCAGGTAGCCATGCCGCTGGAAGACTGCAAAAGCGTGCCGCTGAAAGGCTGGAAAGGTGTGCCGCTGACGGGCTGGCGACATGTGCCGCTGGAGGAGCTTGCAGGCGTGCCACTGAAGGCCTCTACATGGCGTGCCGTTGATGGGGCTGGCAGGCGCACCGTTGAAGGGGCTGGCAGGCGCGCCGTTGAAGGGCCTGGCAGGCATGCCGTTGAAGGGGCTGGCAGGCGCTCCGTTGAAGGGCCTGGAAGGCGTGCCGTTGAAGGGGCTGGCAGGCGCGCCGTTGAAGGGCCTGGCAGGCGTGCCGTTGAAGGCTTGCAGGCTTGCCGTTGAAGGCTTGCAGGCGTGCCATTGAAGGGCCTGGCAGGCGTGCCGTTGAAGGGCCTGGCAGGCGTGCTGTTGAAGGGCCTGGCAGGCGCGCCGTTGAAGGGCCTGGCAGGCATGCCGTTGAAGGCTTGCAGGCGTGCCGTTGAAGGGCCTGGCAGGCGTGCCGTTGAAATGCATATTTGAGGCCTTCGTTGACACGAGTTGCGGTCCATTTGATTTTCTTTGGGGCCCATGGATTGTGAGCTTCCTGGGGGTTGGTTTCTCTTCGCTGTCGTGACTCCGGAGACGGTTTCACGATAGTGTGTATTTGTTCGGAGAGTACGGATGGCCTGTCTCCTCTGCAGTTTCTTCGTTTGGGGTTGTGGCTGATGCTGGATTGGTCGGGACACATGGACGTGCAATTTTACACGTCCACAAATGCCGCCCACCCACGGGTAGCGCAGGCGAAGGATGAGCCGGGGGGGTGCCCGTGGGTGTACTGGTCTCTTCTTCTCTTCGTCGGTGCCGACGGGGTGTCCGGAGCTGACATGGTATGTCGGTCTCTTCTTCTCTTCGTCAGTGCCGACGGGGTGTCGGGCGCTGACATGATATGTTGGTCTCTTCTTCTCTTCATCAGTGCCGACGGGGTGTCAGGAACTGATGTGGTATGTTGGTCTCTTCTTCTCTTCGTCAGTGCCGACGGGGTGCCGGGCGCTGACGTGGTATGTTGGTCTCTTCTTCTCTTCGTCAGTGCCGACGGGGTGTCGGGTGCTGACATGATATGTTGGTCTCTTCTTCTCTTCATCAATGCCGACGGGGTGTCAGGAACTGACGTGGTATGTCGGTCTCTTCTTCTCTTCATCAGTGCCGACGGGGTGTCGAGAGCTGACATGGTATGTTGGTCTCTTCTTCTCTTCATCAGTGCCGACGGGGTGTCGGAAACTGACGTTGGAGCGGCAGAAGGGCGTGCCGCCGGAGGCTTCACAATGAGTGTGCTGTTGAGGGCACTTAGTAGTGTGCCGCTGGAGGGCTTGCAGGCTACTGCGCCGTTGGGGCACTTCAAAAGTGTTTAATTTTCTTATTTTCATCTTTTCACCTTCCCTTCTCTTTTCTCCTCTTCTATATTCCCCTGCACATAAACATGGGGTGAGAATTTATTTAGTGTCCACAAATCAAGAAAGCGGGCTGCGAAAGCTGAAATTTGGGGAGCAGGCTGCTAGAGCCAAAATTAGGAAAGCGGGCCACGGGGGCCGAAGTATACTGAAAAGTGGGCTATGAGAGCTGAAGGGAAGCAGGCTACGAGAGCCGAAATTGGGAAGCAGGCCACGAGGGCCAAAGGGAAGCAGGCCGTAAAAGCCAAAATTGAGAAGCAGGCTACAAGAGCCGAAATTGAGAGAGCAGACTAGAGAAGCCAAAGTATGGGAAGCGGGCTGCGAGGGCCGAATTGGGGAGCATGCCATAAAGGCCGAAATTGGGAAGTAGGCCACGAGGGCCAAGATTGGGCTCTACGAGCAATAGCTGGGAAAGTAGGCTGCGATAGCCGAAATTGAGTTTATTGTATACACACATTTTTTATTTTATTTTTTTATTTTATTTTTTTTATTCAAGCATGCAGGCATTCATTAGCAGGCATAACATAAATATACGTATGAGGTAGCTCCCTCCATAGGTAATGGGA
The DNA here is from genome assembly GCA_022559845.1 of Amorphophallus konjac. NCBI lineage: Eukaryota > Viridiplantae > Streptophyta > Magnoliopsida > Alismatales > Araceae > Amorphophallus > Amorphophallus konjac. The sequence goes on from CM040120.1 coordinate 31,802,731, forward strand.
TAGGGACATCGCCCATAATTCGTAGACACGGTGCGGGCCACGAGGCACAATTGAGGGGTGGTGCAACCGTCAAGAGGATATCGCACGTCTTGCATGCATAGCCTAAATTCACGCATTTCACCCGAGGTAATTCTCTGTGGCATGGCTGTACAAATGTGTGAACAAAGAGCCCTAACCATAGGGATACGTAAGTTTTTCTAGCGACACTCGAGGATTACTCTAGCGCCTATACATAGGTTTCAGGCTCTCAATTTTGGTAGCTTCGCACAGCCCCCATCTGTTTATTTTGATAGCGGATTTCACCGTTCGGTGCGAGTCTCCTCATGTGTCTCAATGGGGATTTCTGGCTACTAGGATTCATCCTTATTGTAATTCTATTGCGGATTCCACCGTTTGACGTGAGTTTCCTCATATGTCTCAATGGGGATTCCCCGCTAATAGGTTTCATCCTTATTGTAATTCGCTTCACCATTTCGCGCGAGTCTCCTCATGTGTATCAATGGGGATTCCCGGCTACTCGGATTCACGTTTCTCTCTGTTTGTTATTTTTTTTGCATCATTTTTTTTAATGGGGGTAGGCAGCTTTTTTCTCACGATTACCTTTCACGTGAGTTCAGGAATTCAAGCATGCGTAGAGTGCTAAGAAGAAAGTCAGGCAATCCCTATGGTCGAAGGCCATTGAACACATTAAGTGCGAAGCGTAGGAGTGTTGCCTCAGGTTTATTTTGTGAGTTGGACTTAGCAATTTAGCCATGACTCTTCCCCTTGACGTGTGCACCTGCCATAATTGGGTTCCCTTTGAGCGTATGCCGTGGCACGCGTGCATCCGGAATCGGGGTATTATTATTTAGCAAGGAAACAAGGTCCTAAAAAATTTCAAGGAGGTGCATTATTCTATATTATAAGCAAGCATGCAAGCAGGGCAGCCAAGAAAATTTTTTTGTCTGTTTTTGTTTTGATTTTTGCCTTTTTTTTACGTAAAAACATATAGTTGTTACGTATAAGCATAGTGATAGTAAAGGTATTAGGGAAGCAGACCACGGAGGACCGAAAGGACATCAGGGAAGCGGGCTATAGAAGCCGAGGGACATTGGGGAAGCAGGCATAAATGCCAAAAGGAAGCAGTCTGCGAGAGCCTGAGTTGGGAAGCGGGCTGCAAGAGCCAAAATCGGGAAGCGGGCCGTGGAGGCCGAATTGGGGAAGCACGCTATAAAAGCCAAAGGGAAGCAGGCTGTAAGAGCCAAAGTTGGGAAGCGGGCCGTGGAGGCCAAATTCTGGGAAGCATGCTACGAGATCCAGAATTGGGAAGCAGGCCACGAAGACCAAAGGTAAGCAGGCTGCAAGAGCCAAAGTTGAGAAGCAGGCTATAAAAGTCAAAGGGAAGCAGGCTGCAAGAGCCAAAGTTGGGAAGCAGGCCACGAGGGCCAAAGGTAAGTGTTGATATTTATTTGCCTATCTTTGATCTTACTTATGAGGTTTGCTAAGTAATATGGCAAGATGACAAACAAGCAATCAAAGATCTGCTCAAACCTATGAACATGTGAACATGAACCTAGGCAATCATAGCTAGCTCTAGCATGGGCATGCTATCTCAATCAAATTACGCTAAGGAAAAAGGAAAAACACACGCCGGGGCGTGGAGCAAGGAGTAAATAAAAACACACCACTAGGGGTGGAACGAGCAAGGAAATAAAGATGTGATGAAGGAAATAGCTATTGCCCAGTACTAAGGAAAGATGTGATCGCCACCAAAGCAAACACAAGTCAAAGACTCGAATATACCTTGGAAATAGGTGGATGAAGCACCCGCCCACGGGAGAGAAAACCAAGGAAAGCCTGCAGATCAGCTTGAAAGTAACGGCCAGAGACCCGTGCGTCGCTTGGAAGTAACGGTCTCACCCTAGACCGCCAAAAGAGAGTGACGCGCCTGCACCAGACCGTCAGATAACCTGCAGTAGTAAAGCTTGAATTCTTTTAACTCCAACTCTTCCAGCCGGCTAGAAGACTTGGGCCTCGTGCTAATGAACCTGTAAACCTGCCAAAGAAGTAGAAAGACAAGACAAGACAACCTCAATCAACCCTCTTTGCAAGCATAGCATCAATTCTTAAAGAATTTAAGAACATCAAAAGGAGAGGGAATTACCGGGGAGTTTTGGTTTTTTTTTAACCCCTCTGGGCGTTTTTTAAAAGTTGGGAGGATGTTTGTATGCTTAAAGAACAGTGAAAAACATGGAGGAGGAGGAGGGACAATGCTTTGTTTAAAAAGACCAAGGAAGAACTCAAGCATGCAAAGATGAACTTGAAAGATCAAAACAAAAGTACTCCCTTGACTGGAAGATGGATGGACGTGGGAAGCAACTCCTCCTGGATGAAGATGGCTCCTGGGTTCGGCAGCACTTCGTCGCGAATCAAAAATCTCCTCCTCTTTTGGCCATGAATTCAAGGGTTCTATTTATAGACCCTCAAAACTCGTAGGTCGAGTAGAGGATAATTCAGCAGGAAAAAGGGATAAGTCTTAGCAAATCCTTGAGGATAATATCACCAAGAGTCCAAAGAAACAAACGGGAAGTCCTGAGGATCGGATTAGAAAGAGATAAGGTCAATCCACGTTCTTATCTCAAACACGGAGTAGCAGAGAAAAGGCCTGAACTGCCAGGACTCCCGGAAAGAAGTAACGGCTGCACGATAGACCGCCACTTGGAAGTAACGCATCAAGGAACGACCGCTATTTGCAACCCTATCCAAAGAGATAAGATCAACGGAAAGAAGCCCCAACAAGCTGGACTCTTCAAGGAAATGACGGTCAAGGCATATGGCGTCATAGGGAAGCAACGGCTGCACGACGGACTGTTATTATCAACGTGGATTCAACAAGATAAGCACTGAACACGTGGCCTTAAGCCTTAGGACTCTTCAAAGAGTAACGGTCTAAGACCCATCCGTTAGAAGGAAGTGACGCACCTGTCTGGGACCGTTATTTAGCATTGAGATTCAAGAAAGAAGAGAAGGGCTTTGCTAAGCTTTATCCAACGAAATGCCACCGGGAGCTAATTCTTTATCCAGGAAAAGACCCAAGAAACAGGTTTCAACTGATCAGGAGACTCGATAAAAAGTGAACAACTCGGAGCATCATATTAAATGAATAAGGAGATGACCCGACTTATGGGTATAAAACGGGTGTCAACAGATGCCCCTCCTTAATGTCCTCTTTGCAGGGGAGTGAGCGGAGGTAAAGCGGAAGTGAAATGAGACATGGAGGTGAAGCGGAGATGAAGCGGAGTGTATCAAAAAGAGGGCGTTAAGGTAAACGACACCCGTTCTTTACCAACAAGCGACAAGAATTTTCTGGAAAACTTCAAATTGATCACAAAGAAATAGCCAACCAAAGGATGCAAGTCTGGAGGAATTAATTAACTAAGGAAAGGAAACACGGCTAGCCGCCGGAGGCAACGAAAAGGAAAGAGACTAAACTCCAGACAGGAATCTTCAGCGAACCAGATCAAGCGAGCAAATCGAAGGAAGCCTTCTAATTCAGAATGGAATGATTCTCCTTATTCGGGATTAAGAACACAGCTGTTCACCATCACTGAGATATCTTGAATAGACGAAGCTTCATGAATGCTCAAAAATGCGAATGATGCATGCTGGGCTAAAGGAAAAAGAAATCTTCAAGACAAATGCAAAGAAAGATAAAATAGCAAATACTCGAGAATAATATTGCTAGATTGGAGTAATCAGAGTCAGGACACTATCTGCAACCACGGCGTGCAAGACAGAACCATCGTCCCCAAATTTTTTAATCTAACGGCCTATCCAACGATTAAACATGTGAAATTAGATCATCATCATTTTTGTTTAAGGGGAACATCAGATCCCAGGACACATGAATGACCAGCCGGTTCTCAAGGTAATATATCATAAATAACATATAGTAATGCATTAAGGGAATGAGGGAATGATATACAATACCTGACTTACCTGCCTGACGGAAGGCCAAGTATGACTTTGGTTCATAACCCTTTCATGAAAGATAGGTTAGCCGGACAATAATCATGATAAGAATTAGGCATAACCATAAGAAGCATCAAATAGGAACATCATATAGACAATAGGGTTTGTTCAAGCATCAATTAGACCTTCCAATTCATCAAGAAACTTGCAAGCATATAACGGTCAGATGTAGGGGCGTCACATCAAGTAACGGATCACACCTAGTCCGTCATAATCAAGGCGGTTCACATTCTTCGATAAAGCAGTTCAACACATGTAACGGCCCCAAACTGGAGCGTCAGGAGGATGTGACGGCCGGTCGATAGACCGTCACATTTCCTGAGATTTCAAAAAAAACAACTGAACGGTCACGGCCCGTTCATTCCGTTCCAATCAACCAAAAACCCAAAAAAAACCCCGAGAGCTCCGGCGATTCCACCCCCACCATTCCAATGGCCGGCGACGAGGCACCCCAGCCGCCACCAAAGAAGAGAGAGAGGGGGAAAAGAATGGCTATACGGCGGCTTCACCGTCGGATCGAACGAGAGGTGATCCCGCCGGTAGAAGAGGACCAACCGACGAGGGGAAGCCAAACAGAAGAAGAAGAAGTCCCCACGGTCGAGGAGGACCTAAGAGAAGCTCCACAGGGCGCAGAAGAACCAAAGGAACCGGAGAAGAAGAGGAAGAGAGGCACGGACCGTGAGGTAGGCCGCCCGCCCTAAATTCCATTTTTTTGATTTTTATGTTCTTAATTCATGTGTGCATGCGGGGAATGAGGGTAGAAATGGGTCTACGAACCCACTAGGAGCCATTGTAGGCCATTTGGCCAACAAGGGGGACCATGAGAATGCAGGGAAAAAGTTCCCAAACACAGCCAAATGTGACGGTCCTACCAGAGACCGTCACTCCCCTGACGCTCCAGGACCAGGCTGTCACACGCAAGTGACGCCCCATCCCAGGACCGTCACTCCTGCCAGGGACTTAAGCTATTTTTTTAGGGTTTTTAATTTTCAAATTTCTGTTTTGTTTTCAATTCTGAATGTTTATGCAATGATTTATATGATGGAAAATTTGACTAATTGATGATCTTACATGCAATGCAGGGAAAGAGGAGATCACGGATCTCCTGGCTTCAGATCCGGGCGGTATACCAGGCACTGCCAGACTACCAGAGGGAGAGACTTGCCGAGATGGGATTCGCCGAGGTGCTCAGCATCGAGGTGATCCGGATGGACACACCACTGTTATATGCTTTGCACGAGAGATGGGATCCGATTAGTCGAGCTTTCATCTTCCCGTGGGGCCACATGATCCCCACGCTAGAAGACATGGCAAGAATTTCAGGCTTGAGAGTCCATGGCTTCGCAATGACTGGATGGACGTACGGGGACTACCGGGAGATAGCACAGCAGCTGCTCGGGCTAGATCTGATCAGGCCGGGGCAGTCCTCTTCCCAGCTCGCGAGATCGGTGCTGCAGGAGAGTTTGGGATTGAGGGGAGCGGCAATCACCGTAGGAGAGCTGCCGGAGGAGCATCTGGGCAGGGTAGTCGACCAGGTGCGCCCTCGCGTGGCGGCAGAGGCAGGAGCAGAGGGAGATAGAGTGCTCAGGCGCTTCCTGATGCTACTGTCCGGGAAGCTCCTGTTCGCGACTCGGGCGGACGTCATCAGCTGCAGATTGCTGCCGCTGATAGAGGATCTGAGCAGAGTGAGGAAGTATGCATGGGGGGCAGCGGTACTAGCATTCCTGTTCGACTCCCTGAGCACCACGGACCGGCAGACGATGCTGGGCGGCTTCTCGCCTTTCCTACAGGTAAATGCACTTTAAATGCTTTCTATTTATGCCATGATTATGATTATGCTGTGATTTATGCAAATGCTAATGATTCGGGTTAAATGATTTATGCAAATGACTTGAATTCTAAATGCAGGTCTGGAGCTATATGTACCTCCCAGGCATTGGGAGAGGCGCGCTACTCCATCCCGGCCTCATACCAATCGCGAGGCAATGGTCGGTGGCGAGGGACACGGGATCGATCCTTAGATTGACCCGGACGATCCAGGACGACCTGGACTCCTACCCGCATACATCGATAAGCCCGAGACTCAAAATGATTTCTATATGCTTCTATATGCTGACAAATGCTGACAAATGCTGACGAATGAATGAAATGCTTTCAGGTGAGATGGACCCCGTACCGCAGCGAGGGCTTCACAGGACAGCCGTGGGTGGAGGCGTCCTTATCGTACCGGGGGTGAGACATATGGTTCCATTGCATCCATATCATCGAGCCTCTGCACTATAGGCTGATCCTGCGGACTCGGGGACTACACCAGCCCGAGGTGACCTTTCCGCATCGCAACGATGACCGCCCAGGCAAGTCGGCGAGGGGCATCAGTGGGAGTGTGGATTGGCGCGCCCGGAAGGCGAAGTACGTCCTCGACTGGAGGCAGCGAGGCAGGTCCGTGAAAGAGCGGGACGAGAGCGACGAGGCCTACCTGAAGGCCTTCGCTCGATACTACGGTGACCGGGTATACCGAGGTACCCGATGACCGGTATGCAATTCTAAACCTAAAAACCTTTCTATATGAACCTGCAAGATGATGGATGCTGACTTATGCTTTCTAAATGCAGCTAGATCCAGAAGGACGGATAGCCGAGCTAGAAGGGCTACTCCACTCCACCATACAATAGCGGGATGGGTACCGGTCTGCCCTGGAGCTCTTGGTGAGACTAAATGCTTTCTACATAATTATGAATGATGCTAATGCTTTGACTATGATGATGCAAATGCAAATGTCAACTAACTTATGACTTCTAAATGCAGCGGGCTGAGGGAGCCCAACGTGCTGGACCGGATGCCCCATCGTCTTCCTCACAGCCTGCGGGAGGCAGGGCTGAGCAGGAGGCTGACTTTGCTCGGGCGGTCGCCCGGGCCGAGGAGGCGGAGGCCACCCTCGCGGAGCGGGTAAGAGACTAAAAAAACTTATGATTATGCATGATTAAATGCTTTATGACTAATGATGAGAAAATGCAATCTATAGGCGAGGGATCTAGCAGCAGCAGTAGCCGAGGTAGAGAGAAGCAGGGCCGAGACTGATCGAGCCCGAGCGGAGACGGAGCTGGTACGGGCAGAGATGGCCCGGCAGAGAGCGGAGACCCTGCGACGGCCAGATGATCCAGAGATGGAACAACTCCGGAAGGAGTTAGCGCAGGCGCGAGCTGAGGTGGAGGAGCTTCGGATCGGGACGGCCTACTTGGATCGCTACCGGACCGAGGCACGGGAGACGCGGCGTCAGATCTTCACACTGAAGATCGAGCTGCGGACATTGGAACGGACGGTGCGGATGATTGGCCGGGAACCAGAGCGGAGCGCCTCCCAGAGTGGGGTACATAGGAGCGCTGCCCCTAGCGGCTCAGTAGGGGACTTCCTCGTCAGCTCCTCCGCTCAGCGGAGAAATGAGAGGGCAGAGAGAGGGCAGTAGGAGGAGAGTGCTTCCATAGCACCACCACCCGTGAGGAGACCTGAGGAGGGGGAGGATGATGGTGGCCCGGCTGATAGGCCGGCCGAATGATGCCTTTTCTTATGTTTTCTTTTTTTATTTGTATAGAATCTTTGGTTAAAAATGGAATGAAATTATCTTTTTCATTTTTCTGTTTTAATTTGATGCGAGCGTGAATGGATGAATGAGATGAGGTGTATGCATGTATGCATATATGAAAATGGGAAGAAGATGAGGTGTACAAATGTGAAAGACCGCCAGGTCTAGTCAAGGGTTTAAAGGAATAGCTTGAACCCAGCAGCAGAGCAAGTGACGGTCTAAGATCTGACCGTTATAACCAAGTGATGCTCTGGTGAGAGACCGTTAATCATCAGAGGCCCACACGGGCTGTGGGGCTTCAGGATAAGTGACGGCCAATTGATGGTGCGTCAGAGGCAAATAACGGCCAAGGGTCAGACCGTTGATCATGGCAGAACGTTAGTTGGGCAGGGCAACTAGCAGGAAAATGTGACGGTCCGAAAGGGATGCGTCAGAATTAAGAGACGGTCAGAAGCAAGACCGTCAGGAAGCGTTTTAGCCCAGAAGAGAAAGAACCAAGTGGCTGAGAATGTGACGGCTCAAGAACAGAGCGTTACAGGAAGCGACGCTAGACCCTTAGACCGTTACTCTTCACAGAACATGATTCGGGGAACTGAAACCCACAGAGAATGCGACGGTCGAGTGATGGCGCGTTAGAGTGGAGTGACGGCCATGCGATGGATGGTTAGAGTCTGGGTCACAATCCGAATCGGATTGAGCTGAGATAACTAAAAACCTGAGGTTTAGCCACTTAGACCATCGCTAGGACTTATCATAATTGAAGATAAAGCCTTCTAGCCCGAGTCTTACCCTTCCAAAGTTAAATACAAGCCTTGGCAATTTAAAACCTTAATCAAAATCGCAGCTTTGCTAAAACCCCTGTTCTAGGGTTTGAAGAGCTCCTCCAAAGGGCAGAAAACATAATGAAGAGGAGCTTCGAGGTGATGGCTATGGAGGAGAAAGCCCACACCGGCCCTAAAGCTGCAAGGAAGGAACATGGAGAGCTCCAACGGCTAACCTCAATTCCCAAGCACTTAAGTTCTAACGTCCAAAGGGTGGTAAGTACTTATAACTTCATCCAAAGTTCAGAATTTTGCTGCACTTGTTCTTTTCATGACTTCCTCCTTTCTTTTCTCAAGCCCCTTCCCGGCCCAAGGTGTTATTCCAATCTAAAGTGGGTGGCTCCCATGGTAAAGGCACTTCCCATAGAGGTCACATCCATCCTCAAAGCATGGCACCTCCAACCTCTCTTGGTTTTAGGCAAGAATTTCCAGAAATTGTCTTTCGATTGGCCAAGCCTTTCAGCACTTGTGGAATTATGGCATCCACAAACTCATACTTTCATCTTTCCTTCCTTCGAAGCAACCGTCCTATTGGAGGAGGTAGAAACCTACCTAGCCCTTCCTAAGACCAAGGTGGGGGATGAGGACCGGGTTTGCTACACAATAGAGCCTATTGACCCGTCCTTAATTTTAAGTGACTTCATTCATAACCCGAAGGACGTGAGGACCATGATCAGCCCACACCACGTTCACCTGATACCCTTGGCCCAATGGATAGTGTCTCATTGTAAAAATAAGTGGGAGAGACATGAAGCAATAGCCAAGGCGGTAGCGGTTTGCTTGTGTGGAGTCTTTCTTTTTACCACTACCGACCACCTCTTAGATATCCAAAACCTTGGTATTATTAGCGGGCTGTGGCGGGGTATGTCTATCTCTCAAGCGGTCCTCTCATACCTCTATGAACGACTAAGCTCGGCGTGCCTAGGAGGGCTTTTGTTTGGTTCTATGATACTCCTTGAGTGCTGGATAGGAGTGAGAGTCAAATTCCTTCCTAAGGAAGACATAACTTCTGCAAGCCGACTCTTCGGGAGCCACCCTCTCTTCTTTATTGGAGGGGCATTTGGATATTCTCCTCAGGTTGAATGCAAGACAGCGGATAAGAAAACTCAGGATGAATGGCGCCTCTTCTTCAACACTTTACCAATGGACAAGTTCATCGTGCGACCAAGAGTCCTCCGAAGTGCTCTTCTCAAAATACCGTGGCGCCAAGGCCTCGACCTCCAGCTAGTAGGGAACACTACCATGGCGATCTACAACCCGCACCGATGCCACCTTCAGATCGGATCACCTCGAATCAGCGTTTCTTCACTATCACACTACCCTCCCCTTCTACCTAGGAAGATGGGGACCGAGGAAGATGAAAGAGCGATCCGGAACGCGCTGACCATGTGGGAGATCAGCAAGGTGCGTCCGTGGCAAGCAGAAGTTGAAGAGAACGACGAAACACGCCGAGATTACTTGAAAGAGTTGAGAAGAATCCGCCCTCTTGCGAATAAGAAGTTGAATGTACCTTGATTTTCTTTTTGTTTATGAGAGATATTTATGTTATTGACAATCAAATTTGATTTTATCAAGATTTATATTTCATTAATCTTTGCTTGAGTGAGATAAGATTGCCATAGTTAAATGATCTTGAATTCCATCATGTGGAAGGCTAGAATGATATGAGTAGACAGGGCTTCTGGAGGATATGACGGATGTACTCTGGGCCGTTATATGGAAATGACGGTCCTGCGATAGGCCGTCAGAATGGGGGTAATCAAGAGCCCAGTTTCTGAAGGATATGACGGATGGGTTTTGAGCCGTTATTTTTAAGTAACGGTAGACTCCCAGACCATCATAATGATGGTTCAACGAAAGGATGAAGGCCCATGCCTGAAGGAAGTGACGGTCAGAGATGGGCCCGTTACATGACTGTAACGGTCTGATGCTGGTGCGTTACACACTCTGAACCTGCATAGTTGTGAGTGTTTTTGCTTTTGGGCTTGTTCCTGTACTCTGCACACACTTAGACATGAAACAAGTTAGCTCTATTCTTAGACTCAACCCCTTGCCTTGAAGCAAGTTAGATAATGACTGTTTCTTGATATTTGGTCAAGGGGTGGAGCCTTATTAAACAAGCGGAAACATAATGAAAATGCGATGCATGCTATGCATATGATGGTATTTTGGGGGTTTTGGAAAATATTAAATGTTTTAAATTTTTAAAAAAATATTTGTTGTTTTTTGGATTTTGAAAATATTTGATGTTTTTTTTTGGATTTTGAAACATATTTGTTATTTTTGGATTTTGAAACATATTTGATGTTTTTGGATTTTGAAACATATTTGATATTTTTGGATTTTGAAACATATTTGATGTTTTTGGATTTTGAGAAATATTTGATATTTTTGGATTTTGAAACACCAGTGCCTCTCTAGCAACACGAGACCTCCCTTGTTTTTAGCTTGAGCCTCGAGACCGGCGTGCAAATAGTGTTACAACCCCTGGCCGAGACCTGGTCATTGTGACGGTGTTTTTACCAACGCCATACCTAGGGTACTCGTCTCAGTCCTAAAAGAAAAAAGAACATGGGGGTAAGCTTAGGCCAGATATGGAAGTTTTTAGAACTTGATTCCCTCACCGTGCAACCTTATTAGATATTTGGTCTGTTGTGCCGGGGCTTTTTATGTCCGTCATCGAACCTTTATCCACTTAGGCATGCATGCGACCGGGCTCATAACGTCCCGCGGGGAACTGTACTGCCACTCTTGTCATGCCTAATTTTCTTTTTCTTTTGGAGCTTTTGAGAATTCATTCACAGACCTTGAGATGATGCTTTTGATTTCATGGTAAAGAGCACTCCTTTTCTTTTCTTTTCTTTCCTTTCTTGTGGAGTCAGGTCATAACGGACTTGCCCCTATTTGAGACCTCTTCTCGTTAGGGAGTTTGGATTGGCTGTCTCCTCCTTATTTACTCCTTGCCCCTGGATGCAGCCGAAGAATGAAACGTACAGGGACTTTGACTTTCCCCTAAAGCATGGCCGAGGAAAAACGGTGTCTTTTTAAACAAGGAACCCGACCAGGGGCGTCGTGTAGTGTGTGTTTGCCTTACTCAAGACTCTCTTTTGAAGATAGGGAGGCATTTCTTATTGCCGGAAAAGCACATGGTTTAGATTTTTAAGGAAAGAAACGCTTAAGATACAACCCATTCCACGGGTGAGAGAGCTCCTCACCTTCCGCGTTTACTAAACGATAAGCATTCCCTGGATAAGCTTCTTTTATTACAAACGGCCCTTCCCAGTTAGGTTGCAACTTGGACCTAGGACCTGCAGACCGAATGAATTTGCGTTTCAAAACAATTTCACCCTTACAAAATTTTCGTTCGATTACCTTCTTTTGAAAATAGCGCGAAACCCTCCTTTGATAAACAGAAACATGATCGGCCGCATTCATCCTCTTCTCATCTAAGAGTTCTAGCTGGACCAGCAACGCCTCTCGACGTTCATCGAGATTAAGTTCCTTATCGAGCTGTACTCTAAGAGAAGGGATTAAGATCTCATACGGGAGCACCGCCTCCATCCCATAAGTTAAAGAGTAGGGAGTTTGTCCCGTAGGGGTGCGGACGGAGGTGCGGTAAGCCCACAGAGCTTCCACCAATCTTTCAGGCCAATCAGAAAACTTATGTGCTTCGCATGTTTTCTTAATGATTTTAAGAAGGGTTTTATTAGTGGCCTCGGCTTGACCGTTGCCTTGAGGGTAATATGGAGATGAATGATGCAGTGCAATATTGAACTTCTTACATAGGTCCTTAAGCTCTTGGGAGATGAACTGGGGTCCGTTGTCGGTGATGATGCTACTTGGTACTCCGAACCGCGAGATGATATTCTTCATGATAAAGCGGCACACCGTTGTAGCTTTGATCTCCGCGTACGCCTCGGCTTCGGCCCATTTGGTGAAGTACTCAGTGGCGGTGAGGATGAAAGATTTCTGCTTGATCTGAGAATTAGGATCACCGAGTGGGCCGACGACGTCGAAAGCCCACATAGAGAACGGCCAAGGAGCAGTCATAGGATGGAGGGATGAAGCTGGAGAGTGAATTTTATCAGCATGGAGTTGGCATTTAAGACACCTCCGGACATAGAGGGAGCAATCTTCCTCTAGAGTGGGCCAATAGTAGCCCTGCCTAAGGATCTTCTTTGCTAGAGCCTGGCCATTGACATGACCTCCACACTCACTTGAATGGGCTGCCTCAGCCACTTTCCAAGCTTCTACATCATCCAAGCATCTCATGAGCATTCCATTAGTAGCGCGCCTATATAGTTCTCCTGCAATGATAGTGTACCTTGCGGCGGCTCTTCTTATTGCTTTACGCTGCTCAGCCTTTGCCCCTTCTGGGAACGACCCTTCTTTGCAAAATAATTCGATTTCATGATACCAAGGTAATTCCTCTTCGTCCAGAATCTCCTCTAGTTCTGTTAATGAAACTTCCTTGAGATCCTCCTTCTCAACTTTCGCCTCTACAAATTTCCTGAGGTTGATGAACCAAGGATCTTGAATGGAGGGTGCGTCCAATCTCTGGACGACGATGGTCTCAGTACTACGACTGAGGGGGAAGGATAAGGAGGAAGCAAGGGATGCCAAAGCATCAGCTAGAATGTTTAAAGAACGAGGAGTATGGATATAGATGAGCTTACGGAATCGCTTAGCGAGGAGCGTGACCAAATCTTGATAAGGTTTGAGCTTAGGGTCACGAGTACGGTAAGTTGACAGAACTTGCCGTAGGACGAGCTGAGAGTCTCCTATAATGTTCAAATAACGCGCGCCTAGGAGATAGGCGTGCTTCAAGCCGGCCAGGAGAGCCTCATACTCAGCGATGTTATTGGTAGCAGGGAAGCGAAGTTGATAAGCGAAGGGGATGGTTACTCCCTCTGGAGTAAGCAAGACAGCCCCAATCCCTTGGCCTTGGGAGTTGAGTGCACCGTCGAAGTGCAGAGACCAAAAGGGATGATGAGAAAGGACAGAGAGATGCTCATCAGGGAAATCGTCCTGAATGGAATCGGTATGAGGAATGGGAAGATGTGCGAGATGCTCAGCAATGGCATATTCCTTGACTGCCTTCTGAACGACAAAGGTGATGTCAAACTGAGAGAGGAAGCTCTGCCAGCGAGCTAACCTACTAGAAAGGATGGGCTTTTCTAGGAGATAACGGATCGGGTCCATTCTAGAGATCAACCTAACTGGGTGGGCGAGAAAGTAATGTTTAAGCTTCTGAGATACCCACACTAAGGCGGCACAAGTCTTCTCCATAGCGGTGTACTTGGATTCAGCTGGATTAAACAGCCGAGAGAGGTAGTACGCGGCCCGCTCTTTCCCTTCGTCATCCACTTGTGCTAAGACCGCCCCTAGAGAGTCCTCAATAACCGAGATATATAGGATTAGGGGTTTCCCAGGGACAGGAGGTTGCAAAACTGGGGGATTGGACAGGTACTCTTTGAGGTCCTCATAGGCCTTTCGACAATCTTGATTCCATTCGAACTTGACCCCCGCCTTAAGCAATTCATAGAACGGGCGGCACCTTTGAGAATGTTGAGATATGAATCTTCTAATGAATTGCAGCCGACCAATCAGTCCTCGAAGTTCCGTAATGTTCTTCGGCGGAGGCATGTCCATGACGGCCTGTGCTTTATTAGGATCAATCTGGATCCCCCGTTTGCTTACTATGAACCCTAGCAACTTCCCTGAAGAGACTCCGAATACACACTTCTTCGGATTCATTTTAAGCTTATACTCCCTGGCTCTCTGCAGCACCTTAGCCAGAATAGAGGGGTGTTCTTCTTTTGTCCTTGACTTCACCAAGATGTCATCCACATAAGCTTCCATGTATATGTGCATCATGTCGTGGAAAATGGCCATCATCGCCCTTTGATAGGTGGCACCTGCGTTCTTCAACCCAAACGGCATAACCACATAACAATACGTGCCCCAGGGCGTGGTGAAGGAAGTTTTCTCTTGATCTTCCGGAGCGAGACGGATTTGATTGTAGCCCGAGTACCCATCCATAAACGACAGAGCTTCATACCCGGCAGTGTTATCCACTAGGACGTCTATATGAGGTAGTGGGAAATCATCTTTGGGACATGCTTTGTTCAAGTCCCTGAAATCAATGCATATGCGCACTTTTCCATCCTTCTTGAGAACAGGGACTATGTTCGCCACCCACTGGGGATATAAGACTACTCTGACGAACTTGGCCTTGTATAACTTATCGACTTCTTCTTTTATCCTTAAGGCCATGTGGGGGTGAAATCTTCTTGACTTTTGTTTAACAGGTGTTGCCCCTGGTTTAAGAACGAGTCGATGTTCCACTAAGGAGGGGTCAAGACCTGGCATGTCCTCATAAGACCAGGCGAAAGAATCGCTGTACTCCCTTAGAACCTTAATTAGATCTTCTTCTACCTGCGGCGGGAGATCAGCTGAAATAATGATAGGCCTTGGGTCTTCTTCTGTTCCCAAGTTGATTTCCTTTGTAGGTTCATCCACTGCCGTCGACGGCTGGTCGAATCTCTTTAATCCTTGTGCATACAAGTCGGCAGTGTCATCTACGTTGCTATCTTCATCTATTGGATCCTTCTCATCCAGAACCTCATAGACGCCTAATCCGTCGTCGCTCCATTCCCCTTCTATTTCCTCTTCATCTTCAATCATAATCGCCATGGCAACGAATTCCGGACACTTCAGAAGAGCATGACATCGCTGAGCCAAATCTTGCAAGAACCTATCAGGAACAGATCGGGAAGGATGCGCAAGCGAGCGCGGCTCAGAATGGGAAGGGTTGGATGCCCTAGAACAAGACCCTACTTCTCTAGACCTAACTGACTCTACTTCCTTAGACTCACTAGACCCTAATCCTAACCTAGGGGAGAGAAGGCTTAGTGGAAGGGAAGGAGCAGGGGACTCGTGCCCCTGGGAGGAGGAGAATGGAGACAGGACAGCGTAATCTTCCACTGAAATCTCTGTTTTAAATTTGACGTTTTTTTTTTTGGAGATCAGTAGAGACTATGCAGCAAGACGGAGGAGGTGGGAGCTGCATGGGGAACATCTCGGAAAGGATGCGATTGGAGAAAGGATCAGCAGAAGACAACCACATCTCATGGAGCTGAGCATTGTGGGAGAGAGGAGTGAGTAGAGTGGACAGATCAATACGCGGGCACTTCCCGCGAGCACAAGGGATGAATTGAATCTCCGGTGGATCGATGATGGTTGGATTTATCATGACAGGAGGAAGACGGGGTATGGGCTCCCTTTGTTGCAAGATAGATTGGAAGCGTGAGGGAGACCAAGAGAAAACAATCGGAGAGCTCCCCACTTTTTGCATTTTAACCGCGGGTTGCTTCTTCGGCCTCCACTGTACGAGCCGAACCTCTCGCTGCTTCTGGCGATCTTCTTCAGAAAAGATCCTTTGCAAGGCCTGACTGTAGTCGAGCATGTCACCATTTGACCTTCCTGGCAGGGAAGGTGGACTGGCAATTGGACAAACTATATCCCTTCTTGGCTGCACCGGTTCTGGAGCTAATGTGCCGGGCTGGAGAGGCCCCCTGACAAAGTGCTCACGATAATCCCATGTAAGTGGCCCAGAATCACCCATCATAGATAATGCTGTTTCCTTATAACCGAGGCCTCTTCTGCCCATTTTCTTTCCCTTAGGTATGGGTTTAGTCATTCCTTGCAGTTGCGCCCCGAGGCCTCTCCCCGGTTGATAGCCCAGTTTCAATATGATATTCCACCCTTTTGAATCTCGGATCTGTGGCTTCACTTTGACATTGACTGGAGTAGTGATGGGCTTGGGAGATGTGTAAGCCCAAGGAAAGTTCAAATCAAGCACTGATATGACGGGCCGGCTACTCGGCCATAGTGTGGGAAGAACCTGATCTGAGAGGGCCTTGACCGTCTGTACCGTGGCCAAGCTTTTAACTTTGACGACCCTCCCTTGAAAGGGAAATTTGACGCACTGATGTGCGGTGGAGGGTACGGCGCCAAGCGTGTCAATCCAGGGACGACCCAAGATAGCCTTGAACATAGGGTCGATGTCGAGAACATAAAATTCCACGGCCATAGTGAGGGGACCGAGCTCCGCCTGAATGGTGATCACCCCGTGACATGCTCGCCTTGAGTTGTCATATGCTGCTATAGTAGTGGGGGTAGGCTGTAGTAACTCTTCGGATATGTTGCATGCTCGGAGGGTACTAAGTGGGCAAACATTAATTGAGGCCCCGGTGTCAACCAATGCTGCTTCAATGTCGACTTTGTTCAGGGTAATTGTTATGCAGAGCGGCTTTTGTCGAGCCCCTGGAGGTGCAAGCTCGGTTTCTGAGAATGTAATTGCCGGCCCTTTGGAAATAGTTGCCAATGCCGTTGGTAAACTGTCGACTGCCATGTCTTCGCTAACCATTACTTTCTGCAAGAAGTCCCTCAGTGCATCCTGATGAAGGGTGGACCTTTTGATTAACTCCAACACGGATATCTTAGCGGGTACTCTATCCAGGTGATGTAGCAAGTCATATTGAGTACCCGGCAGAGGTTCAGCCTCTTCTTGCTCGGCCGTTGGCTGGGTGGACTGGGGATTGGAAGCAGTAATGTAATTCCGATGGAACATCTTTCCGCTTCTTAAGGCACAGTTTGCCGCAGCATCTGAAGATAGTGTGACGGGTGCCGCAGGGTGGATGAGTGGGATAGGCTGTGTGGGGGAGGTGTTTTGGTGGAGCGTGGGGTTAGCGAGGTTAATGGGGGGTGAGTGGATGATAGGTGAGGGATTGGTGGAAGGCAAGGTGGTGACGAATGTCGATGCAGGTGGCGGGAAGGCTAGTGGGTGTTTGAGAACGGGTGAAGGATTAGGGGATGGTGTGACGATGGCGAGGGGGTAAGTGTTGGAGGGTATGATGGGATGGAGAGCGGTAGAGGGTTGGCTGGAGCGGGTGTGGATGGTAGGATGAGCGGAGAAGGTGTTGGTTGCCTGGGGAGGATGAAGGAAGGGTTGCGGAGGTTGTGGTGGAAGGCCATTACTTGCGGTGCGGCGCCATCATCATCAAAAGACCACCCGGCATTGGGAGCCGGTGGTTGAACCATGTTAACTTGTGCTGGTGCCGGCGGCTGCTGCTGAGGAGCGGGTGGATGATTCGGCATCGGATTCTGATGGATGCCTAGGTCTTGCACTTGCTGTGGTTGCTGTTGTTGTGGCGGCTGCTGCGGCTGCGGTGCTTGATGCTGCTGCACTTGCTGCCCCTGCGGCTGCCTCCTCTTCTCTTTAATCTCCACAATGGCCCTATGCATTTCGGCCCAGTCGATTCTCTGCCCTTCATGAAGGTCATATACTAGATCTCGGAATTGATAACATCCTTCTATGGTATGGCCTGGCTGCCTATGGAACATGCAATATTTGGTTTGATCAACCGCCGGGTTCCAAACAGGCCGTTCCGGAGGAAGTTGGATTGCATTTACTGACATAAGTGCCGAGAAAATATCCGTAAGTGTCTCGGGCAATGGAGGATATTGGGCTCTCCTGGGAGCCGGGCGCTTGCTGTTTGGATTGTTGTTGCTGTAGCCGCTGGGTGGAGGGACGTTATGGTATTGTGATGGTGGTGATGGTTGTTGTGGTGTGGTGAAGGCGTTTTGTGGAATGGTGAAGGCGGGGGGAGTGTTTTGTGGAGTGGCCTGGAAGTTGTGCGGAGTGGAGTTTTGTGGATTGCGGGGGTTTTGATTGTAGCGGAAAGGTGCGGCCTGATACGGAAAAGCAACGGCTTGTACTTGCTCATTTGTTTGGACCCCCTCAGTAACCGGCCCTTGTGGTTTCTTGTGGTACTTGGGCTTTTGGTTTTCGAATAGAGAATGGATAGGGGAGTCCTTGAATTGAGTCTGTATGAAGCGCGCCCGGCTGTAGAGTTGATGCATGTTAGCTATGTCATTCATTGCCAGGATGTTGCGGAAAGTCGGCGTGGCATTGGAGATCAGTAACTTGACCTTCTCTTCCTCTGGAATATGGCCAGGCACTCTGGCGGCCATCTGCCTCCATCTGTCTGCATAGGTGGCGAAGTCTTCCTCCGGCTTCATCTTCTCTGCTACTAGATCTGTAAATGAATATTCTGGCCCGACCCGGTCTTGAAATCGCTGAATGAATTTGTCCTTAACTACCTTGAAACTCTCGGCCTCTTCCAGTGGCAGAGAATAAAACCATTCCAGAGCAACTCCATCTAAGGATCGGCGGAACAAGTACGCCATGAGGCGATCATCATACTGGAACTGCGCCGACTCATATAGAAAATCCCTCACATGGATAAAGGGATTGCTGTTCCCATCATATTTGCGATAGTTAGGGAGCTCAGATTGCGGAGGGAACCGAATGTTTTGGAAGCTCGGAATAGGAATATCGGCCAAGGATTGTGGGCCAACCCTTTTCTGGAGGAAGTCAAGTTGTTGCTGCATGGCGGCCCACTTGTTAAGCAAGTCCTGCTCTTGGGAGGGAGCAGGGGTAGCGAAGGACGCCGATTGTTGAGGAGCGGATGGAATGACGGTGGCAGACGGGGGAGGCCCATAGGCATGAGTAGAAGGATAGACAGTGGAAATAGGGGGCCCGTAAGAAGGATATTGAGCCTGAGATAGACCCGGATGGGAGTGAGTTTGGGCCGCCCCTTGCTGAGGGTGTAAGAAATCAGAAGGGTTCATGAGAAGCTGTGAAGCCACCGAACCAGAATTATGATGATCCACCTGGACAAAAGAAGGGATAGGCGATTTCCCTTTATCAAAAGACTGATGGGCTGAATTGGAAGATTGGCCCATCTCCATGCCGGAAAAAGTGATGGTCCGAGGTTGGACCGGAGTGAGGTCAATCGGATTGGGCTGAACGGACGGCCCGATAATGGAAGGATTAGATTGACCTTGAATGGCGGCGGAGGGAGGAGCGTTGGACCCTTGCATAGCTTGGTATAGGACTTGAAGTTGAGCGGGTCCAATTGGGCCATCATGTGAAGGACGGAGCCCGCGGAAGGAGTAGCGAGAGAAGGGGTACCTTGACTACCTCCCACAGACGTGGAAGACGGGAGAGGGGCAGTCCCTTCTCCGGAAGGAAAGGTAGCAACCCTAGGGGGGTTTTCAAGGAGCCCTTGAGGGAGAGATTCCTCTTGTGAGCGCGGAGGATTGAAGGATGCCATGGTGGATTCGAAGAGGGGATTGGAATAGAAAGTGAAGGAAGAAGCGACTGGAGAAGACGACTCAAACGGACGAAAGCAACTCCACATGCAACGGACAACCTTGGAAAATGCAAAAACAACCAACACAAAACACACAATGAGCAATCAATCTTAGGTGTTCTAACAAGATGCAAGTGATAAGAGATGAAGACACTCAAGAATCAAGCAAGTTGTTTAGAATGATGCGACAATATTCTTATGATTTCTCCTTTGGAACCTTAGTGAATTGATTGATATGTGCTCTCAACAATAGGTCCCTAGTAGGAGATGGATATAGGACTTGGTTTGACTCTAAGTGTAACCACTCAATCACTTATGCAACCCTAGACACGGGGTGGGAAAGGTACAACCAGCCCGGCGTCCGTGTGGGAATCCACGGCTCGCGGGGACTTATGGAGGTCCCTGCTGTGATTTCCTAGTCGGCCCCAAGGAATATGGAGACGAGAGGTCCTCACAACAAGGTAGGAAAATGCAATCTAATGTATGAAGAGATGAATGACCCTATGTGCACCGGAGTGCATGCAAAGTCTAGCCTAACAATCTAACAATCAATAGTGCACACCATAACATGCAAATATGAGCAAAGCAAGAGGAGGGCCAAGTGTCATCCAAGCAACAAATCACAGCACAAACTGCGGAAATAAATGCACCTCGGATGCGTACCTGCCAGAAGAATAACGGTCGAAGGCCCCTGCGTCAGAAAGAAGTAACGGTCGAAGGCCAGACCGCCGGATAATATATAACGCAGGGAGACTAGACCGTCATATGAGCCAGGGAGCCAAAAACTAACATAAGTAACCAGAAAGCCCGTAAAGCTCACACAGCAAGATGAAAGCGGCGGTCTAATGCCCCTGCGTCAGAAGACTGTGACGCGTGGACACAGGACCGTCAGAAGACTCAGAAAACCAGGATGATCAATGGAACGAAAGAAACAAAAGACGACTGAACAAGCAGATGATGGCAGGTTTAAACAAGAATCAAAAAGCACGATTGGCACAAGTTGTCCCACCGTGATCGCCAAAAAATTATCTGTTGATATTTATTTGCCTATCTTTGATCTTACTTATGAGGTTTGCTAAGTAATATGGCAAGATGACAAACAAGCAATCAAAGATCTGCTCAAACCTATGAACATGTGAACATGAACCTAGGCAATCATAGCTAGCTCTAGCATGGGCATGCTATCTCAATCAAATTACGCTAAGGAAAAGGAAAAACACACGCCGGGGCGTGGAGCAAGGAGTAAATAAAAACACACCACTAGGGGTGGAACGAGCAAGGAAATAAAGATGTGATGAAGGAAATAGCTATTGCCCAGTACTAAGGAAAGATGTGATCGCCACCAAAGTAAACACAAGTCAAAGACTCGAATATACCTTGGAAATAGGTGGATGAAGCACCCGCCCACGGGAGAGAAAACCAAGGAAAGCCTGCAGATCAGCTTGAAGTAACGGCCAGAGACCCGTGCGTCGCTTGGAAGTAACGGTCTCACCCTAGACCGCCAGAAGAGAGTGACGCGCCTGCACCAGACCGTCAGATAACCTGCAGTAGTAAAGCTTGAATTCTTTTAACTCCAACTCTTCCAGCCGGCTAGAAGACTTGGGCCTCGTGCTAATGAACCTGTAAACCTGCCAAAGAAGTAGAAAGACAAGACAAGACAACCTCAATCAGCCCTCTTTGCAAGCATAGCATCAATTCTTAAAGAATTTAAGAACATCAAAAGGAGAGGGAATTACCGGGGAGTTTTGGTTTTTTTAACCCCTCTGGGCGTTTTTAAAAGTTGGGAGGATGTTTGTATGCTTAAAGAACAGTGAAAAACATGGAGGAGGAGGAGGGACAATGCTTTGTTTAAAAAGACCAAGGAAGAACTCAAGCATGCAAAGATGAACTTGAAAGATCAAAACAAAAGTACTCCCTTGACTGGAAGATGGATGGACGTGGGAAGCAACTCCTCCTGGATGAAGATGGCTCCTGGGTTCGGCAGCACTTCGTCGTGAATCAAAATCTCCTCCTCTTTGGCCATGAATTCAAGGGTTCTATTTATAGACCCTCAAAACTCGTAGGTCGAGTAGAGGATAATTCAGCAGGAAAAAGGGATAAGTCTTAGCAAATCCTTGAGGATAATATCACCAAGAGTCCAAAGAAACAAACGGGAAGTCCTGAGGATCGGATTAGAAAGAGATAAGGTCAATCCACGTTCTTATCTCAAACACGGAGTAGCAGAGAAAAGGCCTGAACTGCCAGGACTCCCGGAAAGAAGTAACGGCTGCACGATAGACCGCCACTTGGAAGTAACGCATCAAGGAACGACCGCTATTTGCAACCTTATCCAAAGAGATAAGATCAACGGAAAGAAGCCCCAACAAGCTGGACTCTTCAAGGAAATGACGGTCAAGGCATAGGGCGTCATAGGGAAGCAACGGCTGCACGACGGACCGTTATTATCAACGTGGATTCAACAGGATAAGCACTGAACACGTGGCCTTAAGCCTTAGGACTCTTCAAAGAGTAACGGTCTAAGATCCATCCGTTAGAAGGAAGTGACGCACCTGTCTGGGACCGTTATTTAGCATTGAGATTCAAGAAAGAAGAGAAGGGCTTTGCTAAGCTTTATCCAACGAAATGCCACCGGGAGCCAATTCTTTATCCAGGAAAAGACCCAAGAAACAGGTTTCAACTGATCAGGAGACTCGATAAAAAGTGAACAACTCGGAGCATCATATTAAATGAATAAGGAGATGACCCGACTTATGGGTAAAAAACGGGTGTCAACAGTAAGCAGACTACAGGAGCCAAAGTTATGGGAAGCGGGCCGTGAAGGCCGAATTGGGGAAGCAGGCTATAAAAGCCAAAGTTATGGGGAGCGGGCTAACACGCCGAGAGGTGTTAGAAGTCGGCTGCGAAGCCAAAAGATATCGTAGAGCGTAGTGGGACGGGTGGATTAATCCTGATAGTGGGCCTTGGCCGAAATGGCTGAGCCGAAGGGCGTCGGGTAGCAGGATATGAGAGCCAAAGAGAAGGGTCCCCTTTTGTTCCCTGGTCGAGGGAAGGGTCTGAACCAAAATGGAAGGTTTATTCTATTGTTCTCTGGCCGAGGAAGGATCCGAACCAAAGAGAGAGGTCTATTTTTTTAACTGGGAAGCTGTCGGCTGGGATGCCAATGATGAGGTAGCTGTCGGCTAGGAGCCGATGATGAGGCAGCTGTCGGCTCGGGGGCCGATGATTATGTAGCTGTCGACTCGGAGGCCGATGATGAGGTAGCCGTCGGTTAGGAGCCGATGATTAGGTAGCTGTCGGCTAGGAGGCCGATGATCATATAGCTGTTGACTCGGAGGCCGATGTTGAGGTAGTTGTCGGCTAGGAACCGATGATGAGGCAGCTGTCGGCTCAGGGGCCGATGATTATATAGTTGTCGACCCGAAGGCCGATGAGGGGGGGTAGCTGTCGGCTTGAAGCCCCGATGGCTGAATATCTATTGATTTAACGCCCCGTTGGTAGAAAGTTTGTCGGTTTAACGCCCCGTCGGCGGAAGGTTTAGTCGGTTTAACGCCCCGTCGACGGAAGGTTTAGTCGGTTTAACGCCCCGTCGGCAGAAGGTTTAGTCGGTTTAACGCCCCATCGGCGGAAGGCTTAGTTGGTTTCTATTTGCTGGATGGCTGAAGGTCGGAGGTAAAAGTCTACCTCGTGACTCTCCTTTCTCTTCTTTTCTTCTTCTTTTGTGAGGAGAGGCGGGTGCAAAGACCATGTTCGTCTCGTGACTCTTTTTTTTTCTTCTTTTTCTCTTCTTCTTTTGTGGAGAGGCAGGTGCAAAGACCATGCTTACCTCGTGACTGTTCTTTATCTTCTTATCTTCTTCTTTTACGGAGAGGCAGGTGCAAAGACCGCGTTTGCCTCGTGACTCTTTTTCCTTCTTCTCTTCTACTTTTGTGAAGAGGCAGGTGCAAAGACCATGTTCGCCTCATGACTGTTCTATCTCTTCTTCTCTTCTTCTTTTATGGAGAGGCAGGTGCAAAGATCATGTTCGCCTCACGTCTTTTTTTTCTTCTTCTCTTCTTATTTTATAGAGAGGCAGGTGCAAAGACCATGTTTGCCTCATGACTGTTCTTTCTCTTCTTCTCTTCTTCTTTTATGGAGAGGCAGGTGCAAAGACCATGTTCGCCTCACGTCTCTTTTTTTTTTCTTCTTCTCTTCTTCTTTTGTAGAGGCAGGTGCAAAGACCATGTGTGCCTCATGACTCTTCTTTCTCTTCTTCTCTTCTTATTTTGTAGAGAGGCAGGTGCAAAGACCATATTTGCCTCATGACTCTTCTTTCTCTTCTTCTCTTCTTCTTTTGTGTGGAGAGGCGGGTGCAAAGACCGCGTCTGCCTCGTGACTCTTCTTTCTCTTCTTCTCTTCTTCTTTTTTTTGTGAAGAGGCGGGTGCAGAGACCACGCCTATCCCATGACTATTCTTTTTGTTCTGCTCTTCCTTTCTCATTGATGCCCCAGGACCGCGATGTTTTTCTCTTAACATGCCCCCAGGTTGGGGTGTAGCTTACTTCTGTGCCCCTAGGCGGGGTGTGTTTCTCTTTACGGCTTTAATGCCCCCAGGCGGGGTGTGTCTTCCGCTTCTTATACCCCCATGTAGGGTAGATTTGCACGGGGTAGAGTCTTTACCTCTTGTGCCGCCCCACGGCGGGGTGGAGTCTTGGCTCCTTATGCCTCCACGGCGGAGGTGGGTTCTGCTGCTTCTTATGCCCTGTAGTGGGGTAAACTTCTCTTCATATGCTCCCGACAAGGGGTGGATTCTTTGCCTCTTATGCCCTAGGGCGGGGTGAATTCTTATGCTTCTTATGCCCCCATGGCGGGGGTGTGTCTCTTTACGGCTTCTGTGCCCCCGAAGCAGGGTATGTTCTTCTGCTTCTTATGCGCCGAGAGCGGAGTGTATCTCTTTTTTGTGCCCCCAGAGTCGGGTAGATGCTCTGCATGTGTCCCCAAGTCGGGGTGTATTCTTTTGCTTCTTATGACCCTGTGGCGGGGTGATCTCTCTTCAGATACCCCTGAGTCGGGGTGTAGCTTTGTCTCCCATGGAGGGGGTGTGTTTCTTCTTCAAAAGCCCCCAGGCCAGGGTGTATTCTTCTCTTTCTTGTGCTCCCGAGGTGGGAGGGGTTCTCTTCATGTGCCCCCGTGGCGGGATGTGCTTCTTTCTTCGAATGTCCCTAGGCAGGGGCGAATTCTTTTCTTCTACCCAGACACACCGGGAGGAATGCTTGCTTCTTGTGCTCCCAAGGTGGGGTGTACTGCTGCTTTTGATACCCCCAAGGTGGGGCGTATCGCTGCTTCTGATGCCCCAGAGCGAGGTATCTTTCTCTTCACATGCCCCCGACACGGGGTATATTCTGCTTCTAGTGCCCCCAAAGTGGAGTGTATTGCCGCCCCTGAGGCGGAGTGTAGTTCTTACTTTTTATGCACCCGAGGTGGGGTGAATTCTTCTTCTTTGCTTACATGCCCCCATATCGGGGTGTATTCCTTTCTTCATATGCCCCTCCTAAGCTGGGGGATGCTGTTTGTTCTGCTTCAGATGTCCCCCCCCCGGGGGGGGGGGGTGCATGTTGCTTCATGGACTCCGAGCCTGGGGTATACTCCTTCTTCAAATGCCCCTAAGCCGGGGTGGATTCTCTTTTCTTCTTATGCTCCCAAGGCGGGGTGTAACTTCTTCAAATACCCCTAATCCAGAGCATATTCTTTATGGCTTCTATGCCCCCCCTGGCGGGGTATGTTTCTTCTTCAAATACCCCTAGGTCGGGGTGGACTTCTCTTCATATGCCCTTGAGTCGGGACGTGTTCTTTATAGCTTCTAGGCCCTCGAGGCGAGGTATGTTTCTTTTTCAAATACCCCCAAGACGGGGGTGTGATTGTTGGCTTCATATGCCCCCAAGGTGGGGTGTATTCTTCTACTTCCTCTGCCCCAGAGTGGGGTATATTTCTCTTCGTATTCCCCTAAGCCAGGGTGTATTCTTTGGTTTCATATGCCCCTATACGGGGTGGGGTCTTTGCTTTTTTGCACCCAAGGTGGGGTGTGTCCTGCGCTTCTTATGCCCCCAGACCGGGGTGGATTCTTCTGCTTCTTACGCCCCGCCAGGGCGGGGTGCGTTTCTCTTCATATGCCCCTGGCGTGGGATATATCTTCTGTTTCTTATGCTCCCGAGCTGGGGTATAGCTTCTTGGCCTCATATGCTGCCGAGGTGAGGTGTATGTTGCTTCATGTGCCCCCCCGGGGGGGATGCATTCTACCTCTAATGCCCCCGTGGCGGGGTATATTTCTTGGCTTCTTACGCCCCCAAGGTGGGATGTGTTTTCTTCTTGTGCTCCCAGGGTGGGGTATATCTTTCGCTTCTTATGCCCCCTGAGGTGGGGTGAAGTCCTTGCTTCGAATGCCCCTAGATTGGGGTATGGTTTTGTCTCATATGCCCCTAGAGTGGGGGTGAGTTTCTTTGTCAAATGCCCCGAAGCCGGGGTGGATTCTTTTCTTCTTATGCTCCCGAGGCGGGATGTCTGTATTTTTGCTTCTGTGCCCCACAAGGCGGCGTGCATTCTTTATGACTTTTATACCCCCGGACGGGGTGTGTTTCTTCTTCAAATGTCCCCAAGCCGGGGTGTATTCTTTTGCTCTTTATGCCCCCAGTTCGGGGTGAATTCTTCGTCGAATGCCCCGAAGCCAGGGTGGACTCTTTTCTCCTTATGCTCCCAAGGCGGGATGTAGCTATCTTCATATGCCCCTAAGCCGGAGCGTATTCTTTATGGCTTCTATGCCCCCCGGACGAGGTGTGTTTCTTCTTCAAATGCCCCTAGGCCGGGGTGTATTCTTCTCTTTCTTATGCTCCTGAGGCGGGATATAACTTCTTCAAATACCCCTAAGATGGGGTGTATTCTTCATGGCTTCTATGCCCCCTGGCGGGGTATGTTTCTTCTTCAAATACTCCCAGGCTGGGGTGTATCCTTTGCCTCACATGTCCCCCGATTCGGGGTGCAGCTTTATTTCTTCTTATGCCCCCTGGTCGGGGTAGATTCTTCTCACGTGCCCCCACGGCGGGGGTGTATATATATTTTTTGCCTCTTATACCCCTATGGCGGGGTATACCTCTTCTTCTTATCCCCCATGGTGGGGTATGTGCATGCTCTCTTCGGGAGTGGTGGCCGTGCTTGGCCTCATTGCTATAAAGCATTCCCCGTAGCAGGCAGCAATTCATCAAGCTACAGTTGAGATTTGCTGGGGCTTTTAACAGCCACCCGAGGGGTCGTCTTATGCCGAATAGAGGCAGCAGGGAGGAGGAACGGGCCGGGTCAGTGCGCCGTGGACTTGGAGCCTCCTGGAGCCGGGCGGGATGCCGAGTTTCTTCTTGTTCTTTTGGTCAGCAATGCTTTCCAACCTTTCTCTTCTTGTCCTTTCTTTTCTTCTCTTCTCTTTTGTGTAATAGACCGAGGTGGGTGTGTAGGAGAGCGCTCACCCCCTTAGGGAGGGGATGCGTGGTTCGCTCCACCGCATCAACCCACAATGGTAATCTTTGTTCAGCACGGGCGTTGACAGATGTGGCCATACAACCCTCTCTCGCCGATTCTCTCTCTTCTCTCTTTTTTTTGCTTCTTTCTTTTCTACTTTTCTTCTTTTCTACTCGGGCCCCGAAGAGCCCATGGTGCACTCGATCTGACTCAGTCAGACGATTGTGTGGTTCGAGTCGGGACCAAAACCTGCCACGCCGTAAAGGTCACGACATCATTTACATCCCCCATACGAGGGAACACCCTTGAATAATCGCTGAGAATAAGGGACTCATGGCCAGGAACTTAATTGCATAGAAATTTATTAAGAAATGCTGAAGTCCTCGTATGAGGTCGTGAAGAAAGCGTTAGAGATCATGTCAGTCATGTGCTGACCATTTAATATTCGGACGAATGTCCGGCTTGAGAAAATCACGATTGTCACAGGAAAACCGGAATGCATGTATGCCGAGGTACGGCAGATTTATTGTTCAGAAGAATGGAAAACGTTCGGCTAAACCTCGGTTCGAGCGGTCAAAAAGCAGTAAGTCTGTTGGCCTGGTGCAAAAGCAAGCTGCGACCATACTACGGTGGGCCCCCCGCGGTCAAAGTCAGGTTCGCATGAGCGTCATTAATATTTTCGGTGCCAAGGGGCACCGGGGAATATCCCCTGAACCAGCTGGAAAGCCCTATGTCTTGGGGAGCGAACGTTCGAAACATATCGATCATTCGGGAGACCGTTTAATATTCGGACGGGTGTCCGGCTTAAGAATATCGTAATCGTCGCGGGAGGACCTGGAACATATGTGTGCCGGGGTACGGAAAGTTTATTATTCTGAGGGATTGAAGACATTCGGTTAAATCCCGATTAGTGTAGTAGGAAACTGGTGAATTTATCGGCCCAGTGCGAGATCGGGTCAGGACCATACCGGGGGCGCCTCCCGCGGTCCGAACGAGGCTTGCACGGGCATCATTAATATTTCCGATGCCGGAGGGCAACGGGGAAGAGTCCCGAGATTAGACTCCAAAACCAAAAACGTGTTCAATGGGGGGCAGGCTGTAGGCCGAGGATATGAGTCAGACGATGACTATGATCGGGACGGACCCGAGGTCTAAGCGTGGCCCACGGAGGCCTTATTGATATTCCCATGCAAAGGGTCCAGGGATGACGAGAGCCATCTCGCTCCATTCAGATTTTGTCGATCATTCATGGACCACTTTATGTTCGGACAAAGGTCCGTATTGAAGGTACGACGTAGATGGAAACAACCCTGTACAAATGTATGCCGAGTTTACGTGAATTTCAATGAAAGAACGGAAACGAATCCCGATGGGAACGAGTCTGATTTGACGAATTATCGGCCTAGAGCAACGTCGGATTATGGCCATATCGGGATGGTTCCCAAGGTCCGAACCCGACTTGGAGGGGCGGTGTTAGTATTCCCTTTACATCGGACCGGGTCTTGAAGAGAAATGGGGCTGCGGAGCAGATCTCATCGTTTTATAATTACTTGAATTGTTATCATTATTATTTGTTAGTTTATATATTTTTGAGTGAGTTTATTATTACTGTTTATTTATTTTTTATGCTTTATTTATTTATTATTGTTATTGTTGGGTTTGTTATTATTGTTTATTCATTTTATTATTATTTATTTACTTATCACTTTTGCTGGGTTTGTTATTATTATTCATTTATTTTGTTATCATTTATTTATTTATCGTTTTTGTTGAGTTTGTTATTATTATTCCTTGTTTCTTTATTGCTATTATATATTTATTTCTTCTTTTTAGGCATTTATTATTGTTGTCATTTATTATCATATTCTTCATTCATTTATTATTATTATTTGTCCCCTTTTGTGAGTTTGTTGTCATTATTATTATTTTTATTATATTATTTTTTATCATTATTTGTTTATTTCTTATATTTTCTTTTAGGTTATTATTATTATTACTTGTTCCATTATTACTACTATTTATTTATTCATTTTTTTGAATTTGTTATTATTATTATTATTATTATCATTATTTGTCATGTTGGGAGCGTGCGTAGGAGGATGGGCCGAAAGGGCTGGGAAAGGGTCTGTGCAGGCTGAGCGAAAGTCTGAGCGTCTTGGAGGTAAGGTCGGTGCAGGTCGAGAATAAAGGCTCAACAACGTCAGTGCACTTTGAGAACAAGGTCGGTGCACAAGAGGACCAAGGCCGGTGCACATAGGGAACCAAGGGGGATTGGTTCGGCGCAAGACCTGAGTAGGGTCTATGCAGGTTTGGGTTGGAGGTCAGTGCAGTTGGCCTGGAAGTCGGTGCAGCTGGGCTGAGGGTTAGAAGGGAAGCTGTGCCGCTAGGAGGGGCACGGAGTGTGCCGGTGAGCGGGAGGCCGGCGAAGGGCTGGGCGTGCCGGTGAAGCTTGGGTTGTTGTGCCGGGGAGGCGCCAAAGGGCGTACCGGGCTGGGGCTGGGAGGTGGCTGGGCGTGCCGGTGAAGCCCCGGGGAAAGGCGTACCGGTGAAGCCTGGGATGGATGGGGAACGGTTGGAGCGTGCAGGCGAAGGGCCTGGCCGGGAGTGCCGGGGAAGGAACGGTTGGAGCGTGCCGGCTAAGGTTGAACTAGGGTGTGCCGACCAAGGCTAATGAGGGGTTTTCTTTTATTCATGGGATGCATGCGTGACTTTTGATTTGGTTTTCTTCTATTCCCGTAGACCCTGTTCGTGGTTATGTTCGATAGTCCATTATAGAGGTGTGAATGTTCAGTTATTCAGGCTCTCCGTAGTTCGTTCGTTATTTTGGCGAAGCCGTTGCGTTAGTGTTTTTTTTTTGTTCACTTGTTGTCTCTTTTTGTGTTGTTACCTTTCTTTTATTATTGCTATTGTGTTAATTCTGACGAAAATTCGGCGGCATCTCCCCTTGACCCGGATGGTAAGGGAGATAAAGGGAACGCACCCGCATGGAGTAGCGGAACCCGACAATTTGAGGTGGGTGCCAGAGGCAGTAACACCTTTGATAAGACTTCGGAAAACCCGGAAGAAACGACGAATGGAAGGCGCCTCTGAGACTACCCAGGGGTGCACCAGACAAGAAGAATGGCTGGTGGCTAACGTACCGGCTAGAGAGTCTCAAGCGGGCTGAAGAGGTGTGTCGGATTGGGTTTGTAACGACCCGAGAATCCGATTACCGGGAAGGCCCGATAACCCGAGACTCGCACCGCCACCCACGAGCCCGAAGACTCGGAAGGGTTAAAAGGATGGTGTGGAAACTACACAAGCATCACAAATAATTGCAGAAATTAAACAGTTATGATATTAAGCAGGAAATGAATTAACATTTTACATGGTCCACAATAAAATAACAACAACAGCAACAGTAGTCCACGACTAGTACAGTGACAAGAAAGAAAAGTACAGCTACACGGGGCATCCCCCGGCTCTGACCTCTGGCACTACCTCTGGGCACCCGCACCACGCTTCCGCTGCGCTCCTGACACGCTCCCCGAAGGTGGCGCCTCACCTGAAACACGGTGAAAACACGCAGGGAATGAGTCTCGGAACAAGACTCAGTAGGGATCACTCGAACCCTACCTCGTAAAACGAGAAACCACTACCCTAGCGGTAGGAAGGTACCTCGGAAAGGAAAGCCCTGTACTCTACAGAACTAGACCTTAACGGCACGCAAACCGACACACGTGCCACGGTACGAGAAGACTGAAACTCAACGGTCGAACCGTCAAAACCCGAAGGTCGGAAACACACGACTGACAGTCTGACACTCCGTACTCGACAGGAGTACCACCCACTAGAAGCACAGCCGGTAGCGTCCCCTGACGTCTTACACCGCACCGCAGGTGAACCGCCTGACATGGTAGGTCCTACCCGAGGCGCAAACACCGTACAAGTAACTACAACAAGTGACTAGCTGGGGTCACGCCCGTCGACGTGGGTCCAACCGCCCCCAACCACGTGTGCACACACAGACCGCGCGTCCCTGGTCTGGCCCTGACCGCACAACACCTGAACGGCTAAGCCGTAGCCGCCCTTCCCCAAGTGCGGCTAAGGACTAACCGTCCAGGCTTTTTACCGTTGGGAGACGAGCGGCCAGGAGGTGACCGTTCCTCACCCACGTGCGGTCAAGAGTTGGCCGCACATCTGTTTGAACGGTCCTGTGTTGGCCGTTTATCTGTCGTTTGGACCCTGGGTGGAACGGTCCTGATATGACCGTTCTAATCCTTGTGCGGTCCCTGTGTGACCGTACTTCCGTGGGCGGCCCAGTGTGGACCGTTCAAGGGTACGGGTTGCGTCGGTGTGTCTCTCGTCGTACAGAGTGTACCGGGAGATGTTGTTGTCAGCTGGTCACCGTGCGTCGGTGTTGGTACAAGGAGCGTTCCTCGTACCTGCAGTTGCACCGTTGTTTTCCGAGACTTTCTACTGTTGCTGTTGTTGTTATTTTATTGTGGAC
Source organism: Amorphophallus konjac (assembly GCA_022559845.1). NCBI lineage: Eukaryota > Viridiplantae > Streptophyta > Magnoliopsida > Alismatales > Araceae > Amorphophallus > Amorphophallus konjac. The sequence continues at coordinate 31,834,332 of CM040120.1, forward strand.
CATGTAAAATGTTAATTCATTTCCTGCTTAATATCATAACTGTTTAATTTCTGCAATTATTTGTGATGCTTGTGTAGTTTCCACACCATCCTTTTAACCCTTCCGAGTCTTCGGGCTCGTGGGTGGCGGTGCGAGTCTCGGGTTATCGGGCCTTCCCGGTAATCGGATTCTCGGGTCGTTACAGGGTTCGAGCGGGGCTGTGCCGGAGAAGGCCCCCAGGGGCTGTGTCGGTGAACGAGGGCCAAGGTGTGCCGCTGAAGAAGTGTAACGGTGGGGGTTGGCCTAGGGGCGTACCGGTCAAGGGTTGGGAGACTGCACCGGGCAAGAGAGGCGGTGGCTGGATGGGTGGAGAGGTGACGGAGGCCATGGCTCTTGGCTCAATCAGCACGAGTGGGAGGCTTCAGCTAGGCCAAGGGGGAGGCGAAGCAGAGGGTCCGCTAGCCACGCTCAAGGGGCACGATAGTGAACCCCATGGGGAGGCCGGCAACGTCGAAGACAAGCATGATCGGCATGAAAAGGGAGAAGTCACCGGAGGAAGGAGGAAGAAGAACCCGAGCACACATAGGGACCCAAGCAAACGGAGAGAGTAAAAAAAAACTCAAGAAAGGGGTTTTCATTCATGAAAGATAGGGGCGAAAATCACCCATGCACATTTCGGAACACCGGGGTAGAGGATACAACCATGGGAGGAAGAAGAGAGGTGAGGGGAAGAAGGAATAGGGGAGAGTGTTGGGGTGGAGCAGGGGCGACGGCTCCCTGCTCCCCCAACACTTTCTGCTACATGCTCTCTCTCACTCAGCTCTCTCTCTTACTCTCTTCCTCTTTCGGTGGCCGCCGGGAGCTCTCCTTCTTCCTCTCTTCTTTTTCTTCTCTTCTCTTTCGCTTGGAAGCACCGCAGTGGCTGTGCGTGCTGCTCCCTGTTCTCTGCCTGTCTCTTCATCCGTGTTCGTCAGAGAAGAGGGGTTTTTATACCCTGGCAGCGGCGAGATCGGTCGAAGGCGGGAAGTCGGAGGCATTGAATGGGGATTTGACTCGTCGTCCTTGGTGGCAGGGGGGACAGGCAGCGTGGCTCTCTCCCTGGGCGACACCTCATCCAGCTCGCTACACGCCACGAATCGTAGGGGATGGGCATCACGTCGTTCTGCCGGTTGCACCGGGTGAAGAAGAACCAGGGTGTGCCGTTGAATGGGCAGGTAGCCGTGCCACTGGAAGACTGCAAAAACATGCCGCTGAAAGGCTGGAAAGGTGTGCCGCTGACGGGCTGGCGACATGTGCCGCTGGATGAGCTTGCAGGCGTGCCGCTGAAGGCCTCTACATGGCGTGCCGTTGAAGGGGCTGGCAGGCGCGCCGTTGAAGGGGCTGGCAGGCGCGCCGTTGAAGGGGCTGGTAGGCGCGCCGTTGAAGGGCCTGGCAGGCGTGCCGTTGAAGGGGCTGGCAAGCACGCCGTTGAAGGGGCTGGCAGGCGTGCCGTTGAAGGGCCTGGCAGGCGCGCCGTTGAAGGGCCTGGCAGGCGTGCCGTTGAAGGCTTGCAGGCGTGCCGTTGAAGGGCCTGGCAGGCGTGCCGTTGAAGGGCCTGGTAGGCGTGCCGTTGAAGGCTGGCAGGCGTGCCGTTGAAGGGCATATTTGAGGCCTTCGTCGACACGAGTTGCTGTCTATTTGATTTTTTTTGGGGCCCATAGATTATGGGCTTCCTGGGGGTTGGTTTCTCTTCGCTGTCGTGACTCCGGCGACGGTTTCACGATAGTGTGTATTTGTTCGGAGAGTACGGATGACCTGTCTCCTCCGCAGTTTCTTCGTTTGGGGTTGTGGCTGATGCTGGATTGGTCGGGACACATGGACGTGCAATTTTACACGTCCACACCCTCCCATTTGTCCGTCTGGCGGCACGGCCTTCCCTGTATTTTTCCAGCGGCATGTCTTCCTTGGCCGCCCAGCGGCACACTCTCCTTGGCTGCTTCAGTGGTACACTCCCCCCTACGGGCCTGTACAACGGCACACCTCCACTATTGGTCTGCTTAGCGGCACACTCTTAGGCTGCCTCAGTGGCACACCTTGATTGTCACTCCTCCGGTGCATTCGTGGCTTGTATCAGCCTACTGGTTTCCCGGCGTTTTCTCTGAGTTTTCCAAAGTTTCCCCAAAGGTGGCTGCTTTGGCACACACCTCAGTTGTTGGTTCATGTCACTCCTTGTGGGCCTGTTCCTTGTTATTCCCTTACCATCCGGGTCAGGGGGAGATGCTGCCGAATTTTTGTCAGAAATAACAACAAATTAAAAGACAAAAGGGAAGCAACAAACGAATGAAACCAACAACAATGAAACATTCTAATCAACTAAGAGAACCGTTTAAGGCTCCAGGAATTGGCTAAGTAAGACTCCGAGGACTGCACTGCTTAACATGACTTGGGACTCAACCTCATAACAAAAAAGGTGAAAGTTGAACCTCTGAGGCTCCATCAGACCTGCATAGGCAAGGGCTCTCTCTCTCTTGAACTCTGCTCCACCCAGCTAAGCTATGTCCTGACCACTTTGATTCTCCACCTCCCTCAACCATCCAGTGACACACTCCTGAGCCCTCCAGCGGTACACTCACTTCAACCCTCCAGCGGTACACCCCTGCACCCTCCAGCGGCACGCTTTCCATTCTCTAGCAACTACGCACTCCTTGACTCGCCAGTGGTACACCCTAGTTCACTCCTTTCAGCGGTACACTCTCACCCAAACCTTTCAGCGATACACTTGCTCCTGAACCCTCCAGCGGTACACCCTAGCCTCCTCACTCCAGCGGTACACTTCCCATCCTCAAGTGATACACTCTTCAGTCCTTCAGCGACACACTCCTAGCTCCCCAGCGACACACCCCTAGCTCCCCAGCGGTACACTCCATCATTCCTCCGACAAATGTATGAAAAAGAATGTATATGATAAAAGGGATAATAAATAATAATAATAATGATAAAAAAAGGGAAGGGAGTAACGCTAATAGACAAACAATAATGACGAATGGCACTCGAAGCAACCCACGAGCATAACGACATGGCCTTCGTCTCTCCTTCTTGGATTCTGAACCCGGGAATATTAATGATGCCCTCCTAGGCCGAGCTTCACCCTCGGGAGTCACCTCTCTCGTTATGGTCATCGCCCGGCCCTGTCTCGGGCCAATATCTCATCAGGGTCCCCTCTCTCGCCGGGATCTGATTTCCCCCCTTTTTGCATTAAAATTGCCACCTCCTGGTAGACATTTGCACGGATTCATCCCCCGTCATCATCTTGTTTTCCGTACGGACTTCTGTTCAAACATGGAATGGTCCATCGGTGACCGACATAATCTGAGTGTTCATGCCCTCACCACGGGCTCACTGCATAGCACGACTACCTTTTTCTTCCTGTATCAATTAGTATTTCTTTCGACCGTGGAGCCCTTATTTCTGACAATTAATCAAGGGTATTCCCCTCTCTGGGGGGATGTAAATGACGTTGTGACCTTTATGGCATAGCGGGTGTCAGTCCCGACATGAACCACACAATCGCCTGACTGAGTCAGATCGAGCGCACCCGTGGCTCTTCGGGGCCTGAATAAATCGTCACTTTGTGACTGGCACGCCCACGCACTTAATAAACCAACAAACGGACCAAATAATTTGTTAAATAAGAAGTGCGTCCACAGGCAGGTCGTGCCGGGGGGTACCGTCGCTGCACAAGGATCCGTGTGGATCTGCTCTAGAGGCCGTGCATTTGTGTGGCTCGGTATTCGCAGTATTCTGCATCGGGCATTGCGGATAGCATCGTTCCGCGCAAGGTATAAATACGCAACCCGTAGTTAGGGGTTGGGGTGATTAAAACGTCGATCAGAGCATGGATCTAGGATTCCATGAAGTCGGGTTCGGGGAAATAAAATTTTTATTATCCGCTGCGTTGCCCAAGGGTGCTGTGTGGAACCTTACACTTTAGACATTATCCCACTGTTATCTCAAAGATTTATCAATCTAAATCCCATATTTTGGGTGTTTATCTCCAATTTCGAGCTAGGGTTTCCTAGGCTCTATAAATAGCCTCCTTGCTCCATGGGCACGAGGGGGGGGGGGGATTTTCTACATGGGGAAAGCCATGATGCACTGTCGATTCATCTTCTTCGACCCCAATCACTAGGGAGGCATCCTATCTCCATCCTCCTTCCTTTAGCTTTCATTTTTCCTTGTCATAGCTCTCTCTTCTCTCCAGTTTTCTGCACTCTCTATTTTGCATATTTCTGCACATTTCATGCATGTTTGCACCACGTTTTCATCTCTATTCTCTACTTTTAAAATCATCTTTGCATCCTTTAATCATTACACAACACACACACCTACGTTTTGTTCCCTTCTACAGGGGTTAAAAACCCTCCCCCGGTGCGTTCTCCCTCAATTTCTCATGCCTATTTTACATACGGGATGGATGCTACGCATGCATGTCTAATGGGTTTTTCTCCTTTGTCTTGGCTTTGTTTCACAGGAAGGCAAGCTTGAACGTGAGCCCCTCGCTCTCTGGCCGGCTGGAAGGCGAGGAGGTGCAATCCATGAGATGTCCCGCGTCCCCTTTGTTACGCGTGATCACGCTTTAGCGGGTGTTCTTCAACCGTGTTCTTCTTCTCTTTTCCAAGGTACGCGGCGTTATTATAATTTCCTCTTGGTTCTTTTTGCGCTGTTAGCCGTTGGTGGCGATCACGGTTCATTTGTCTATCTTCATCGCCCCTTTCCCCCTTGTGTTACATTGCATGTTTATGCCTATGTTCATCATGTTCGGGGGTGGATTATATATCAGCAACCTTATTTTTTTGGCGATCACGGTAGGACACCTAGTGCCTATTGCGTTATCCCTACCTTCCTGCAATTTTTGGTGTGTGTACATTTCTGTTAGATAGCATCTCCTCGGGTTTTCCGTTTACTTCTGTAGTTTGCCGTTCTAGGATCAGAACGCGGTCCCCAGGAGACCACTACCAGAACGCGGTCGTCAGGTGACCACTACCTATAGGTAGTGGTCCTCAGGGGACCACGTTCTACTTCTGACAGACCTAGGGTAGACCCTCAGGTACATCGTTCTTTGATGATTTGATTCGGCTTCTGAGGTGATATTGTGCCTTCTTATGGTCCTGCATTGCTGTCCTTCATATTATCTTGGTTTTATTATATTATTTGCATTCATATTATCATGTTTTCATATATTCATCTTGTCTTGATTTGCTAGTTTTAGGTTAGAACTCTACATGCACTTTGGTGCGCATAGGATCATCCATTGCATGCTTGTAGTTGCATTCCTTCCTTGGTAAGTGACCCTCTCAGCTTCATATTCCTTGGAGTCGACTAGGTGATCTTATCCGGGACCTCCATAAGTCTCCGCAAGCCGTGAATTTCTCACACGAACGCCGAGCCGGTTGTACCTTTCCACCCCCTAGGTGTCGCATTTGCATCTGTGTGAGGGAGATTAACACTAGGTCAACCCAAAGTTTGGACCCCTTCCTTTAGGATACCTATATCTTGAGGGAATTATGCTTAAGTAAATCATTAAAAGGTCCACCAAAACTTCGGAAAATAAAAATTTTCGCATCATCTTAAACTGTTTTGATCTTGGGTGAAACCTCTCACATCATATTGTTTGTGCTATTTGGGCTTGTCCAAGCCCGTTTGTGATGTCTGTGCTACATTCCCTCATCATTCATATAGTCTTTTGTTGATAGATTCATTTAATTTTAGCCCTTTTGTTGTGTTTTAAAACGTAGTTCTGTTGTTTCAGTCACATTCATGCACCAATTTTCTACCCATCAGTCTGTCTATCTACCGGTTCTAAGAGTCTGGTAGCGGTCATCCCAAGACTGCCACCTACTAATAGCGGTCTCCTCAAGACCGTGACCTACCCTCAGGTCGTGCCTTCTCCTCGTCCTTCACGCCCTTCCTTCCCTGGTTGTATTCTCTTGAGTTTCCTGTATTAAGTCTCCATTTTCTCTCATGGAGCACCGCTATAATACCTTGTATCCTTCTCCTCAACCCCCCTACTCCCGTGTAGATTCCTCTTCCCGCGCGGGCCCTTCTTCTTGTGGTCCCTCTGATCCTTCTGAGGAACAAACCAATATCATGGCCCACCTAACTTGCCTTGTTCGACAAATGGACTTGGTCCAGGCCCAAAGACTTGTTGCGAACCATCTTAATGGGCCTTCTTCTTCCGCTCATGCTGCTGGTCCAATTTTTCCTTATGCTCATGTCCCTTCTAGGCCCATGTATCCTTCCACTCTCGGAATGGGCCCTTCTTCTCCTCAGCCCGGATCCTCTTATCCGGTCCACTATTATAATCTTGGTCCTTGTGCCGAGTGGAGTTGCCGAATCTCAAGGTCCTTGTGCCGAGTGGCAAGACTCCATAGTTTTACTGTGCTCATCGTTCTGAGGAGTTACATGTTCAAGAGTGTCCGCATATTCTTAGCATTGGGTGTCTAGGGGCAGCCGCCCCGACGAAACTGCATATTCATAACTGGGCTAGGATGTCGGCCAGGTGAGCCCATTATTTAAGAAGACATTGCAAACCAAGAAGCCCGAAGGTTGGAGCCCGCGCCAGGCGGATCCATTTTCAAGAGATTTCGGCCAAGAAGAGGCGGTGGCACAAGTTTAAGGGTCGCTCGTTGTGCACTCGAGGGTCCACCACTTCTCTTTCCCATTCTTTCCATTCGTCCTTTCTCTTGCTCAGCTCCCATCCATAGGTGGTGTACTTGCCCTCTTCTAATCCTATTTCTGTGATTTTCTCCTCTCTTCCTGGATCCATGGACCCCCGTTCCTCTCCTTCTCATCTGGAGCCTCCAGATCTTCCCTCTTTCCACAATCCTAGGCCTCAGCCTAGGCCTTCCTTCCATCCTGATTTCGGGACATCTTTCGATTCTTCCCCTCCTCATCTGGGTCCTCCGGATCTTTCTAATCTTCATTCTCTATTCCACTCACATCATTTGGAGCCCCCGGGTTTCCTTAATCATTCCAATCTTCAATATTCATCCGTTTCTCCTTCGGAATTTTCGGGTCCTGCTTTTGATTCTTCTCCGACTCCGTCGGATGATTACTACTTTTGTTCTTCGCAGTCACAGCAATCTAATCATTGTTTCTCTATTTCTTCTTTATCACCCTTTCGGGGTTCTTGCCCTTTTTCTTGCTATTTTCGAGGCTTTAGTCTGCCATGATCTCAGTTAATCTCTGATTCTTCTGTAGCATGTTCCTTGTTATCAGGGTCTCTCTGCCCTAGTGAGGGAGTTCTAGCCCTCACCTCCCTTCCTTTTATTCTTCTTTATCTAGTTTGGTGTCCGCCGCTCTTTCGTGTCAAGGAATCTCTATGCCTTGTTATCCTCTCCATCTTGGTTCTGTCAAGTAAGGAATACAAAGCTCATGCTACTCGAAGCTCGATGAGCAAGCTCTCGCTTCAGGACGCTCTTTTCTACGCCATGGATTGCCATGTATCTTTTAATTGTGTAAGGATATGCTATCATTCCTATTACTTTTATTTCTCCTGCGCATGGTTATAATGTTGGTTCCTTAACTCGTTTGAGTGGGTTTAGGGTTCTTAGTCAGGTCAAATTTAGTTTGCTTCTGCAGCATCTCAGACTGGTGATAGCTCTGCGCTGAGGTATAGTTCTTTCCCCGATCGTTGAGGGTGTCCTTTGGCAGGGTTTTTCACACACTACACGGCAAGCAGTAGCCGATCTCTTCTAAGACAACACCGTTGCTATTTTGGCCATTCTTTGGGTATACATAAAGGTCTTTTTCTTTTCTCTACTCGACCGAGTGCAGGGGCAAGAGATGAATGGATAAGATGACCAACATAGGCGCTCTCTAATACGAGAGAGGTCTCAAATAGGAGCAGTCTTAATGACCCGTAAAAATGAGCTTTCATGCAAAATCTAGCCAGCAAGGCCTATAAATGTCAAAATTAAATGAAAATCAATTTGCAAAATTATGAAAATTAAAGGCATGGCAAGAGTGGCAGTATAGTTCCCCGCGGGACGTCATGAGCCCGGTCGTATGCGTGTCTAATTAATGGGTCCAAAATCAAAGACACAGCCCCGGCGCAACAGACTGTATCTTTGAAGGGTAGTGCCCTAAAAAGAAGTCGAGTCCTAATATCTCCCATCATGCATAAGGCTTATCTCAAGTCCTTCTTCTGTTTCTCCCTCTTAGGCTGGGTTGTATCCCGAGTATGGCCTTAGTAGGGGCACCGTTCTTTAGAGGTAGTTGGTTGTAGCGTGTCACCCTCAATTACACGCCCTGCTCAGGGAAAGTCTTTAAAGAAAGGGGGAGGGGTGACGACCCCTAGCCAATAGTTTAAACCCGTCTGTGTGCTGCAGATAGCTTGGTCAAAAATAACAACAAAAAAAGTAAAAATCTAAAAAAAATCAAATATTTTAAAATTTTAAAAAATTCAAATATTTCAAAAAATCTACAAAAATTAGACATTTCAAAAAATCTAAAGAAATCAAAAAAAATGTCAAAAAAATCTAAAAATATATCTCTTTTATCCCGCATCTTTGTTTTTCTATCTATTGTTTGAGGATAGATATGATTTGTTCCTCGAGTGTGCAGGTCGCAGGTGTTCAAGTTTTCCTTGCTCTATCTTTCACTCTATCTCCTGCTCATTCTATTCGTCTCTTTCCATCTGTCTCTTCTTCGGTCTTATCTTTTGATCTGCTCTAAAGCTCATGTTCCTCTCAGCCTTTGGCTTACCTCGCTCGATCTTTTCATCATCTCCATGAGAGGGCATTACCTTACGATTGTGAACCTAGCGATTCCGCTTCATCTGATCACAAGTTTTGGCTGAAGCATTTGTCAGTTCCTATTCTCATCTCTGCGGTCGTGTCCATGTGTTTCTTATCCCACCGTTTCCACAAGTGTCGTCGATGTGTTTCTTGTCCCACCATGGGTTTGCTGTTTCACCATGTCATGTTGTATTTGTCATCCCACCATGTTTGTCGTTCATGTTCTTGTCCCACTGCGTTTGTCTTCCCCCCGCGTTATGTTTGTTGTCCCACCGTGTTTCACAATCCCACCACACTTATTGTTGTTTTGTTCTGTCTCTATTGTAATGTGATATTTTCATTCATCTTTGTGGTTGTTCATCTTTGTGCTATTATGCTTTATCTTTGTCCCATAAAAATATAAAAATATGAATATATTCAAAAAAATTCAAAAAATACCGTTTCGTTTGGCAGATAAGTCAGGTATGGCTCTCTATCCCTACTCTTTGTTACGTTACTATATGGTATCTATACGCTATTATATCCTCTCAAGGATCGGCTGGTTCTCCGTTTATTCTAGGATCTGATGTTCCCCTTTACCAAAAACGATGATGATCTAGGAGCATGCGGTAAATCGTTAGATAGGCCGTTAGGTTGAGTCGGGTGGGGGACGATGGACTCTGTCTCGCACGCCGTGATTTTAAGAAGACTCTTGACCCCATCTTGCTCGGTCTAGAAATATTATCCTTGAGTATTTTTTATTTTTATCTCTTCTTTACATTCATTTTGATGATTTCTTTATTTTAGCCCAGCATGCATCATGGCATTTTTGAGCATTCACGGTCTTTCTGAGAAAAAATTGGACTCGTCACTTGAGTAGTCCGAATCCCCGCTAGAGTTTTCTGAAAAAATTAAAAAAATAGGGAATGAGCACACTTGCCCAGTAGGTATCTTCGTATCGATATGAAGGCAATGTTTAAGTAATTATCATTTTAGCTCTAAAAAGGGAGGATAAATGCAAGCGAAGAAAACCAAAGTAACAACGCAAGTAACAAGATAGCACTATGAAGACATGAGATAGATTTAGAGAATAATCATTCAAGAATGTATAGTGACCTTTCATGTAACAAGAATGTACTAGCATGTATCGAGAATGTACAATTCATAACCATGAGGGTTATGCACTAGAAAGTCATGTAATCAAGAATGTATATTTCCTGTAGAGTCTCGTGATTTTCACTTGTCTATAAAAATAAGTACTCCCAGCGCAATGCGACGCCGGTATCATCGTACCCCATGGTTTTCAGCAAGTTTTCGATAATCAGCCGAGAGGGCTAGCATGGAGCCCTTGGACACAATCAGTGCCCGAGCTGCATCTTCAAGTTATAAATCAAGCTACTTCCACGAGAAATAGCAATAAAGTAGACCAATAATGTACAATTCAACAATAAGCTTATGATACTCAATACCAAGGTATGAATGCTTCAATTATGAACTGAGAATTCAAGGACTGTTTTAAAATAAGGTCATGCCTTGGAAAGAATTCGACAGCATAACAACATATTCCTTAATTTTCATAATTCATTAGATAGCTTCCAAATAAGGTGTTAAGTTCTAGACAGTCAATAGATCATCTAGGATCATAGAAAAATCAACCCTTGGGTCAAACCCCAGGTTAAGAACAACTGGGACAGAAATGGTCATGCCAGGACCATTTCTTGAAATAGTGGCCATATATGGACCGTTTATATACTTTAGTGGTCGGTACAAGACCATTTATTGATTCAATGAACGAACTGGAACCATGCGGTCATGGCAAGTCCTCTAGGCATCTTTGGCGATCAAGTAAATGGCCGCTACTAGACTCTTGCGGTCTCCAGAGGGCCGCTAGTGACCAGAACACAAGAAACACCGATAAAAGTGCTTTCTAGACAATTAGGTTTTAAGGGTACAACTAGCTCGGCGTCGTAGTGAGAATCCCAAGCTCACGGAGACTTACGGAGGCCTTGAACAAGATCACCTAGTATGGTGGAAGGAATATCCAACGGAGAGGATCACAAGTCCAAGAGGTGTACTTATAAGTGCAAAAATATATTTAATGGCCACGCACCGAGGTACGCACCATGTACTTAAGAAAAGACTATAGATGAGAAAGGATCGTTGTAAAACAGCGATCAAATAAAAACTTGAACAAGTCCATGAAGTATGTAAAATATGATCATTAGTACAAGAATATAAGTTTTGGCATGAAATTTACATAAGTTTAAAATGAGCATATGAAACATGTGAGGCATGCAATCTATCAAGGATGATGCACAATATAACAAATAATACAAATAGGAATCCAAAACTAGGAATAAAACCACATTAACTAGGCTTAACATATAGGTAATAGGGTCAATCTGTCATCTGTTTAGAGTTAACAAAGCGCAGACCACGGTAATCAATTTAGCGGTCAGGTGAGGACCGCCTACCAGAGCTTAGCGGTCTATCGCAAGGCCGCTATACACCTCTGGCGGTCTCAGAAAGACCGTTTCTTCCTGTCTATAGCAACAACAGTAAAATCGAGGTATATGGCTAATTTCTAGGAGAATTTATGTATGAAACTTATGAGGACTAGAATGGTAAAACATGCTAACATGTTTTTAATGACTAGGATGCATGATTGGACATAAATTAAACAAGAATTATCATATTTGGTTAAGGGGTATAAGGATAACATGCTGTAAGGATCATGCATGCGCAGTCCTAGAAAAACATGAAATACCACCAGCAGAAAGCATGAAACGGAATGAAGCCATAGAACTTTTATTCCTAGCATGTTCCTTTAGCCTTTTCAAGAGATAACCTACCTTTGATTTGATCCCTAGACTTCGAATTTCTGACTGGAAGTAGACCCTAGTTCCTGCACGTCCTGTGTCGAACTAGTAACTTCCCGCCCCTCTATCTTTTGATTCGCTTGACCTAAATACGTGAAAATTGGAGGGTATGTAGAAGATAGAAAAGGGAACAAAAATTCTAAAGCCACAACGTAAACTAACCTTGTTGGGTCCCACGATCAATGACACCCAAGAGGGGGGTGAATTGGGTGATTACAAATTTTAAGGAAACTCTTCCCTTTTTAACAAGTGTAATGAAACAACAATTAAAATATCAAATATGATGAACATGCAAGTAAGATTACAACCTACACTAACCCCCACACAAGACGACAAGACGAATGTTGCGTGGTGGAGTAAACTCCTTACAACAAGATTAAGGAAGTTGATTATGCCAATAAACAGATTCTCTCAATCTCACCGTTCCCACACGATCATATAAGAGGATTCAACAATCAAACCAAGCCAACGCACAAAGCAAACCACAATGCACAAGGATTTTAAGATGGTTCGGGACCTCGACGGGCTCCCTACGTCCACCCCTCACCAAACTAGGTGAGACTTCACTCGGGGATAAATCCCCAACTGGAGACGACGCTCCAACCACACACGCAGGACGACGCCTGCACACACACACGGGGACGAGCCCCAGTAAACACACACACACGGAGACGATGTCTCCAACACGATCCAATAAGCGGATCAACAAAACGCACACACGCTGCGACAAGTGCAGCAAACCTCACACACACATAGATCTAGGAAGACCTACACACACACATGAATCAAATACGACACACACACATAACCACGGATCTAACAACGATCCACACACACACAAGTATGCAATTTAAGAGATACAAATCTGAACTTTAAAACACAATAAGACTCAGTTTAGAAAAACTCCTGATTTGGCTCCCCTTTGAATGTAGGTTGTTGATCTTGAATGTGGCTTCAATCTCCACTTGATCAAAGCTTTAATCCGGGCTTACTTGGCTCTTCCTTTCCTTGGATAGCACCCTCTTGATCTCCCTTGGATCTCTCTTGACTCCCCTTAGATCGATCTTGAAGGATGATGAAGGATTCTAGCACGAATGGATGTTGAAGCTTGATGTCCGATGCAGCTCTTCGATGTATATGATCTTGGGCTTTTATTCAAGCTCCTTCCTTTGGATTTCAGCTTCAGAGCAAGGTGGAATAGGGCTTGAAGGCTGCAACTCCGAACCTGCACACACAAAATAGAACTCCCTTTCTCTTCTGCGAATTTTATCAAACACTTGTGTAGCACGATGACCGTTCTTGACGATCTTGGCTCGGATGTGGCTGAATCTCGATTTCGCTCGCAGCCAGCAGCAGAGGCTTGATTGGAACTTTGATTCCTCCTTCTTCCCTTCACATTCACGCACACACCAAGGTGGAACAAGGGCTGGAGGTGGCTGCTGCGACCTGCACACACAAATGTTAGGAAGAAACCTAAAATCATGACATACAAATTTCTCTTAGGGTTTTCATCCTCTACAAGATGTTATATAGGCCAAGGGTGGTCAAGGGACAGCCATGGGACAAGATCCACTTGTTATGGAGTGGATTAAGGACAGCCACACAAGTGTGGTTGGACCATTTGGTCGAAATGCCAAAAGTTCACAATCACGGCGCCGCCTAGACCAGAAAGGGTCGACCCTTGGGGTCGATCCTCGTGAGGGGCCAGATGGGCCAGACAGCATGGGTCGACCCTTGGGGTCGACCCTTCCAGAAACCAGTGCGGGTTTAAAAAATCTGCCAACAGGGGTCGACCCTTGGGGTCGACCCTCGAGTGAATGGGTCGACCCTTGGGGTCGACCCTTGCAGGTCTGGTGAAGGAGCCCGCCGGGTCCTGAAAAATAATCACCAGGGGTCGACCCTTGGGGTCGACCCTTACAGATGGGGGTCGACCCTTTCAGCTGGAGATGAAAGAGCCACGGGGGTCGAGAGGTCCGATTGAAATGAAGGAATGGATAGACTTTGAAGAGTGTATAGACTTTGAAGAATAAATGGAGTTTGAAGAGTGTATAGACTTTGAAGAATGAATGGAGTTTGAAGAGTGTATAGACTTTGAAGAATGTGTGGAGTTTGAAGAGTGTATAGACTTTGAATTTGAGCTAGCAGCCAACGTACAGACTTTGAGTCTGTGCAATCAGCCAATGTACAGACTTCTTGTTGCAGGATGTATAGACTTGCTGATGTATAGACTTACTGGCTGTATAGACTTGTTGATGTATAGACTTGCTGGCTGTATAGACTTGCTGATGTATAGACTTGCTGGCTGTATAGACTTGCTGATGTATAGACTTGCTGCTGAAGGATGTACAGACTTCATGCTGAAGAATGTACAGACTTGCTGATGTATGGACTTGCTGCTGAAGGATGTACAGACTTCCTGTTGAAGAATGTACATACTTGATGCTGTATAGACTTGATGTGCTTGCAACCAATGTATAGACTTGTTGTGTAGTAGCATAAGAGATGCATCGACTATATGAATGAACCAATGCAAGATATGAACAGTGGTATGCACTGATGCATTGCTCATGCACACAACCTGTTCGATGAAATGACTAACTGCTTAAACAGATACACAATGACATCATATGCAAGCACAGTGTGACTTATAGTAGTTGCTATCATCAAAACCATAACAGTAATCATGGTGCACACGTATTCAACAATCTCCCCCTTTTTGATGATGGCAACACTACGAGTCATTATATGGCAGAAATAGCCAAGAAGGTAAAGTTTATGACATATGTAACATGTGCAGCTCAAGATCCATGATAGTGAAGCATGTGAATGCAGATATGTATGCATGGAGAAGTAAAGTGTATGAATGCTATGCATAAACCCTCATCATAAATGAAGGTTCTCTCCCAATCATGAATCCCCAAACATGAATCCATCCAGCATGTTGTTCTCCCCCAATCATGAAACCAGCAAACATGAATCACATGAAATATTTCTCCCCCTTTGACATTATCAAAAAGCGGGATAATGCCAATCATACTCCCCCATGAAGACGAAACAGAGGAGAGGCACATTGTAGCATGATAAATGTGCAAGGAATAGTAACCGACATTTGAAATTCTGATGAAGCAGGAGTAAGTTATAAATAAGTGGGTTCATGGAATGTATGGGAAACACCAATTGTTGGCTAGAGAGGATACCAAATGTTGATTACTTGGATGTGCCCAATTTTTCTCCCCATTTGCCAAGCAAACACAAGAATTTATTGAGCAAGAAAATAGCATGGGAAGTCCACTCAATTTTTGGTTTTCAGTATTTTCCAGATTTTTAATTTTTGATTTGTGGTTTGAAATGTATGAGATGCAACTTATGCAAAGGATGGCATGTAAGATGCATACACAAGCAAACAAATAGATATATATATATGTACATGCAACACAGCTCCCCCGTACTTATTTAAGAGGGGATGTGTATAGGAAAGATGCAAGAGAGTCATGATAATCGGAATACACATGTGTAGCACATGGGAGATTTTCCAATCATATAGGAGATTAATGCAATTGCTAATGCAGTCAATTAACTTTCTGAATACATATTAAATCAAATTCTCAGATGTGTAAGTGAGTAACATGAAAAATGATGGTTTCAATATGGATATTTAGATTTTCAGATCAACACAGGGAGATATTTTACAGACTGCACTTCAATTTTGAGAACAGCATATTGGAGGCTACGCTCTACCACAATTGAGTTTTCACCAACATTTTTTCATCTCAACCAGTATCACATGATAGTCAGAATTTTTCAAGAGTGATCAGGTCCAAAATGATTCCTTTTTACGCGAGTAGACGCATGGAGCTCATGCCAGAATCCCCGGTTACTTAGAATACTGAACCATCTCACCTCATTTTGAACAGAGGTACTAGTCCACACTTTTCAGATATGAACCACATCACGTCTCAGGTGACATGTGCCCAGTTTACTCAGTGAGACCAAGCATTGCTCTGCCGTTCATTTTTATTTCAGATTTTTCAACAAAGATAGGTAGGCAGCTTTTTCTCAACTGTCTCTTCAACATACATGCAGCAAGTTTAACAACTCAAGAGTGTTGAAAAGAAATTCATATATCCTTATCTTTAACACTCATTTTCATATTTTGTGCATGAAATGTGCGAATTTGATTCAGCATGTATACCGAAAATATCATGAATACATAACAATACAACTCCCACTAAATAGATGCACTTTTACTCCCCCCAAAGTGTACAGCATGAAACACACCAATAATGACTTCAAATGCAACATTATTTATCAAGAAAGCATAAGGTCATAGAAATTTCAAGGATGGGGGTGAATAACATATACTAACACACAAGCACACATTGGGAGTTTATGCAAATGCACTATGACATGCATGCGAGCAATGTGATGTCAATTTGATACCAATTGAATGGATGCCAAAAGAATGAACTAAGTGCGACTAATGCATGAGTTCTAATGCAATGTAGAAATTAACATGGGTGCAAAGTGTGTGTTTTTGATTTTTAATTTGAGTGAACTAAATGCACCTAATGCATTGGATTCCGATGTATGCAACTTATAGCTGTATGAGACTGAAAGACAGGATGCAAAAATAAGATGAGAGCTTTGATTTTCAAGCCAGTGTGACAGAAATCTTATTGAGTTCATCCTCATTCAATCCATGAATCAGCAAACGTTGTTTATGACAAGACCTTTATGAATAAGGGTGCATAAATGATCAAAAGTAAGCAATGCAACCTAAATTTCAGGATTGTTCAAAAATAGATTTTCAAAAGTCTTTCACAAGTTTTGAAATGAGAGTTCATCCAAAAGTCAAATGTATGGATCATTTAATCACAAACATATTTTCAATTCACATAACTCATCTCAGGGATTCATTCAACAATTAATCAATCACAAGCCAATCAAGATCTGGCATGAGGCGGAGATTTTAGTCCAAAGACCCAACTCAACGCATAGGGAATGCTTCCAAGTGGATATAATCCACTCTTTCACAAACGCCATTTGATATACCAGACATGCAATTCAATTCAAGTGACATTCAGTAACCAACCACTTCATGCACATCTCTCAGGGTTTTCATTTTGTTAAATCAATTGAGTATGTTCATCACATCAAACTAGATTCAACCAATTTGTCACAGCATGCTAGTAAATGACAACTCAAGTTTTTAGAATCAACACTTGTCATCTAAAGGTATCACCGAGTGACAAAAGGCCATTTCATGATTTAACAAGGTTGAATTACCTTGGTTCAGGAGACAAGATTGGAAGCCTTCAATCACTAAGATTGCCAACCTCACGGAGGTTGATATTTCAGATTTTACTTTCTTACCTTTACCTTGAGAATCCTTTTTCTTCCAAGTCTTTCACCTATTGAACCCATCCTTCATTAACAGAGACGCGCACTTTTCATACCATATCTTGGTTACTATCAAGATCACTTCCTATCTCCCGGTGGTGAATTGAGAAATTTTTATCATTTTCATCCTTGCAAGGTATTCCTCATTTGATTCAAACTTGGTCACGGCCAGCCCATCAGCATTTGGATTTTGGGAGTGTAATCTGCATCCAAGAACAACAAGAATTGATTTGTCAATTTTGATTCAAATTTATTAACTTTGGCATCACAAATTATTTTAACAACCAAAATCCTCTAGATAGCTCAAGATACAGTGCATGACTCATGTGTGAACCTAAGCATCGAACTCATATGGTTAATGTGGTTGCTCCCCCTTAGTGTGTGCAAGAATGCAAGATGTTCAGTAACAATCCAATGTCATATGCAACCTTTTAAGTAAACGACTCATAGTACTAGGCGGAGAACTTAGATCCAAATATCACCTCACGCGTAGTGATAGTTTTCAGACAGGCTTGACCTGTCTTTCCACATGTCACCATTTGATATACTGTGTAGTCATGGATGATGAAGGTAGGAGGATTGATGTGCATTATGACATGAATTCACAATGTTCAACTATAGCATGACAGAGTGTGAAAGGGTGTATGCAAACATGAGGGTGTATGCAAGCTCAACAAATGTAGTGAATTTTATTGATGGTTTTAAAGCACCACTTCAACAAGATGCTATATGAGGATGATATGCACAAGTGTATGCAACTATCTATGGATGGAATGCATGAACAAACATGTGCATTAACACAAGATAATTCAGCACAATATGAATCAAACAATGACATAATTACTGAAGAGAGTGAGAGGGATATCACCTGAATTTCCAAATTTCAGTTTTAGTTTTTCTTTTAACCTGATTTATCCCACTTGTGTGCCTTACCTTCGTGATAAAAATAGATTTCATGCTTTACATTCCCAAGGCACACCTGCAAAATAAATTCCTCATTTGACATTCTTAGGTATCCAAACCATCTTGGGTCCTTGTGGGTTAGCAGCATCTTTGGCACGTGACTTCCACTTCATAACAACATTCAAATCATCAATTTTCTTCAGAGAACAATCATGCATCATATGTCTAAATTTACCACAGTAGTTGCAACATGACTTTGAGTTCTTAGAAGCACGAGGATTCTTTGAAGCATGTGATTTTTTGTTCCACTCTTGTTTCCCATTTGTAAAAGGTTTCATTCTTTTCCTACATGTTTCTAAATCATCATTCTTTCTCATAAAACAATCATGCATGGCATGTCCATGTTTTTCACAATAAAAATATGAGAATTTCTTTCTAGGTGGTTGTGTGTGTGTGGAAGAAGTATGTTCAACATGCATGGAGATGCTAGTAGCATTTTTGATGCATGTTGATTTTCTGATTTTCGTTTTCTTTTTGAAGCTTTTGGACATTCACATTATTTTTCTGATTTGATTGGGTTCTTGATACAGTAGGTTGCTGGGAGTAAGATGTGGAGGTGGTAGGTGCACAATTGTCATGAACAAATGAAGTATATATTTTACTTTCAAATTTCTTTTTGTTCATAGGATTGAACCCCAGCCCTTCTCTTTGAAAGTTTACTTTCATTCCCAACAGTTTATCCAAGTTTTCTTGACCATTGATAAATCTAGATAAAGAAGCATTCAAATCAGAAATTTCTTTTTCAAGTGATGAAATGTGCAATTCATAGGAAACCATCTTATTTTCACAAGTCTTGACTTGTTCATGTAATTGGGTGTTAATGATTTTGTAGGTTTCCATTTCTTGTTTCATCACATGCATTTCTTCACATTGATCAACAAGTAAACTTTTTCCTTTTTCAAAAATAAGCAATCTTTCAGAAATGGTATTGTTCAATTCCTTCAGTTTCTCATTTTCCATTTCAACATTTTTATCATGAGCAACCTCATTTTGACCATTGTTCATAAGACTAACTCTCTCTCTCAGCTCTTTGTTTTCATTTCTCAAAGAAGAGATTTGATCTTTGTGAATTTCAATGTCGAACACATGATCATCAATCAATTTCTTCAAGTGTGAGTATTCTTTACAAGGAGAATCACATTTATTTTGACCAGTATTCTTTTTCAATTTTTTGTTTTCTAATTTTAACTTCTTGTGTTTTTCAGCAAGCTCATCATATGCATTCAACAGTTCTTCATAGCTAAATTCATCTTGACAATCAGAGTCAGAATTTACCCTTGAGCTTGATCCACTTTGCTGATCACTCCCTTGATCACTCGTGCCCGCTACACGACATCTGTCTTTATGCTCTTCCTTGATGTCTGCCAATCCATCCAATATTTCCTTCGCGGATTTGCACTGGGAGACAAAGGGAAATAGTTAGAATCAACTGAAGCAATAAGCAACTTCAAAACCAAGCAATTTTGATCATGTTTGTGCTTTTGATTTTTAGTCCAGACATTTTTGTCTTTAGGAAATTCATGAGGACCATGTGAAATAAGCTTCCATAGCTTAGGTTCATATGAATTGACTAGACTAAACATTCTACCTAACCACAAATCAAAATTACAGCCATCAAACATGGGTGGTAAGTTCAAGATGTACATCATGGTGGTCATTGATCCGGATCACTCGAGATCGTAAGATCAATAAAATTAGAGCCTTAGCTCTGATACCAATTGTTGGGTCCCACGATCAATGACACCCAAGAGGGGGGTGAATTGGGTGATTATAAATTTTAAGGAAACTCTTCCCTTTTTAACAAGTGTAATGAAACAACAATTAAAACATCAAATATGATGAACATGCAAGTAAGATTACAACCTACACTAACCCCCACACTAGACGACAAGACGAATGCTGCGTGGTGGAGTAAACTCCTTACAACAAGATTAAGGAAGTTGATTATGCCAATAAACAGATTCTCTCAATCTCACCGTTCCCACACGATCATATAAGAGGATTCAACAATCAAACCAAGCCAACGCACAAAGCAAACCACAATGCACAAGGATTTTAAGGTGGTTCGGGACCTCGACGGGCTCCCTACGTCCACCCCTCACCAAACTAGGTGAGGCTTCACTCGGGGATAAATCCCCAACTGGAGACGACGCTCCAACCACACACGCAGGACGACGCCTGCACACACACACGGGGACGAGCCCCAGTAAACACACACACACGGAGACGATGTCTCCAACACGATCCAACAAGCGGATCAACAAAATGCACACACGCTGCGACAAGTGCAGCAAACCTCACACACACGTAGATCTAGGAAGACCTACGCACACACATGAATCAAATACGACACACACACATAACCACGGATCTAACAACGATCCACACACACACAAGTATGCAGTTTAAGAGATACAAATCTGAACTTTAAAACACAATAAGACTCAGTTTAGAAAAACTCCTGATTTGGCTCCCCTTTGAATGTAGGTTGTTGATCTTGAATGTGGCTTCAATCTCCACTTGATCAAAGCTTTAATCCGGGCTTACTTGGCTCTTCATTTCCTTGGACAACACCCTCTTGATCTCCCTTGGATCTCTCTTGACTCCCCTTAGATCGATCTTGAAGGATGATGAAGGATTCTAGCACGAATGGATGTTGAAGCTTGATGTCCGATGCAGCTCTTCGATGTATATGATCTTGGGCTTTTATTCAAGCTCCTTCCTTTGGATTTTAGCTTTAGAGCAAGGTATAATAGGGCTTGAAGGCTGCAACTCCGAACCTGCACACACAAAATAGAACTCCCTTTCTCTTCTGCGAATTTTATCAAACACTTGTGTAGCACGATGACCATTCTTGACGATCTTGGCTCGAATGTGGCTGAATCTCGATTTCGCTCGTAGCCAGCAGCAGAGGCTTGATTGGAACTTTGATTCCTCCTTCTTCCCTTCACATTCACGCACACACCAAGGTGGAACAAGGGCTGGAGGTGGCTGCTGCGACCTGCACACACAAATGTTAGGAAGAAACCCAAAATCAGGACATACGAATTTCTCTTAGGGTTTTCATCCTCTACAAGATGTTATATAGGCCAAGGGTGGTCAAGGGACAGCCATGGGACAAGATCCACTTGTTATGGAGTGGATTAAGGACAGCCACACAAGTGTGGTTGGACCATTTGGTCGAAATGCCAAGAGTCCACAATCACGGCGCCGCCCAGACCAGAAAGGGTCGACCCTCGTGAGGGGCCAGATGGGCCAGACAGCATGGGTCGACCCTTGGGGTCGACCCTTCCAGGAACCAGTGCGGGTTTAAAAAATCTGCCAACAGGGGTCGACCCTTGGGGTCGACCCTTGAGTGAATGGGTCGACCCTTAGGGTCGACCCTTGCAGGTCTGGTGAAGGAGCCCGTCGGGTCCTGAAAAATAATCACCAGGGGTCGACCCTTACAGATGGGGGTCGACCCAATGGGTCGACCCTTTCAGCTGGAGATGAAAGACCCACGGGGGTCGAGAGGTCCGATTGAAATGAAGGAATGGATAGACTTTGAAGTGTGTATAGACTTTGAAGAATGAATGGAGTTTGAAGAGTGTATAGACTTTGAAGAATGTGTGGAGTTTGAAGAGTGTGTAGACTTTGAAGAATGAATGGAGTTTGAAGAGTGTATAGACTTTGAAGAATGTGTGGAGTTTGAAGAGTGTATAGACTTTGAATTTGAGCTAGCAGCCAACGTACAAACTTTGAGTCTATGCAATCAGCCAACGTACAGACTTCTTGTTGCAGGATGTATAGACTTGCTGATGTATAGACTTGCTGGCTATATAGACTTGCCGATGTATAGACTTGCTGGCTGTATAGACTTACTGATGTATAGACTTGCCGGCTGTATAGACTTGCTGATGTATAGACTTACTGGCTGTATAGACTTGTTGATGTATAGACTTGCTGCTGAAGGATGTACAGACTTCCTGCTGAAGAATGTACAGACTTGCTGCTGTATAGACTTGATGTGTCTGCAACCAATGTATAGACTTGTTGTGTAGAAGCATAAGAGATGCATCGACTATATGAATGAACCAATGCAAGATATGAACAGTGGTATACACTGATGCATTGCTCATGCACACAACCTGTTCGATGAAATGGCTAACTGTTTAAACAGATACACAATGACATCATATGCAAGCACAGTGTGAATTATAGTAGTTGCTATCATCAAAACTATAACAGTAATCATGGTGCACATGTATTCAACAAACCTTGTTTAGGGCTTTTACTCTCCTATTCTTCAGTGGGCCGGTACACTAGTTCCTGCGCAGCTTGCATCGAAATAATAACTTTGAGGGCTTCTATCTCCTCAAAGACTTGACCTCCAAGCACGAAAATCTGAGGAAAGTCAGACCATAGTGAGAGGAACAAAATCCTTAAAAGGTCTAACCTGAGTCAGAGCCTCCTTACCTTTGAAAAATGCGATCCAACATTAGGGTTCGCATGGGTCAAAGTTAGGGTCTATTTATATGATTTTAAATTAGGGCGGAGGATTTGATCAAACTTAGAGTCCTAATTATGGGTAGGATCGATGCTCAAGAGTCCTAGACATGTTTACATGTCTACCCACTTTGATCCATGGGGATTTGGATGCCAAAGATCCAAACTTTTTCACGGTTCTCCCATTCACGGAATCAGAAGGGTTTAGGGTCAAGGAAGGACCGCTAGGATGGTTTAGCGGTCTCGCGATAGACCGTCCATTGGCCATTATTCTGAAATTTTTGGATTTTTCTATTATTTCTTATTTATCTCCTAATTAGTGTATTGTGGACGTGTAAAATTGCACGCCCGTATGTCCCAACTAGCCCAGCATCAATAGCAACCCCAAACTGAAGAAACTGCGTGGAAGTGGGGCCATCCGGACTCCCCGAACGCACACACACTGTCGTGAAGCTGTCTCCAGAATCACGACAGTGAAGAGAAATCAACCACCGGGAGCCCCACAATCCATGGGCCTAGAAGAAAATCAAATGGGCCACAACTCGCGCTCACAACGGGCTCAGAACTGCACATTTAGCCCTTCAGCGGCACGCCCTGGCAGCCTTCAGCGGCACGCCCCTGGCAGCCTTTAGCGGCACGCCCTGGCAGCCTTCAGCGGCACGCCCCTGGCAGTCTTCAGCAGCACGCCCCTGGCAGCCTTCAGAGGCACCCCCTGGCAGCCTTCAGCGGCACGCCCTGGAGCCTTCAGCGGCACGCCCTCAAGGCCCTTCAGCGGCATGCCCTGGCAGCCTTCAACTGCACGCCCTGGCAGCCTTCAGCGGCACGCCCTGGCAGCCTTCAGCGGCACGCCCCTGGCAGCCTTCAGCGGCACCCCCTGGCATCCTTCAGCGGCACGCCCCTGGCAGGCCTTCAGCGGCACACCCTGACAGCCTTCAGCGGCACACCCCTGGCAGCCCTTCAGCGGCACGCCCTGACAGCCTTCAGCGGCACGCCCCTAGCAGCCTTCAGCGGCACGCCCAGGCAGCCTTCAGCGGCACGCCCCCGGCAGCCTTCAGCGGCACGCCCTGGCAGCCTTCAACGGCACGCCCCTGGCAGCCTTCAGCAGCACGCCCTGGAGCCTTCAACGGCATGCCCTCAAGGCCCTTCAGCGGCACGCCCTGGCAGCCTTCAGCGACACGCTTGTTTAGCCCGCCAGCGTCACACTGTCCAGACTCTTCAGCGACACGTTCTGGCAGATGAGATCTTGCGCCCATGCCCTATAGATCCTTGGCGCGTAGTGAGCTGTCCGGGGTGTCGACCGGAGGCTGGGCCACGCAGGTCACTCCTATGCCACCAAGGACGGGGAGGTCAAACCCCATTCAATGCCCATCACCTCCCGCCACCATCGTTCACGCCCGAACGCTCACGCCGCTGGGGTATAAAACGCCCCCCCCCTTCTTCGACCAATAAAAGGGGGGAAGAACAGACGAGAGAGAGAGGGACGGGGAGACAGACACACAGACAAAGAGAGCTGCACAGGAGAAGAAGAAGAAGAGAAGAAGAAGTAGAGGGGAGGCTCCGGCTCCCCCCGTTGCTCCGTCCACCGCCCCTGTGCGAAGAGAGAAGAAGAAGAGAAGAAGAGAGGAGAGTCTGCCGCTCCACCCACCGCCACCTGAGCGAAGAGAAGAGAAGAAAGGGAAAGGGGTTACTGCCCCCCTTTTTTTTTGCTGCTATCCCGTCCACCACCGTCTGTGTGAAGAGAGGAAGAGAGGAAGAGTGAGTGAAGAGAGAGAGAGAGGTCCGGGAGGGGAGGAGTCCATGCTCCGTCCCCCCCCCCTCACTGTATTTTCTTTCTTTCTTCCTTTGTCCTCCTTTTGTTTTCTTTTCCCGTTGCAATGTATTAGCTCTCTTGGGGCACTCCTTTTGTGAGAATAAAGGTAGAAGACTTGCAAATATTTTTTGACGTCCTACCGAGACATTTCTTCCGTGTTTGCATCCTTCGGTGTTTCACGCCCCTTTCTTTTCTTCCCTTCTTTAGTGTTTGTTTTCCCCCGGGCGTTTTCGCCTTCGTTCACCCCTGGCTGTGCCTCCAGCGGCACACCCCAGCCGAGCCCCAGCGGCACACCCCAGCCGTGCCTCCAGCGGCACACCCTAGCCGTGCCCCAGCGGCACACCCCAACCAGCCCTTACCGGCACGCCCTTGGCCTGCCTCTACCCGGCACACCTGGCCCTCTCCCTTCCAGTTAGGGTATCCTTAGGCTGCATTAGCCCAGTGTTTCCCGTCTGTCGTCCCCTCCGAGCTTTCCGAGGTTTTATTAAGGTGTTGCCGCTCTCGGGCGTCTACCTCCAATTGTCAGGTTCCGCCACTCCATGTGGGCGCGTTCCCTGTATCTCCCTTACGCTCGGGTCAAGGGGAGATGCTGCCGAATTTTTGTTAGAAACGATAACATATTAAAAAGATAAAAGGAAGTAACAAACAAATGGGGCAATAACGAATTAGAAGACAAAGAGAAAGCAACAAACAAATGAAACCAACAACAATAAAATATTCTAATCAACTAAAGGAAGACTCCTCAGCCCCTCCAGCGGCACACTCTTCACCCCCAGCGGTACACTCCTTAGCCCCTCCAGCAGCACACTCTTCACCCTCAGCGGTACACTCCTCAGCCCCTCCAGCGGCACACTCTTCACCCTCAGCGGTACACTCCTTAGCCCCTCCAGCAGCACACTCTTCACCCCCAGCGGTACACTCCTTAGCCCCTCCAGCGGCACACTCTCCATTCTCCAGCAGTACACTTCACCCTTCCTCCTATCCCATAAAAAAAAGAAAGAAAGTATAATAATGATAATACAAAGGGAAAAACCCACCCGATAATCATAAAAAAAATGCAATAATAGAAGAGTGAGAGATAAAAAAAATAGATAATAAAAAAGGGAGATAAAAAATATAAATTAAGAAAGAATTCATGATCTGCGAGTGACAAAAGAAATAATAACAAAAAGGGGAACAAATAATAATGATAATAATAAAGTAGTAGATAATAATAATAACAAACTTAAAAAAGGAGATAAATAGAGAAATGATAATAATAAAGACACAAGTAATAATAACAACGAACTCAACAAAAAAACAATGAATAAACAAATGATAATAAAATAAGTAAAAAAGTAAAAAATAATAACAACAGACTCAACAAAAATAATAAATAGACAAATGATAATAAAATAAATAAATAATAATAACAAACTCAACAGAAGATAACAAATAAACAAATAATGATGGAATAAATAAATAATAATAGACAAGTGTACCCCAACACATATATATATACATATATATATAAAGAATAGTAATAATAACAACAAAGAAATAATAATAAAATAATAATTATTAAAATTTAAATAATAATGAAATGACGAGATCTGCCCCGCAGCCTTGTCTCTCCTCAAGAGCCGATATAAAGGGAATATTACCACCCCCCCCCCAAGTCGAGTTCGGACCTTGGGAACCATCCCGACAGGGCCGTAACCCGACATTGCTCTGGGACGATAGTTCGTCGAACCGGACTCGTTCCCATTGGGATTCGTTTCCGCTCTTTCATTGGAATTGCCGTAAACTCGGCATACATTTGTACGGGTTTTGTTTCCGTTTACGTCGCACCTTCAATACGGACGTTGGTCCGAACATAAAGTGGTCCATGAATGACCGACAAAATCTGGATAAAACAAGGCGGCTCTCGTCATCCCCGAGCCCTACGCATGGGAATATCAATAAGACCTTCATGAGTCACGCTCAGACCTCGGGCTCATCCCAATCATGGTCGTCGTCTGACCCAAATCTAAGGCCTACAGCCCGCTATCTTTGAATACGTCTTTATTTTGGAATCTAGTCCCGGGACACCTTCCCGCCGCCCTTCGGCACCGGAAATATTAACGATGCCCGTGCAAGCCTCGTTTGGACCACGGGAGGCGCCCCCGGTATGGTCCTGACTCGATCTCGCACCGGGCCCATAAATTCATTAGTTTCTTGCTACACTAACCGAGATTTAACCGAATATTTTCAGTGTCTCGGAATAATATACTTGCCGTATCCCGGCATACACATGTTCCAGGGCCTCCCGCGACGATTACGATATTCTCAAGTCGGACACTCGTCCGAATATTAAACGGTCTCCCGAACGACCGATACGTTTCGAACGTTCGCTCCCCAAGACATAGGGCTTTCCAGCTGGTTCAGGGGATATCCCCCCGTTGCCCCTTGGCACCGGAAATATTAATGACGTTCATGCGAGCCTGACTTCGACCACGGGGGGGCCCACTGCAGTATGGTCGCGTCTTGCTCTTGTACCGGGCCAACAGATTTATTGATTTTTGACCGCTCCAACCGAAGTTTAGTCGAACGCTTCCCATTCTTATGAGCAATAAATCTGCCGTACCTCGGCATACATGCATTCCGGTTTCCCTGCGACAGTCACGGTTTTCTCGAGCCGGACATTCGTCCGAATATTAAATGGTCAACACATGGCCAACATGATCGTGAATGCTTTCTTTTAACCCCTGTACGGGGATTTCAATACTTCCTAATAGGTCTTTCATGCAATTAATCTCCTGGCCATGAGGCCCTGATTCCCGGCGATTAATCAAGGGTGTTCTCTCGCATGGGGGATGTAAATGACGCCGTGACCTTTATGGCACGGTGGGTTTTGGTCCCGACCTGAACCACACAATTGTCTGACCGAGTCAGATTGAGCGCACCATGGGCTCTTCGGAGTCTGAACAAATTGTCACTTCGGTGACTGGCACGCCCACGCACTTAATAGACGAACCACTTAAATAAGCGAATTTTAGTGCGTCCACAAGTCTGGCACGTCCGGTGGGACCAAAACCACCCTTCATCTCTTCGCCGAGATTCAAGGCCTCATGGCCTCCTAATAAATGATGTTTGCCTGCTTTGATGAATTACAGGTGCTGTCTTTGCCAGCCCTATGGGGAGAAAAGCCGGACTAGGTGCAACTGCCTTTGTGGCCTCGAGGATGCTGCTTCGAAGCATATGCAGCTTCCAGGAATCATGGGGGCTGTTATAAAAAGGGAGGGAGAAGAGAAATAGAAAATAAGGGAGGGGAAGTCAAACCCCTTTTCCCTAAGAAGAAAAGAAGAAAATAAGAAAGGAAAGAAAAAAAAAGGGAGAAGCAAAAATAGAGGAGAGAGAATTGGCGAGAGAGGGTTGTACGGCCATATCCGCTGACACCCGTGCTGAAAAAAGACTACCACTGCTGGATTGGTGTGGTAGAGCGAACCACTCATCCCCTCCTTGGGGGGGTGAGCGCTCTCCTACGCTCCCACCTTGGCCTATTATGCAAAAAAAAAAAGAGAGGAAAAGAAAAGAAAAGACAAAAAGAAGAGTTGGCAAGCATCGCCGGCCAAAAGAACAAGAAGAAGGACGGCATCCCGCCTGGCTCCGAGAGGCTCCAAGTCCGCGATGCAATGACCCGGCCCGTTCCTCTTTCCTGCTGCCTCTATCCGGCATAAGACGGCCCCTCGAGTGGCTGTTAAAAGACCCAGCAAGCCGCGACTGTAGCTTGATGAATTGCTGCCCGCTGTAGGAAAGGCTTTATAGCAATGAGGCCAAGCACGGCCACCACTCCCTAAGAGAGCCTGCATATACCCCGCCACGGGGAATAAGAAGAAGAAATATACCCCGCCATGGGGGCATAAGATGCAAGAAAAGCTACACCCCGCCATGGGGGGCATAGGAAGCAACAAAGAATTCACCCCGGCCCGGGGGCATAAGAAATAAAGAATTCACCCCAGACTTAGGAGAATCTGAAGAAGAAACATAAACCCCGCACGGGGGCATGAGAAGCAAAAGATACAGCCCGCCTTGGGGGCATTTGAAGCAGGACAAACAACATTCCCCGGCTTAGGGGCGCATGAAGAAAGGAATGCACCCCGCTTAGGGGCACATAAGCATAAGAAGAAGAGACTGCCCCGGCCTGGGGTCATGAGAAGAAGCAGAGTTGCACCCCGGCTTAGGGGGCATATGAAGAGAAGTGTACCCCACCCTGGGGCATAAGAGGCAGAAGAATCAACCCCGACTCAGGGGTAACTGAAGAGAAATTCACCCCTGCCTCGGGGGGCACAAGAAGCAAGAATTCCACCCCCGCCATGAGGGCACAAGAAGCAACACCCCGATTCGTGGGGGCATGCGGGACAAAGAATACACCCCGGCTTAGGGACATTTAAAAAAACACATACACCCCCGCACGGGGGGCATAAGAAGCAAAAGATACACCCCGTGCTAGGGGCATATGAAGAGAGTACACTCCATCCCGGGGGCGTAAGAAGCGGAAGAAACACACCCCGCCATGGGGGATAAGAAGGAGGAAACATACTCCACCATGGGGGCACAAGAAGCAACAGCTGCACCCCGGCTCAGGGGCAGGTAAAGAGAAGTCCACCCCGGCTTAGGGGTATTTGAAGAAGAAATACACCCGCCTGGGGGCATAGAAGCCGCAAAGAACATGCCTCGGTTCAGGGGCATTTGAAGAAGCTACATCCTGCCTTGGGAGCATAAGAAGAAAAGAGTCCACCCCATCTTAGGGGTATTTGAAGAAGAAACATACCCCACCTGGGGGCATAGAGGTCATAAAGAATACGCCCCGGCTTAGGGGTATTTGAAGAAGAAAGATACCCCGCCTCGGGAGACATTGCAAGCAGCGATACACCCTGCTTGGGCGCACAGGAAGCAAACCACACCCCGCCATGGGGGCACATGAAGAGGATCCACCCCGACTCGGGGGTACATGAAGCAGCAAAGAATACACCTCACCTTAGGGGAATCTGAAGAAGAAGCATACACCCCACCAACGGGGGCACAGGAGCCATCGAGAACACACCCCACTTTGGGTGCACAAGAAGCAAACATCCCCCAGCGTGTCGGGGCAGAAGAAGAAGAATTCCCCCCCTCGGGGGCATAAAAAGCAAAGATATACCCGGTGCCCGGGGCACATGGAGAGAAAGACACCTCCCTTTGGGGGCACAACAAGCAACAAAGATACACCCTCATCCCAGGGGCATATGAAGAGAATACACTCCATCCCGGGGGCATAAGAAGTAAAGAGAATCCACCCTTGTCTGGGGGCATAAGAAGCGGAGGACACACCCCACCTTGGGTGCAAAGAAGCAAAAATCCTACCCTGTATAGGGGCGTATGAAACCAAAGAATACACCCTGGCTTAGGGGAATACAAATAGAAATACACCCCACTCTGGGACAGAGGAAGCGGAAGAATACACCCCGCCTTGGGGGCATATGAAGTCAAGAATCACACCCCCGTCTTGGGGGCATTTGAAGAAGAAGCATACCTCGCCTCGAGGGCCTAGAAGCTATAAAGAACACGTCCCGACTCAGGGGCACATGAAGAGAAGTCCACCCCGGCCTAGGGGTATTTGAAGAAGAAACATACCCGCCCGGGGGCATATAAGCCATAAAGAATACGCTCCGGCTTAGGGGTATTTGAAGAAGCTACATCCCACCTTGGGAGCATAAGAAGAAAAGAGAATCCACCCCGGCTTAGGGGCATTTGAAGGAGTATACCCCAGGCTCGGAATCCATGAAGCAACATGCACCCCCCCGGGGGGGCATTTGAAGCAGAACAAACAACATCCCCCGGTTTAGGGGGGGTATGAAGAAAGGAATACACCCCGATATGGGGGGCATATAAGCAAAGAAGAAGAATTCACCCCGCCTCGGGGGCATAAGAAGCAAGAGTCATACCCCGCCTCGGGGGCAGCAATACACTCCACTCTGGGGGCACTAGAAGCAGAATACACCCCTTACCGGGGCCATGTGAAGGGAAAGATACCTCGCTCTGGGGCACCAAAAAGCAGCAATTACACCCCACCTTGGGTGCACAAGAAGCAAACATCCCCTAGTGTGTCGGGGCGGAAGAAGAAGAATTCCCCCCTCTTTAGGGCATAAGAAGCAAAAGATACACCCCCGCTCAGGGGCACATGAAGAGAATACACCCCGACTTCGGGGCATTTGACAAAGAATTCACCCCGCGCTGGGGGCAAAAAGAGCAAAAGAATACACCCCGCGCTGGGGGCAAAAAGAGCAAAAGAATACACCCCGACTTGGGGATATTTGAAGAAGAGACACACCCCGTCCGGGGGCATAGAAGTCGTGAAGAATGCACGCCGCCTTGTGGGGGCACAGAAGCAAAGAGACAGACATCTCGCTCTAGGGGGTATGTGAAGAGAAATGTGCCCAACCTTACGGGGTAGAAGAAGCATAACCTACCCCGGCCCAGGGGCATAAGAGGTAAAAAAAACACACCCCGCTTGGGGGCACACAAAGGAAGAAACCCAACCCCGCTCTGGGGGCATATCAGACAAAACTATACCCCAGTTTAGAGGCATTTGAAGAAGGAATATACCCCATCATGGGGGCATGAGGAGCAAAGATTATACCCCGCCTGGGGGCACACAGAGAAAGAACACACCCCCGCCTTATGGGGGCATCAGAAGCAAGGACTTCACCTCGCCTCAGAGGGCGTAAGAAGCGAAAGATATACCCCACCCTGGGGGCACAAAAAGTAAAACACACCCCACCTTGGGGGCATAAGAAGCCGAGGACATACCCCGCCATGGGGGCATTAGAAGCAGAATGCATCCCCGCCCCAGGGGCATATGAAGCAGCATACACCTCGCCTCGGCAGCATATGAGGCCAAGAAGCACACCCCGACTTAGGGGCACTCGAAGAGAAACATACCCCGCTCGGGGGCATAAGAAGCAAGGAATTTACACCCCATCTAGGGGCACAGAAGCCCTGAGAAACACACCCCGCCTGGGGGCACAGAAGAAAAGCTACACCCCAACCTGGGGGCATGTTAAGAGAAAAAAAAACACCCTAGTCCGGGGGCATCAATGAGAAAGGGAGAGCAGAACAAAGAATAGTCACGAGGCAAGCATGGGCTTTGCACCCGCCTCTCCACACAAAAAAAGAAGAAAAAAAATCTTTATGAGGTAAACTTTTACCTCCGACCTCCAGCCATCCAACAAATAGAAACCAATAAACCTTCCGCCGACGGGGCATTAAACCGGAAAATATCCATCCATCGGGGCTTCAAGCCGAGAAATATCCAGCCATCGGGGCTTCAAGTCAACAGATATTCAGCCATCGGGGCTTCAAGCCGACAGATACTCAGCCATCGGGGCTTCAAGCCGATAGATATTCAGCCATCGGGGCTTCAAGCCGACAAATATTTAGCCATCGGGACTTCAATCTGACAGATATTCAGCCATCGGGGCGTTAAACCGACAAAACCTTCCGCCGACGGGGCGTTAAACCGACTAAACCTTTCGCCGACGGGGCGTTGAGCCGACTAAAACTTTCACCGACGGGGCGTTAAACTGACTGAACCATCTACCGACGGGGCGTTAAACCGACTAAACCTTCCGCCGACGGGGCGTTAAACCAACTAGACCTTCCGCCGACGGGACGATAAACCAACTAGATCTTCCGCCGACGGGGCGTTAAACCGACTAGACCTTCCGTCGACGGGGCGCTAAACCGACCAACTTTCAGCCATCGGGGCTTCAAGCCGACAGCTGCCCCTTCATCAGCCTTCGGGTCGACAGTTATATAATCATCGGCCCCCGAGCCGACAGCTACCTCATCATCGGCCCCCGAGCCGATAGCTACCTCATCATCGACTCCTAGCCGACAGCTACCTCATCATTGGCACCCTAGCCGACAGCTTCCCAGTTAAAAAATAATAATAGACCTCTCACTTTGGTTCGGATCCTTCCCCGGCCAGAGAATAAAAGAATAAATCTTCGGCTTTGGTTCGGACCCTTCCCCCGGCCAGAGAACAAAAGGAGACCCCTCTCTTCGGCTCTCACATCCTGCTACTCGACGCCCTTCGGCTCAGTTATTCCGGCCAAGGCCCACTATCAGGATTAATCCACCTGTCCCACCGTGCTCTCCGATATTTTTCGACTTTATAGACTACTTCTAACATCTCTCGGCTTGTCAGCCTGCTCCCAATATCCCTTGACTTTTTAGCCTACTTTTCAGTTCCCTTTGGCTTTTATAGCATGCTTCCCAACTTTGGCTCTTGCAGCCTGCTTACCTTTGGCCCTCGTGGCCTGCTTCCCAACTTTGGCTCTTACAGCCTGCTTCCCTTTGGCTTTTATAGCCCGCTTCCCAATTTTGGCTCTTGCAGCCTGCTTCCCTTTGGCTTTTATAGCCCGCTTCCCAATTTTGGCTCTCGTAGCCTGCTTCCTTGATTTGGCTTCCGCAGCCTGCTTCCCATAAGTTCGGCTCTTGCAGCCCGCTCCCCAATATCTTTGGCTCTTGCAGCCTGCTTCCCTTTGGCTTTTATAGCCCGCTTCCCAATTTTGGCTCTCGTAGCCTGCTTCCTCGATTTGGCTTCCGCAGCCTGCTTCCCATAAGTTCGGCTCTTGCAGCCCGGTTCCCAATATCTTTAGCTCTTGCAGCCTGCTTCCCAGAATTCGACCTTTACGGCCCACTTCTCATAACTTCGGCTCCTGCAGCCCGCTTCCCAATTTTGGCTCTTGTAGCCTGCTTCCCCGATTTGGCTTCCGTAGCCTGCTTCCCATAATTTCAGCTCTTGCAGCCCGCTTCCTAATATCTTTGGCTCTTGCAGCCTGCCTCCCAGAATTCCACATCTACGGCCTGCTTCCCAGAATCCGACCTTCACGGCCCGCTTCCCGTAACTTCGGCTCCTGCAGCCCGCTTCCCAACTTCGGCTCCTGCAGCCTGCTTCCCATAATTTGGCTCTCGCAGCCCACTCTCCCCGATTTTGGCTATTGTGGCCTACTTCCAATATCAACTTCGGCTTTTATAGCCCGCTTCCCCAATGTCCTTTCGACCCTTCGCGGTCTCCTTCCTCAGCACCTTGGCTGCTGCTTTGATTCTATTTGCACATACAAGATACATATACGTAACGACAGCATGTTCTTACGTAAAAAAAAGGGAAAAAAGGGAAAAAAAGAAAAAAAGAAAAAAAGAGAAAAAAATAATAAGAATTGCTTGGCTACCCTGCTTGCATGCTTGCTTAATGTAGAATAATACAATTCCTCGAAATTTTCTAGGACCGTGTTTCCTTGCTAAATAATAATGCCCCGATTCCGGATGCGCGCGTGTCACGGCATACGCTCGAAAAGAACCCAACTATGGCGGGTGCACACGTCAAGGGGAAGAGTCATGGCTGAACTGCTAAGTCAAATTCACAAAATAAACCAGAGACAACGCTCCCACACTTCGCACTTAATGTGTTCAATGGCCTTAGACCATAGGGATTGCCTGAATTTCTTCTTAGCACTCTACGGAGACTTGAATTCCTGCACTCGCGTGAAAGGTAATCATGAGGAAAAAGTTGCCTACCCCCACTGTAAAGAGAGAGAGAGAGAGAGAGAGAGAGAGAGAAAAGAAAACAAGGGAAAGAGAAGAGAGAGAGAAACACGGATCCGAGTAGCCAGGAATCCCCACTGAAACAAATGAGGAGACTCGCGCGAAATGGTGAAGCGAATCACAATAAGGACGAATCCCAGTTGCCGGGAATCCCCATTGAGACACATGAGGAGACTCGCGCCGAACGGTGAAATCCGCTACCAAAATAAACAGATGGGGGCTGTGTGAAGCTACCGAAAGTCGAAAGCCTGAAACTAATGTGTAGGCGCTAGAGTGAGCCTCGAGTGTCACCAGGAAGACCTGCATATCCCTATGGTTAGGGCTCTTTGCTCACACATTTGCACTGTCATGCCACAGAGAATTACCTCGGGTGAAATGCGTGAATTTAGGCTATGCAGGCAAGACATGCGATATCCTCTTGACGGGTGCATCACCCCTCAATTGTGCCTCGTGGCCCGCATCGCATCTACGAATTATGGGCGATGTCCCTATCCTATCCCCTATAGAGGGAGCTGCCTTACTTATATCTATGTTATGCCTGCTAATGAATGCTTGCATGTTTTAAAAAAAAAAGAGAAGAGAAAAAAATGATAAAAAATATAAAAATAAAAAAATAAAAATAAAAATAAAAAATAATAAAATAGCAAGAATGTGTGTATACAATAAACTCAATTTCGGCCATCGAAGCCCACTTTCCCAGCTCTGGCTCGTAGAGCCCAATCTCGACCCCCTGGCCTACCTCTTGCCCTCGCGGCCCGTTAATCTCCCAACTCCGGCTCTTGAAGCCTGCTTCCAGCCTTGGCTGTTCTGGCCTCCCCTATCGGCCCCTGAGCCGACAGCTGTATAATTATCGGCCCCTGAGCCGATAACTTTTTAATCATCGGCCTCCGGGTCGACAGCTTTTCAATTGTTGGCTCCCATGCCAACAGCTTTCAATTATCGGCCGCTGCGCCGACAGCTCTTATAGCATTAGCATCCACGCCAGCAGCCACCCGGAGTTCTTCAAAAAAAAGAGGGAAAAAAGAAGGGAAGAAGAGAAGAAGAAGGAAAGAGAGAAAAAAATAACAAAAAGAGAGAAGAGAAAAAGAAAAAAAGAAACAAAAAGAGAAGAGAAGAAGAAGAAGAGAAGAAGAGAAAAGAGAGAAGAAAAGAAAGAAAAGAGACAAAGAGACCAACATATCATGTCAGCGCCCGGCACCCTGTCGGTACTGACGAAGAGACAAAGAGATCAACATATCATGTCAACGCCCGGCACCCTGTCGGCACTGACGAAGAGACAAAGAGACCAACAAACCATGTCAGCTCTCGGCGCCCTGTCGGCACTGACGAAGAGAAGAAAAGACCAACATATCATGTCAGCGCCCGACACCCCGTCAGCACTGACGAAGAGGAGAAGAGACCAACATGCTACGTTAGACCCCGACACCCCGTCGGCACTGACGAAGAGAAGAAGAGACCAACATGCTACGCCAGCTCCCGACACCCTATCGGCACGACGAAGAGAAGAAAAGACAAATAAATCATGGCAGCTCTCGACGCCCTGTCGGCACTGATGAAGAAGAGAAAGACAAGCATGCCACGTCAGCTCCCAACACCCCGTCGGTGTTGACGAAGAGAAAAGAGAGAAGCACACCCACGGGCACCACCCGGCTCATCCTTCGCCTGCGCTACCCGTGGGTGGGGGGCATTTGTGGACGTGCAAAATTGCACGCCCGTATGTCCCAACTAGTCCAGCATCAACAGCAACCCCAAACTGAAGAAACTGCGTGAAGAGGGGCCATCCGGACTCCCCGAATGCACACACACTGCAGTGAAGCTGTCTCCGGAATCATGACAGTGAAGAGAAATCAACCACCGGGAGCCCCACAATCCATGGGCCTCGAAGAAAAATAAATGGGCCACAACTCGCTCTCACAATGGGCTCAGAACTGCCCATTTAGCCCTTCAGCAGCATGCCCTCACAGCCTTCAGCGGCACGCCCCTGGCAGCCTTCAGTAGCACGCCCTGGCAGCCTTCAGCGGCATGCCCTCAAGGCCCTTCAGCGGGATGCCCTGGCAGCCATCAGCAGCACGCGCTGGCAGCCTTCAACGGCACGCCCCTGGCAGTCTTCAGCGGCACGCCCATGGCAGCCTTCAGAGGCACCCCCTGGCAGCCTTCAGCGGCACTCCCCTCAGCAGCACGCCCTAGAGCCTTCAGCGACACGCCCTCAAGGCCCTTCAGCGGCATGCCCTGGCAGCCTTCAGCGGCACGCCCCTGGCAGCCTTCAGCGGCACGGCCCTGGCAGCCCTTCAGTGGTACGCCTTGACAGCCTTCAGCGGCACGCCCCTGGCAGCCTTCAGCAGCACGCCCTGGCAGCCTTCAACGGCACGCCCCTGGCAGCCTTCAGCGGCACGCCCTAGCAGCCTTCAACGGCACGCCCCTTGCAGCCTTCAGCAGCACGCCCCTGGCAGCCTTCAGCAGCACGCCCTGGAGCCTTCAGCGGCACGCCCTCAAGGCCCTTCAGCGGCATGCCCTGGCAGCCTTCAGCGACACACTTGTTTAGCCCGCCAGTGGCACGCTGTCCAGGCTCTTCAACGGCACGTTCCGGCATATGAGATCTTGCGCCCATGCCCTATAGATCCTTGGCGCACAGTGAGCTGTCCGAGGTGTCGACCGGAGAGTGGGCCGCGCAGGCTACTCCTCTGCCACCAAGGACGGGGAGGTCAAACCCCATTCAATGCCCATCACCTCCCGCCACCGTCGTTCGCACCCGAACGCTCCCGCCGCTGGGGTATAAAACGTCCCCCCCTTCTTCGGCCAATAAAAGGGGGGGAGAACAAACGAGAGAGAGAGGGATGGGGAGACAGACCCGCAGATGAAGAGAGCAACACAGGAGAAGAAGAAGAAGAGAAGAAGAAGAAGAAAAGAAGAAGAAGTAGAGGGGAGGCTCCGGCTCCCCCCGTTGCTCCGTCCACCGCCCCTGTGCGAAGAGAGAAGAAGAAGAGAAGAAGAGAGGAGAGTCTGCCGCTCCACCCACCGCCACCTGAGCGAAGAGAAGAGAAGAAAGGGAAAGGGGTTACTGCCCCCCCTTTTTTTGCTGCTATCCCGTCCACCACCGTCTGTGTGAAGAGAGGAAGAGAAGAAGAGTGAGTGAAGCGAGAGAGAGAGGTCCGGGAGGGGAGGAGTCCATGCTCCGTCCCCCCCCTCACTGTATTTTCTTTCTTTCTTCCTTTGTCCTCCTTTTGTTTTCTTTTCCCGTTGCAATGTATTAGCTCTCTTGGGGCACTCCTTTTGTGAGAATAAAGGTAGAAGACTTGCAAATATTTTTTGACGTCCTTCCGAGACATTTCTTCCGTGTTTGCATCCTTCGGTGTTTCACGCCCCTTTCTTTTCTTCCCTTCTTTAGTGTTTGTTTTCCCCCGGGTGTTTTCGCCTTCGTTCACCCCTGGCTGTGCCTCCAGCGGCACACCCCAGCCATGCCTCCAGCGGCACACCCTAGCCGTGCCCCAGCGGCACACCCCAACCAGCCCTTACCGGCACGCCCTTGGCCTGCCTCTACCCCGCACACCTGGCCCTCTCCCTTCCAGTCAGGGTATCCTTAGGCTGCATTAGCCCAGTGTTTCCCATCTGTCGTCCCCTCCGAGCTTTCCGATGTTTTATTAAGGTGTTGCCGCTCTCGGGCGCCCACCTCCAATTGTTGGGTTCCGCCACTCCATGTGGGCGCGTTCCCTGTATCTCCCTTACGCTCGGGTCAAGGGTAGATACTGCTGAATTTTTGTTAGAAACGATAACATATTAAAAAGGCAAAAGGAAGTAACAAACAAATGGGGCAATAACGAATTAGAAGACAAAGAGAAAGCAACAAACAAATGAAACCAACAACAATAAAACATTCTAATCAACTAAAGGAAGACTCCTCAGCCCCTCCAGCGGCACACTCTTCACCCCCAGCGGTACACTCCTTAGCCCCTCCAGTAGCACACTCTTCACCCTCAGCGGTACACTCCTCAGCCCCTCCAGCGGCACACTCTTCACCCTCAGCGGTACACTCCTTAGCCCCTCCAGCAGCACACTCTTCACCCCCAGCGGTACACTCCTTAGCCCCTCCAGCGGCACACTCTCCATTCTCCAGCAGTACACTTCACCCTTCCTCCTACCGCATAAAAAAAAAGAAAGAAAGTATAATAATGATAATACAAAGGGAAAAACCCACCCGATAATCATAAAAAAAATGCAATAATAGAAGAGTGAGAGATAAAAAAAATAGATAATAAAAAAGGGAGATAAAAAATATAAATTAAGGAAGAATTCATGATCTGCGGGTGACAAAAGAAATAATAACAAAAAGGGGAACAAATAATAATGATAATAAGAAAGTAGTAGATAATAATAATAACAAACTTAAAAAAGGAGATAAATAGAGAAATGATAATAATAAAGACACAAGTAATAATAACAACGAACTCAACAAAAAAATAATGAATAAACAAATGATAATAAAATAAGTAAAAAAGTAAAAAAATAATAACAACAGACTCAACAAAAATAATAAATAGACAAATGATAATAAAATAAATAAATAATAATAACAAACTCAATAGAAGATAACAAATAAACAAATAATGATGGAATAAACAAATAATAATAGACAAGTGTACCCCAACATATATATATACATTTATATATAAAGAATAGTAATAATAACAACCAAGAAATAATAATAAAATAATAATTATTAAAATTTAAATAATAATAAAATGACGAGATCTGCCCCGCAGCCTTATCTCTCCTCAAGACCCGGTATAAAGGGAATATTACCGCCGCCCCGCCCCCCCCCAAGTCGAGTTCGGACCTTGGGAACCATCCTGACACGGCCGTAACCCGACATTGCTCCGGGCCGATAGTTCGTCGAACCAGACTCGTTCCCATTGGGATTCGTTTCCGCTCTTTCATTGGAATTGCCATAAACTCGGCATACATTTGTACGGGTTTTGTTTGCGTTTACGTCGCACCTTCAATACGGACGTTGGTCCTAACATAAAGTGGTCCATGAATGACCGACAAAATCCGGATAAAACAAGGCGGCTCTCGTCATACCCGAACCCTACGCGTGGGAATATCAATAAGACCTTCATGAGTCACGCTCAGACCTCGGGCTCGTCTCAATCCTGGTCGTCGCCTGACCCAAATCTAAGGCCTACAGCCCGCTATCTTTGAATACGTCTTTGTTTTGGAATCTAGTCCCGGGACACCTTCCCGCCGCCCTTCGGCACCGGAAATATTAACGATGCCCGTGCAATCCTCGTTTGGACCACGGGAGGCGCCCCCGGTATGGTCCTGACTCGATCTCGCACCGGGCCCTTAAATTCATTAGTTTCTTGCTACACTAACCGAGATTTAACCGAATATTTTCAGTGTCTTGGAATAATATACTTGCCGTATCCCAGCATACACATGTTCCAGGTCCTCCCGCGATGATTACGGTATTCACAAGCCGGACACCCGTCTGAATATTAAACGGTCTCCCGAATGACCGATACGTTTCGAACGTTCGCTCCCCAAGACATAGGGCTTTCCAGCTGGTTCAGGGGATATCCCCCCGTTGCCCCTTGGCACCGGAAATATTAATGACGCTCATGCGAGCCTGACTTCGACCGCGGGGGGGCCCACTGCAGTATGGTCGAGTCTTGCTCTTGCACCGGGCCAACAGATTTATTGGTTTTTGACCGCTCCAACCGAAGTTTAGCCGAACGCTTCCCATTCTTCAGAGCAATAAATTTGCCGTACCTCGGCATACATGCATTCCGATTTCCCTGCGACAGTCGCGGTTTTCTCGAGCCAGACATTCGTCCGAATATTAAATGGTCAACACATGGCCGACATGATTGTGAATGCTTTCTTTTAACACCTGTACGGGGATTTCAATACTTCCTAATAGGTCTTTCATGCAATTAATCTCCTGGCCATGAGGCCCTGATTCCCGGCGATTAATCAAGGGTGTTCCCTCGCATGGGGGATGTAAATGACGCCGTGACCTTTATGGCACGGCGGGTTTTGGTCCCGACCCGAACCACACAATCGTCTGACCGAGTCAGATTGAGTGCACCATGGGCTCTTCGGAGTCCGAATAAATTATCACTTCGGTGACTGGCACGCCCACACACTTAATAGACGAACCACTTAAATAAGTGAATTTTAGTGCGTCCACATGTATATATCCCATTTTAAATCCGTAAATACGTTTCTATTAATGGGCTTGGGTCTAAAGGTCTTGGAATTGGGTCTTTGGGCCTATTTGAGTTGGGCTTAACCCTT
Source organism: Amorphophallus konjac (assembly GCA_022559845.1). Taxonomy (NCBI): domain Eukaryota; kingdom Viridiplantae; phylum Streptophyta; class Magnoliopsida; order Alismatales; family Araceae; genus Amorphophallus; species Amorphophallus konjac. Next base: position 31,874,507 of record CM040120.1, read on the forward strand.
TGTTTAATATATGGCTTTTAAATGGACTTAAATAAATCCCTAACTCCTTCTTAATAGCCCATTAAGCCTTTTCAATTGCTTAGTAACTAGATTTTGTCTCAAAAAATTCTTAGAAAATTCTCTAGCATTACAAACAACCCCGCGATCGACCTCGGGCGCCTGCTACTAGCGAAGATTTCTTTAAATAGATGCCCGAACTGTCGAAAGTTAGTGATACTTCCGGGGGCGAGTGCTCGGAACCAGGTCTGAGCACCTTGAACCAGAGTGGTTACGAACGCTCGACATTTGACGGCGTCGGATGTCCCGTGAAGAGTCATCAGGGCGTCGAAGCTGTCGTAGAGGTCGGCCGGGTCGCCTTGGCCGTCAAAGGATTTGAAGGTCGGCAGGGAAACTCTTAGTGAGATTTCTCCCTCCAAAATGTCGGCAGAGAACGAGGATTGCTCCTTGTCCTTCTTCGTGGAGCTCTCTTGTAGGGCGCGAAGGGTGCTCTCCTGCTCGGTGAAACGTCGCTCAAAGTCTCGCAATCGGAGGGAAATATCCGGCTGATGTTGGGATGGTGCCAGGGGGATCTGGGTGTTCCCTCGGCTTTTTCCTCGCTACTCCTTGGTGGGGCCGTCCACTTTCGTATGCTGGCGAGGTGGCGCAGATTTTATTCCTTGCGGATTGGAGGAAGCCTCCTGCTCCGGGGGCGAGAGTTGTGAGGGTTCGCCTGGCCCGCTCCGGATAATGTGTCCTCCTTGGAGGATAAAACGGCCCCCGACTATCACCCGGGAGGCTTCCACGTGGGGGGGACTCGCACGGGAATGCTGGGACCGTTCCTCCCTGGCTACTTGGGTCCTCATCAAATTGACAAGGATATCCAGTTTAGTGTTGAGGGATCGGAGGGCGTCAGGGTCCCCGAAAACGGGTTGTCCCCCCGCGGCCGGTGGAGGTAGGACATTGGCCTGATTGTTGGAAAGGGGGCCAGTCGAAGAGTGCGATGGCGCAAGTTCCCTATCCATGGCCACTGGTGCCTTCCCTTTTTCACTGGTGTTTCTCCTATTGTTATTTCTCTGCACCATATTGGTTTCTTGTTCGTTTCCCACAGATGGCGTCAGATGAAGAGGCGTGATCTCGTGCTGAAGCCTGAGCCGTCCAATCTTCCTCGAACACTGAATGTGGCCACACTATATTAAAACTCTACAAGGTGGGAAATAGATAGGGGGCCCAGGGGAATAATCCTGGGGAAAACCCTCCGATGCTTAAGTCATCAAAGTAGTAGAGCGTTGTGCGGAGGAGAAGAAGAAGACAAGGGGGTGGGCACGAGATCGCTTGTAACGACTCGAGATCCGAGTACCGGAAAAGAACCGGCACAACTCGAATCCCGGCCCGCCACCCACGAGCCCGAAGACTCGGAAGGGTTAAAGGAATGATGTGGGAGTACAAGAGATGCTGAAATAACTGCAGAGATAGCACAATAATTTAAATAAAATGCATAGAATAAAATAAATAATTAAACTGCTACACGGTCCAATGTATCTCATGTCCAAATTAAGTACTGTCAATAGAAAGAAAAGTACAAGTATACGGGGCGTACGCCGGCTCTGGCAAACTGGCGACTAACCCTGGCTGCTAGCACCATGCTGAAACTCCGTCGCACCTCTCGATGACCCCACCTCACCTGAAAACAAAGGGGTGACCCTCTTTTCATTGGCCCAGTAGGGATCCCTCGGACCTCCACCGCACAACGGATAAAACGAGACAGCCAGGCACGAACAACCGCAGAAAGTAACCCTACCTAGCTGGAGTATGGTAGAAGCAACAAGCAGTAATAAATAAACAGAAAAGCTCCCTACAACTGACCGCACCAAGCCAACAGACCTCAAATCGGCGGAAAAATGAGTCCATACCTGCCAGGAGACAGGAGCACCACCCACTAGAAGCAAATCCGGATGCGTCCCCTGACATCTTACACCGCGCCTCAAGTGTCTCCCTACAACGCCCCAGGCGGAGACTGAGACACACAACAGTAACCAGGAAGTCAGAACAAGGACTAGCTGGGGTCGCGCTCGTCAGCGCGTGTCCTCTGCCCCCAACTACGCATGCACACACAGACCAACTGATCTAGGTCGGGTCCTGGTGCGGACACCCGCGTGATTGAGAAGCATGATACGCCGAGCCACCGGTACCGTACGCGGAGCACCACCCGAGCCATTTCGGAGTCCATCTGGCTCGGAGACAGTCTGGAGACTCCCCCTTGAGTCTCGGCCTTTATCACATTTATTTGGACTTTATTTGTGTGTCATGTGTGTTATTGAGTTTTATTCGGTTTGTAATTTGGATTGTAATAAGAGTTTATATGTAAAATGGGACCACCCGGGTCCCACGGGCCCCCCACCCCTCCTCCCATTGATCCACCTCACCCCTAGGGCCCATGTGGGGTCAGTCAACATTCCAATTGTGGGCTTCTAGAAGAGTGGGCCAAGTGGGGGACAAGTGGACTTAGAAGTCAAGGTTGGCCACCAACCTTAACCCCTTAGTCAAGGGGGCGCCCCCCTCTCACTATCATCATTTTTATTTTTTCTAAAATGTGTGGTTGAACTAATTAGTTCTATCCTTTTTTTTATTCCCCCAAACCCTAGATCTAGGGGTAATTTGAGTCTTTTGGCATTTCATATAAATGCCTTGTATTTCCCATTTATGAAGAATTAATGCATATGAAATCTAAGAATTTTGTTGGAGCAGCAAGGGCCGCCCCCTTCTCCCTCTCCCCTCTCTTCTTCTTGCAGCTGGGAAGGTTATCTTCTGAGGTGGGAAGCCTCATGTATCAGTTCCGGTGATCGCCGCCGCTGCCATCGTGCCGCCATCGCACCACCATGGTTGCCGCCGGTGTTCTATCCACCCAAGACAGAGGCTCCATCCACGAATTTCTGCGCTCCACCTCGAGATCTTCTGGAGCACAAAATTTTAGGGTGTGTTCCATAGGTGTCTCCCACGTTCCACAGAATTTGGTTGGCCTTCTAGTTTCCATTTCATATTTTTCCATTTTCGTTTTCCCCTCCCCCTCAGATCTGTCAGCTTTCTGTTCTCTAGGACAGTCAGCCTGAGTTTCCAATCTTCGGACCACTCTTTGATTTTTTCAGGCATTCCCAAATTTACTGAAAGTTCTGTCCACCGTCCTCTCCATCCCCAATTTTGTGTGGAATTTTCACAGGCCTCCATCTATTTTTAGAAATTTCATCTTCTTCCCAAGATCTGTTCAGTCCCCTGCTATCCAGATCCGATCACCCGCCAGTCTAAAATACGTTTTCCCACCAAAATCTCAACAAAACCTTTCACAAAAAATATTTCCATTTTCCTCTCTCTCCCCTCTATAACTTTCATGAAGGGCTCAAAGCCTAAATCTGAAGTCTACTCCACGGTCAAAGGCAGTTCTCAAGAAACTGCTCTGTTGTTCTGAGATTTCGAGAACTATCTAATAGCAAATTCAAAAATCAACAAAGGCCAGATCCGTGCAGATCCAGTTCATCTCTCTAGCCCTAGATTGAAGGACTTCGAAAGAGCTTTCCAACGGTACCTCCTATGCTTCGATCCGACATCAGGATTGTTCGCAGTAGCTGATCTCGCCGGAGCGCGCGCTGAAAAACCTGAAGCATCAGTCTGTGGGCAGCAACTCCAACACTTGGTGATCGGAGCCGATCGGCCTCCGGCCGGTGTTTTCGTCCCACCGCCATCCCGGGAGACGTGCCACCAGGGGTCGCCATCACAGCGGGGCCCACCCCATCAGACCCGGAGGATAAAGCAGCTCGTGGGCCCCACCGGCCCGTAGATCGCGCGGTCTGGACAACACCAAAACGTGGGTTCGGCACCGCCGGGACGACATCAAAATGCTGCCCGTCAACCCGATTGTCGCGACTCCCAGACCCCACATGTGACCTGTTACCTCCCTGCGTGGAGTGGGTCAAAATTTATTGTACTGCTGTAAAAGTGTTTAACCGGGAGTCCGTGATTGGCCGGGGTTGTCTTCCCCACGCCGGGAGCGTGGAGGTAACGATCGTAACTTCTTGGCATTACTTTGCTTAGCTAGTATATGGTCATATGCCACTGCCGAGAGCGATAGGAACTAGCCCGTGAGTCCATGTCATCGCTGCGAGTGTGAGAGTGACCCGTCCCGTGGCTCGATCCGAGTCCGGAAGTGAGTCGACTACCCTTGAACTCTGCCGGTTCCTCAACCGTGCACTATCCGCATTTCCCTCGCTTGGGACGACGAGTGAGCTTACGTTTCTGTTAGCGACGTATAGCCCATAGATACTCATAGTGTTGGGCCGAAATCTCTCCAATTTGTGTGTTGCTGGTCGCATCTCCATCTAGAGTTCGAGGTCCGCATCATATAGAGTCGGTCTCCCGTGTCCGTCCCGCATCAGTTTGGTATCAGAGCCAAGTTGAGTCTAGGGTAGTCGTTGTATAAGTCTTGCATAGTCTAAGTCGAGTCTAGGATCATCATTATTTTCAAAACAAAAAAAATGTTTTAAAATTGCATTTCATCCCGATAATTCGGTATCTTAAAAGGTGTTGTCCGAACGTTAGGCTACGCCTATCGGGAAGGCCGCACACTTGCGGGAGTGATCTTCGGATCGATTAACTCCGCCACGTACCGAATATTGGTTTAGGTCTAGGTGCATTAGTCCGTGTTTGCATCAGTTTGTGTCTCCTAGTTCGTGTGTCTTTGCATGCCCACCCGTCGAGGTACCCAATACTCGCCACCACCACCTATGGCGGATTCCCGAGCCCGTAGCTCCGATGAGTCCTCGACGGCCGAGATGTTCCGAGCCATTATGGATCGTCTCGATACGCGTATGGATGGCCTTAGTACGCGTCTTGATGGCGTAGGAACGCATCTAGAAGGGAGAATGAAAGCCCTCGAGGATCGGGCCGAATCTTTGGACCAGTCCATCCAGGGACTTGTAGGGAGGATTGTCGTCCTCGAGAGGGCCCCAGCGGCGGCGCAACCCACGCCGACCAATGGTCAACAAGAGCCGGCTCAGCAACCTGCTACACCAAGGGCTCAGGCAGTGGATGTTGGGAGGCAACAGGTGCATGTGGTGGATGACTATGCATCTGACAATGAGCAAGGGGGTTACGGTCGTCGGAATCAACGACGGAATCGTGATGACGATGACGACGATCGCATTCTTAGGGGCGTGCGTGCGGACCCTCCCACTTTTAGCGGGTCCTTGGACCCTAGGGTGTATTTAGATTGGGAGGCCGACATGGACCGGTACTTCGAGTGGTTTGAGATGACGGACCACCGAAGAGTCCGATACGCGAAGATGAAGCTGCAAGGGCAGGCCCAAACTTATTGGACCAATGTGGAGAGCCTGCTCAATCAGCGACGTCAACCCCAAATCGGTACTTGGGATGACATGAAAACTAAGCTGAGGGAGAAATACCTTCCTGCCTCATATCGCCAACGTCTCATAGACAAATGGCAAAGCATCTCCCAAGGGAACCGATCTGTGACTGAGTACACCGCTGAGTTTGACGAGTATTACTTACGGTGTGGAGTCACGGAAGAGAGCACCATGACTATATCCCGCTTTCGAAGAGGTCTGCGGCCCAACTATCAGTATGAACTTTTTCACCGCAATGCGACCACTTTGGAGCAGGCATATCAAATTGCTCTCGAATTGGAGCAATTCGAGGCCGAGTTCGAGTCTCCCCATAGGTTGGGCTCCTTCCCCCTACGTAGTGTCGAGCCCCGTGGCTCATCTGGCACGTATCCGAGGGCCCCCATGGCTCGACCTTAGGAGCCCGCTCGCCCCGAGCCCTTTTCTCCTAGGCCTCGCCCTCCACCCCCGAGGGACCTTCCTCGTCCCCAGCATCTTACGGCACCCACAGCCCGTCCACCGGCACCCGCACCTCTTGCTCGTCCTTTGTTGCCTACACCTCCTATCCGTCGGGAGGATAAGGGGAAAGGACCCATGATTGGGGAGCCTAGTGGATCACGGCAGCAGTGTTACCACTGCAATGGGTTTGGCCATTTTGCCAACCAGTGTCCCACCCGCCCATCTCTTATCATTGGGGACACAAAGGCCGAGGATACCACCCCTGCGGGCCTCGAGTTAGTCACCTATGAAGCAGATCAGGAGCTAGCTGACGAATACTATGAGATTGAAGGTGACGACCTGGATGCCCCACATACCGATGAAGTCCACGTGGGGGTCGTCAGGTGTATTCTCACCCAGCCACAGGCCAGTGATGACTGGCGTCGGACCACTATTTTTCATACCTTCTGTAGGCTGGGCAAGCATGTGTGTAAAGTGATCATCGATAGCGGGAGTTGCATCAATGCAATCTCCACGGGTGTTGTCTCCCGTCTTGGTCTTACACCCGTGGATCACCCTAGCCACTATCGTGTATCATGGGTGGATTCCACTTCCATCCCGATCAGGCTGCGGTGCTTGGTCCCACTGCAGTTCTTTGCCTACTGTGACGAGGTATGGTGTGATGTCCTACCCATGGAGGTGGACAATATTATTTTGGGTAGGCCGTGGTTATTTGATCGGGATGCCACACTCCATGGCCAGTCGAACACCTGTACCTTCGACCATGATGGCAAACGGATTACTCTCCAACCCCATCAGCCCAAGAGCCCATCAGTTAGGGGTTCTACTGGTCCTAGTACTCTGGAGCCTTCCGTCCCCGGGCCCAGTACCCCGTCCCCAGCTCGGGCTATGACCGTTACATCTGGCCCAGGTGAGCCCTCGACTAGGAGATTGATGTTGATTAGCTCCCAGGAACTAGAGCGGGAGGCTAGTCGGGGCTGCCCCGTGTTTGCTATTGCGGTCCGAGAGGTAGAGCGAGACTCCGAGGGTGAGCTCCCACCCGAGGTTGTCCCCATTCTGCAGGAGTTTACTGATATCTTTGCCGATGAGCTTCCCGAGGGACTCCCACCTATGCGGGATATTCAGCATGCCATCGACCTTATTCCGGGCTCTTCATTGCCCAACCTTCCTCATTATCGCATGAGTCCCACGGAACATGCCAAGCTAAAACGGCAGGTCGATGAGTTGATGCAGAGAGGATCTGTTCGGGACAACAAGAGCCCATGTTCTGTACCTGCATTACTCGCCCCGAAGAAGGATGGTACGTGAAAAATGTGCATTGATAGCCGTGCCATCAACAAAATCACCGTGAAGTACATGTTCCCTATTCCCCGCCTGGATGATATGCTAGACATGATGGCTGGTGCCACTATCTTCTCAAAGATTGATCTTAAGAGTGGCTACCATCAGGTGAGGATTAGGCCAGGTGATGAGTGGAAGACCGCATTCAAGACCAAGGATGGTCTATATGAGTGGTTGGTCATGCCTTTTGGGTTGACCAATACCCCTAGCACATTCATGCGACTCATGACTCAGGTCCTTCGACCGTTTATTGGAGTCTTTGTGGTTGTGTATTTCGATGATATCCTTATCTATAGTCGCACCCCGGGGGACCACTTAGACCACCTTCGGCAGGTCTGTCTTCTTCTTAGGCGAGAGCAGTTGTTTGCGAACCCACAGAAGTGTGCCTTCATGACACCTCAGCTTACCTTCTTGGGTTTTATTGTGTCTAGTACTGGGGTCTCCGCCGATCCGGAGAAGGTCCGGGCCATTGTTGAGTGGCTGGAACCCCGTACGGTTGATGATGTCCGCAGCTTTCATGGCCTTGCGACGTTCTATCGTCGCTTCATCCGTGGATTTAGCTCCGTCACTGCCCCGATCACGGATTGTATCCGGAAGGGCACCTTTGTATGGACGAAGGCCTCAGCTACCGCCTTCAAGGACATCAAGAAGCGCGTGACCCATACACCTATCCTTCGATTGCCTGATTTCTCGAAGGTGTTTGAGGTCTCTTGTGATGCGTCGGGTGTTGGGATAGGAGGAGTGTTGAGTCAGGAGTCCCACCCAGTCGCATATTTCAGCGAGAAGCTGAATGACGCGAAACTGCGATACTCCACTTATGATAAGGAATTTTACGCAGTTGTTCAGGCTCTTAGGCATTGAAGGCACTATCTTTTACATCAGGAGTTTGTCTTATACTCCGATCATGAGGCTTTGAGGTACCTCCATTCCCAAAAGAAGCTTAATTCGCGTCACAGTCGTTGGGTTGAGTATCTCCAGCAGTTCACCTTTGTGCTTAAACATAAAGCTGGAGTGGAGAACAAGGTGGCCGATGCCTTGAGTAGGTGAGCATGTTTGCTGACCACTATGAGTGCCGAGGTCATAGGGCTAGAAAAGATGAGAGAGGCCTATGTTGACTGTCCTGACTTCGGTCAGATTTATGCCACTCTCCAGGCCGGACCTTCGAGAGACCTTGATGAGTATGTGCTTCAGGAGGGTTACCTCTTTCGAGGAGGCAGGCTGTGTGTTCCCCGAACTTCGGTTCGAGACTTTTTAGTCTGGGAACTACATGCGGGAGGTCTAGCCGGCCACTTTGGTCAGAACAAGACTATTGAGGCAGTTGAGCATAGATTTTATTGGCCGAGCTTGAAGCGCGATGTTGCTCACATTGTGGCTCAGTGCCGTACATGTGCTACGGCCAAGATGAAGAAGCAAAGCTCGGGCCTCTATACGCCTCTTCCTGTGCCCGATGCCCTGTGCCAGGATGTTAGCATGGATTTTGTCTTGGGATTGCCACGTACCTCCAGGAAGTATGATTCGGTCTATGTGGTTGTTGACCGATTCTCGAAGATGGCCCTTTTCATTCCCTGCTCGAAGACTTCGGATGCTTCGAGGGTAGCCCGCCTTTTTCTTACTCATGTGGTGTGCAAGTTCGGGTTGCCTCGTACCATAGTGTCTGATCGTAATGTTAGATTCACTAGTTATTTTTGGAAGACACTGTGACATATGTTGGGTACTCACCTCAAGTTTTCCACTGCATATCATCCCCAGACAGATGGTCAGACCGAGGTGGTCAATAGGAGTCTGGGTGACCTTTTGAGGTGTCTTGTCAGGGATCGTGTAGGGGATTGGGATCTCATATTGCCATTGACAGAATTTGCATATAATGATTCAGTTAATAGGTCTACCGGCATGAGTCCATTCGAGATTGTCACAGGTCGTAGGCTTAGGAAGCCAGTGGATCTGGTTCCCATGCCCATCCATGCACTAGTGTCGGAGTCTGCCGAGTCGTTTGCTAGGCTTGTTAGCAGTCTGCATGACGACATCCGTCATCACATTGAGACCAGCAATGCACGGTATAAGGAGTTAGCCGATGCCCATCGACCCCACCGAGAGTTCCAAGAGGGCGAATATGTCATGATCAGGGTAAGACCTGAACGGTTTCCCTCTGGAACCGTTAAGAAATTGCAAGCTCGCGGAGCCGGTCCATTTAGAGTGTTGAAACGCGTTGGATCCAATGCGTATGTTGTGGACCTGCCTGAGGAATATGGTATAAGCTCTACTTTTAATGTATCGGATCTAGTTGCATATAGGGACCCAGCGGTGATCCCTAGTGAGCCTTTCGAGCCATCCCCTCCCATTGAGAGTGATCCCACACCTGAGTGTCCACCTCCAGCCCATTTTTCACGGTAGCGAGAGCATATAGATCATATACTGGATGAGCAGGTGACAGTTACCAGGAGTGGATCCTACCCGCACTACCTAGTGCTATGGAGAGGACGGCCCGCTACCGAGGATACATGGATCACCCATGGAGAGTTGCAGCGGATTGATCCGGACCTACTAGAGCGGTACCACAGTGATGCAGACCCTTACTCGACAGGGTCGAGTTTCTCCACCCGGAGAGAATTGGTACGGACACCCACGCGATTGAGATGCATGATACTTCGAGCCACCGGTACTGTACGCGGAGCACCACCCGAGTCACTTCGACGTCCATCTGGCTCGGAGACAGTCTGGAGACTCCCCCTTGAGTCTCGGCCTTTATCACATTTATTTAGACTTTATTTGTGTGTCATGTGTGTTATTTAATTTTATTCGGTTTGTAATTTGGATTGTTGATGCGGGACGGGACCACGGACACGACAAGCTCGCGATCGTCCCTTAACGAGGGAAGCGTCGGATGTGCGCGGTTGAGGAACCGGCTGTGAGCTAGGGTGGTCGGCTCTCACTTATGCCCGGATCGGGTTACCGGACGGTAACGCTCTCTCTCGCAGCAGTGGTGATATAAATAGAAAGCGAGCTAATTACCCTATCATGCTCTCTAGCAGTGGCATAAGCAAGTATATATGAAAATTAAGCAAAATGCCAAGTAAGGGAGCGAATGCGATACCTCCACGCGCTCGGCGTGGGGACGACGGGCCCAGCCGAAGTCGTACTCCCGGAACAATTATACACGGATATTACAGAAATACAACTCGCTGCCCACTCCACGCAGGGAGGTAAAGGGCTACACAATGGGGTCCGGGAGGACCGAATTCGGGTTGACGGGCGGCTTCTCGCGTTGATTCGGCAACACCCGAACACGTGACGGTGGGGCCCACGTGCTGTCCGGAGGGACCGTGTGGGATCCGGTGGCACCGGTGTAGTGGTGGATGCCCGGAGGGTCGCTCCTTGGGATGGCGGCACGCTGGTTCGCCGGCCGGAGGCCCGGCGGCTCCGTTCGGCACCGGTCGACAAACCCGATCGGAAGTCTGCCGGTTCTATATTTCGGCGCGCGCTCCGGCGAGAATGGGCGCTGCGATCAGCCCCGATGTCGGATCGACACGAAACTGGTGCCGTTGGAAAGCTAGCTTGAAGTTCTTCAACCTAGGCCCAAAGATCTGGCCTGGATCTGCTCGGATCTTGACTTATGGAATTTTCAATATCCTGTTGTACAGTAACCGAAGACTCAGACTTGCAGAGAACTTGACTGTGGGTTGCCTTTGATCGCGAGGTAGACGTTCGAATATGGGGTTGTGTTCTTCATAAACGTTGTGGGAAATTGAGCTGGGAAGACGGAAAAAGTGGTTTGGATCTGTTTGGATGTGTCTATGATTTTCCGTGATTTGTTTAGTGGACAAAGGTCGGATCTGAGATCAGGGGGACAGAACTGTAGCTGGGACTGAGAATGATTTTTAGAAAATATGAAATGGACGAACCAAAAATTTAGAAAAATTGTGGATGAAGTGGTGGATGTGTGTAATCTCCAGTAAAACTGGGAGAACTAAAATAAATCAAAACCTGGACCTAAGACATGAAACTCCGGGCTACTATCACTGTAGACAGTGACAGAATAAATCTGAGATTGAGAGTTGAACGAAATGGTAAAGATATGAAACGGTGGCTTTTGAACCTGGATTTATTTGTGGAGAATGGGATAGAAGATAAGAACAAACCCTCAAAATTTCAAATCGATATGAGCTCATGGATGGCTTCAGGAATTCATGAACTGCACCTCTGTCCAGCAGGACAGAAAACCGAAGACGATCCCGTGGCGGCTCGAAGGCGGCACGAACGGCGGCGGCGGCGGCACAAACGATCACCAGAGGTGGAGAGGGGGAGATAGAAGATTGATACACTGTATAACTTGAGGTTTGAGGAGAAGAACACCAGGGGGAGAGAGGAACAAGGGCACACCCTTCAATGGCTCAAGCCAATTTTACAAATTTTTCTTCATTAATCTCTAATGACACTATACATAGGTTTATATAGAAAGTAGCAAGGGGTGGGGGGGGCTGATAATTTCATGGAAAATATGTCATTTTCATCCCCCATGTGGTCAAAACTCAAAAAAAATAAATTACATATGAATGGAGCACTCCTTTGACTAGGTAGGTAAGGTAGGTGGTCTACCTTTGAAATTTTAACCCCTTTGTCTCCCATGTGGTCAATTAGCATTCAAACCTTCTAGATGGCCACCTAGGATGGTTGACCAGCCCCACATGGATGAGGTGAACCAATGGGGAAGGGGAGGGGGCCCCCTAACTGGACCTACTACACATTTGCACAAAAACCCACACAATCCAAGGGAATGACGCATTGGCTTACAAAGCCGTACAATTGTGCTTATACTTTCCCATGGATATAAAAATAAACTAAAGGACACAAATACAAAATAAAATGTACATGCTCGGCGTCGATTCCCATCAACTCTCCCCGGGTGGGAGGAACTCGACCCCGTCGAGTAGGGGTAAGGATGCTCGAATACTCCGGCGGATCCGTCACCGTGCCAAGTAACGCGGGTACGCTCCACTCCAAGTGACCGTCACCTGCTCATTCCATATATACTCAATATGCACAAACTGCTGTGGGCTAAAGGTGGACACTCCGAGTGGGGTACTCTCAAAAGGGAAGGAAGCAGCTCGAAGACTCACTAGGAATCACCGCTGAGTCCCAATAGGTGACTGATCCAGATATAGATGTAGAATCGACCCAATACTCATCAAGTGAGTCCACTCGCCTCTTACTCATAAGAGACCGACAACGAGCTTGCACAAGACACATGCAGACTCACCATGCAATACACACAAACCATGCAAACAAACCACACAAAACAAACCACACAAGGAAAACACACCGACTTATGCATGACTCTAGACGAAGGTGGTAGCATGAAGCCCACTAGGTGGCTGCATCCTGAGCGGCGGGAGAGCTCTCCCACTCTTCCCCTCCCAAGGCATAGTACTCCTCGGCTAGTGCCTCATTGGCCTCGTAATCAACACACTTAGGCTCGGGAGGTACGGATCCTCCAACACCTAAGGATAAGGTGGCGCGAGCGGGACACTCGCTGGCAATGTGGCCAAATCCATGACAGTGGAAACACTGCACTCGTGATCGACTACTCTCCCCGAAAAGAGGGGCCTTACCCTTATCATCCCGTCGGGTAAGGGGTGTAGGCAGCAATGGGGGAGGTGTAGGTGCCTTGGACAATAGTGGAGGGGGTGCCGGTGCCAGAGGACGGGCTATAGGAGCTGGGGGACGGGCAACAGGTGCCGGTGGATGGGGTGGAGGTAGATCCCGTGGTGGGGGAGGTCGAGGTCTAGGAGCAAAGTGCTCCTGACGGGCGGGCTCCTGTGGACGAGTCATGGGTCCCCTCGGGTATGAACCTAAGGAGCCACGGGAGTCACTACGGGGAGGAGCGGGGCTCCACCGGGGAATAGACTCGAACTCACCCTCGAATTGCTCCATCTCGAGAGCAACTTGGTATGCATCCTCCAGCTTGTCCACCTTGCGGCGGTGAAGCTCATACCGTAGGTGTGGGCGTAGACCATGCCGAAACCGGGAGACGGTAAGGGAATCCTCCTCCGTGGCATCGCATCGCAAGTAGTACTCATCAAATTCGGTGATGTAATCCGAGACGGACTGGTCTCCTTGGGTGAGACTTTGCCACCTCTCTATAAGACGCTGGCGATAGGAGATAGGGAGGTACTTCTTCCTAAGCTTCTCCCTCATATCGGTCCATGTATCGATCGGGGGTTCTTGACGATGAAACAATAGGTTCTCCATGTTTCTCCAATAGGTTTGGGCTTGGCCTAACAGTTTCATCCTGGCATACTTGACTTTTCGTTGGTCCGACATCTCGAACCACTCAAAATATCGGTCCATACCAGCCTCCCAATCAAGGTAGACCTTTGGGTCCAAGGACCCGTCAAAGGTGGGAGGGTCGGCCCGAACGGTCCGAATGGCCCGTTCATCCATATCTTGGTCGTGGGTACGCCGTGTATGGCAATAATCACGACCATGTCCCCGATGCTCATTATCGGACTCGTAGTCATGCACCTCAGGGACTTCGTGCCTCCTAGTAGCTACCCCTTGAACCCTTGGAGTCGCGGGTTGATGAACCGACTCCGGTTGACCTTGTGTAGGTGGGGCGGGTGCCTGGACTGGGACAATCGGGTGTGTCTCGGCTGGTCCTTTCTCTAGTGCGGTGACTCTCCCGACCAATCCTTGAACGGACTGGTTCGACCCAGCGGCCCTATCCTCTACAACTTTCATCCTCTCTTCTAGGCGGGTGCCTAGGCCATTCACTCGAGTACTCGCTTCTTCCATCCTATCCACTCGAGTGCTTAACTCATCCATGCGCTCACTCAACCCATCCATTTTTCCCATAAGTGTTCGGAACATAGTGGCCACCTCATCGGAACTATAGACTCGGGATTCCGCCATTGGTGGTGGTGGGGGTGAGTATTGAGTACCTCGACGAGTGGGCATGCAAACACACCGACTAGACGACGCCGACTAAAGCAAACACACACTAATATGATGCACCTAGACGTAACCAAAACTCGGCACGTGGCGGAGTTAATTGATCCGAAGATCACTCGCGCAAGTGTGCGGTCTTCCCGATAGGCGTAGCCTAACGTTCGGACAACACCTTTTGATATACCGAGTAAAGGGATGCAAATGCGAAAAGATATTTTTTTTGTTTGTTTTAAAACAATGATGACCCTAAACACGACTTAGACAACGACTAATGACTAGACGTACATGACACTCTTTTTTTTTTCTTTTGGACACCCTAGACTCAAACTTGGCTCTGATACCAAATTGATGCGGGACGGGACCACAGACACGACAAGCTCGCGATCGTCCCTTAACGAGGGAAGCGTCGGATGTGCGCGGTTGAGGAACCGGTTGTGAGCTAGGGTGGTCGGCTCTCACTTGTGCCCGGATCGGGTCACGGGACGGTAACGCTCTCTCTCGCAGCAGCGGTGATATAAATAGAAAGTGAGCTAATTACCCTATCATGCTCTCTAGCAGTGGCATAAGCAAGTATATATGAAAATTAAGCAAAATGCCAAGTAAGGGAGCGAATGCGATACCTCCACGCGCTCGGCGTGGGACGACGGGCCCGGCCGAAGTCGTACTCCCGGAACAATTATACACGGATATTACAGAAATGCAACTCGCTGCCCACTCCACGCAGGGAGGTAAAGGGCTACACAATGGGGTCCGGGAGGACCGAATTCGGGTTGATGGGCGGCTTCTCGCGTTGATTCGGCAACACCCGAACACGTGACGGTGGGGCCCACGTGCTGTCCGGAGGGGCCGTGTGGGACCCGGTGGCACCGCTGTAGTGGTGGATGCCTGGAGGGTCGCTCCTTGGGATGGCGGCACGCTGGTTCACCGGCCGGAGGCCCGGCGGCTCCGTTCGGCACCGGTCGGAAAACCCGATCGGAAGTCTGCCGGTTCTGTATTTCGGCGCGCGCTTCGGCGAGAATGGGCGCTGCGATCAGCCCCGATGTCGGATCGGCACGAAACTGGCGCCGTTAGAAAGATAGCTTGAAGTTCTTCAACCTAGGCCTAAAGATCTGGCCTGTATCTGCTCGGATCTTGACTTATGGAATTTTCAATCTCCTATTGTACAGTAACTGAAGACTCAGACCTGCAGAGAACTTGACTGTGGGTTACCTTTGACCGTGAGGTAGACGTTCGAATATGGGGTTGTGTTCTTCAGAAACGTTGTGGGAAATTGAGCTGAGAAGACGGAAAAAGTGGTTTGGATCCGTTTGGATGTGTCTATGATTTTCCGTGATTTGTTTAGTGGACGAAGGTCAGATCTGGGATCAGGGGGACAGAACTGTAGCTGGGACTGAGAACGATTTTTAGAAAATATGAAATGGACGAACCAAAAATTTAGAAAAATTGTGGATGAAGGGGTGTAAGCTCCTGTAAAATTGGGCGAACTAAAATAATTCAAAAACTAAACCTAAGATATTAAACTCCGGGCTACTGTCACTGTAGACAGTGACAGAACAGATCTGAGATTGAGAGTTGAACGAAATGGTAAAGATATGAAACGGTGGCTTTTGAACCTGGATTTGTTTTTGGAGAATGGGATAGAAGATAGGAACCAACCCTCAAAATTTTAAATCGATATGAGCTCATGGCTGGCTTCAGGAATTCATGAACTGCACCTCTGTCCAGCAGGACAGAAAATCGAAGACGATCCCGTGGCGGCTCGAAGGCGGCACGAACGGCGGCGGCGGCGGCACAAACGATCACCGGAGGTGGAGAGGGGGAGATAGAAGATTGATACACTGTATAACTTGAGGTTTGAGGAGAAGAACACCAGGGGGAGAGAGGAACAAGGGCACACCCTTCAATGGCTCAAGCCAATTTTACAAATTTTTCTTCATTAATCTCTAATGACACTATACATAGGTTTATATAGAAAATAGCAAGGGGTGGGGGGGCTGATAATTTCATGGGAAATATGTCATTTTCATCCCCCATGTGGTCAAAACTCAAAAAAAATAAATTACATATGAATGGAGCACTCCTTTGACTAGGTAGGTAAGGTAGGTGGCCTACCTTTGAAATTTTAACCCCTTTATCTCCCATGTGGTCAATTAGCATTCAAACCTTCTAGATGGCCACCTAGGATGGTTGACCAGCCCCACATGGATGAGGTGGACCAATGGGGAAGGGGAGGGGGCCCCCTAACTGGACCTACTACACATTTGCACAAAAACCCACACAATCCAAGGGAATGACGCATTGGCTTACAAAGCCGTACAATTGCGCTTATACTTTCCCATGGATATAAAAATAAACTAAAGGACACAAATGCAAAATAAAATGTACATGCTCGGCGTCGATTCCCATCAATTGTAATAAGGGTTTATATGTAAAATGGGACCACCCGGGTCCCACGGGCCCCCCACCCCTCCTCCCATTGATCCACCTCTCCCCTAGGGCCCATGTGGGGTCAGTCAACATTCTAATTGTGGGCTTCTAGAAGAGTGGGCCAAGTGGGGGATAAGTGGACTTAGAAGTCAAGGTTGGCCACCAACCTTAACCCCTTAGTCAAGGGGGCGCCCCCCTCTCACTATCATCATTTTTATTTTTTCTAAAATTTGTGTTAGAACTAATTAGTTCTATCCTTTTTTTATTCCCCCAAACCCTAGATCTAGGGATAATTTGAGTCTTTTGGCATTTCATATAAATGCCTTGTATTTCCCATTTATGAAGAATTAATGCATATGAAATTCAAGAATTTTGTTGGAGCAGCAAGGGCCGCCCCCTTCTCCCTCTCCCCTCTCTTCTTCTTGCAGTTGGGAAGGTTACCTTCTGAGGTGGGAAGTCTCATGTATCAGTTCCGGTGATCGCCGCCGCCGCCATCGTGCCGCCATCGCACCACCACGGTTACCGTCGGTGTTCTGTCCACCAAGGACAGAGGCTCCATCCACGAATTTCTGCGCTCCGCCCCGAGATCTTCTGGAGCCCAAAGTTTCAGGGTGTGTTCCAGAGGTGTCTCCCACGTTCCAAAAAATTTGGTTGGCTTTCTAGTTTCCATTTCATATTTTTCCATTTTCTTTTTCCCCTCCCCCTCAGATCTGTTAGCTTTCTATTCTTTGGGACAGTCAACCTGAGTTTCCAATATTCGGACCACTCTTTGATTTTTTCAGGAGCTCCCAAATTTACTGGAAGTTCTGTCCACCTTCCTCTCCATCTCCAATATTTTGTGGAATTTTCACAGGCCTCCATCTATTTTTAGAAATTCCATCTTCTTCCCAAGATCTGTTCTGTCCCCTGCTATCCAGATCCGACCATCCACCAGTCTAAAATACTTTTCCCCACTCAAATCTCAACAAAACCATTCATAAAAAATATTGCCGTTTTCCTCTCCCTCCCCTCTATAACTTTTATGAATAGCTCGAAGCCTGAATCTGAGGTCAACCCTGTGGTCAAAGGTAGTTCTCAGGAAATTGCTCTGCTGTTCTAAGATTTCGGGAACTGTCCAACAGTAACTTCAAAAATCAACAAAGGTCAGATCCGTGCATATCCAGTTCATCTCTCTGGCCCTAGATTGAAGGACTTCGAAAGAGATTTCCAACGGTAGCTCATGTGCTTCGATCCGACATCAGGATTGATCGCACTAGTCGATCTCGCCGGAGCGCGCGCTGAAAAAATAGAAGCATCAGTCCGTGGGCAACAACTCCAACACTTGGTGATCGAAGCCGATCGGCCTCCGGCCGGTGTTTCCGGCCGACCGCCATCCCGGGAGACGTGCCACCAGGGGTCGCCATCACAGCGGGACTCACCCCATCAGACCCGGAGGACAGAACGGCTCGTGGGCCCCACGGGCCCGTAGATCGCGCCGTCCGGACATCACCAAAACGCGGGCTCGGCACCGCCGGGACGACATCAAAATGCTGCCCGTCAACCCGATTGTCGCGACTCCCGGACCCCACATGTGACCTGTTACCTCCCTGTGTGGAGTGGGTCAAAATTATTGTACTGCTGTAAAAGTGTTTAACCGGGAGTCCGTGATTGGCCGGGGTTGTCTTTCCCACGCTGGGAGCGTGGAGGTAATGATCGTAACTTCTTGGCATTACTTTGCTTAGCTAGTATATGGTCATATGCCGCTACCGAGAGCGACAGGAACTAGCCCGTGAGTCCATGTCACCGCTGTGAGTGTGAGAGTGACCCGTCCCGTGGCTCAATCCGAGTCCAGAAGTGAGTCGAGTACCCTTGAACTCTGTCGGTTCCTCAACTGTGCACGATCCGCGTTTCCCTCGCTTGGGACGACGAGTGAGCTTGCGTTTCTGTTAGCGACGTATAGTCCATAGGAACTCATAGTGTCAGGCCGAAATCTCTCCAATTTGTGTGTTGCTGGTCGCATCTCCATCTAGAGTTCGAGGTCCGCATCATATAGAGTTGGTCTCCCGTATCCGTCCCGCATCAGGTCCTCTAGCCGATTTTCCCCCCAGCCGGACTCGGGTTGCAAAGGCAAGGGGCCCTACGGAAACCAACCTAAAAATCGTCTCTCTCGAGTAAGCCGCTCCACCACTCTCGGGTGGGTCAGCACACGCGTGCCGTAAGAAGGGTATGACTAGTGGACGTGTCACTGGAGGTAAGACTTAACTCACGAAGACCCCCGATTGAAAGGAAACCGAGTGGCGGTCCTCACAGGACTGCCCCTCAGCCTTGCGGTCTTCTCTGGACCACAAGGGGGGCCTAGCGGTCCTCTGCTGGACCGCAAGGCGAAACCAAGCGGTCACCTGGTGACCACAAGGGAATGGGCCACGAGGGGCCAAACGGTCTATTGCCAGACCGCTAACCCCAGCCTAGCGGTCCTCCTTGGACCGCAAGGTAGCCAGAAACTGTCATCTCATGACCGCTAGGCAGCACGTGAACCCCAACGGTCGGAAACACAGACCCCAAGGGTGCTCGGTCAAACGGGAAAAATGGTCGTCTGACGATCGCTAGCTCAACGGTAGTGGTCTATCGCGCGACCACCACCCAGACCCTAGCGATCCTAGGAGGACCGCTAATGCCCACTGACATTCAAAACCGCCTAGCAGTCTCCCTGAGACCGCCAAGGGAGCCTAGCAGTCCCTGGAAGGGCCGCGTGGCTCACCCGAGCGCGAAACCGACGAGAAATCCCAAAAACTCCCATCCACGCCCCGATCATCACCCGATGATGGGGAAACAAATGGGAATCTTTCCGCAACCCTCCTAGCATGATTCTATACCCTTAGATCGGTCAAAAATCTCACGAAACGGGAGATCCGACGCTCAACCCCAAAACATGGATTTTGACCCTCTCGACTCAAAAACGCCCCTCTCGACCTCCCCACGGCCTTTAAATCAAGGGGAAAGCAGTAAAGAGGGTAAGGATCCACCCCCCTACCTCAAGGAAGGCCAAAACCCGTCGGATCGCCGCCGATCTCTAAACCTTGGCCCAACAAGAACTCCTCTCCCATGCCGCGAAAAGGGTACTGCCGCGTTCCTCTCGCCGCCGCCGTCGTCACCATGCGGCCGCCGAAGCCCGCCGTCCGTCACCGGAGGAAGGAGGGGCGTCGGAATGCTCGAACGGGAGAGAGGGGGAAGCCACGGTGCGCTCACGGGAAGGAGGAAGAAGAAGGAGGAAAAGGAAAAGAAAAGGGGGAAAAAGAAATGTGTTATATATAGAAAATCTGTAAAATGTCAAAAATATGAAAAATTAGGGAAAAAATCATTTCCGCGATCCTCGGAACATGCTCAACGCACTGGTACAGTCCCGGAGGAGGAGAACGCAACGGTTCGCCCACTAAGGTGTTCCGCAGGTCCGTCAGGAAAAGATACGTGTAAATCACAAAATAAGCTCCGGGACCCCTGAAAGTGATCTGAAACTCACGGATCCAGATCCGAAAAATCCGAGACATTACACCGCTCTCCACCAATAAGGGTGGCTGAGATTGCTCAGAATCGCTTACCTTTCCCGGAGGGCTTCCTTTGATTTTTATAATGATTCATTCCCTTTTGGGGACAGGGGGAGAAGGAGCGTTCAGTGGGCGTTACCCCTTAAATACGGTCTCTCCCTCGCTCCAGGGTGCTTACCCTTCCTCCATCTTGACTCCCGGACTTCCTTCGGCCGGTTACGCTCTGCAGCCATTTGGGCTCTTCCTTGAGCGACCGTTACTCGGACCCCCGGGCCCAGAGGCTGCCTAGGTTGTGTCGGTCCGAGTGAGTTAGGCTTCTTAGTAAGTGGGCCCATTAATGGGGTTGTCACTTGTTGGGCTCTGTGGGTCCAATTGAGCCGCTTTGGGCCACATATCGTCTGGACCGCGAATTTACTCTTCTTCATAAAATATTTTTTTACATATCTTGACCAACCTAAGCTTCATGTCCCTACACTTCATGTCCCTACCGACCAATCTAAGATCAAACAACTTAAAATATTAAAAAAACGAATAACTAATGAATGCTTTTAATGGGATGAAAGTGGTCATCCCAGCATCCTTCTTTATCTTTTTTTTTTTTTGGTTTGTTTGAGCCATTTGATCTTAGATCGGGTCGTACAGGATCCAACTGTTGGGGTACATGACATATCTTAAATCTTTTACTATCTTGTATGGTTCATTTCAT
This sequence comes from Amorphophallus konjac, assembly GCA_022559845.1. Classification (NCBI taxonomy): domain Eukaryota; kingdom Viridiplantae; phylum Streptophyta; class Magnoliopsida; order Alismatales; family Araceae; genus Amorphophallus; species Amorphophallus konjac. The sequence goes on from CM040120.1 coordinate 31,895,269, forward strand.
GGTTTCATTGGGTTTTTTTTTTTTGGGGGGGGGGGGGGGGAGGAGGAGTTTAAAAGGAAAGTTGAGGAAGGCTGTGTCAACACCCTACTCGAATATAAGATTTGGCCTACAGACCTATCAAGTCAGGTAATCAAGAAGTCCACTATATGTAGTACCTACAAAAAGTTGGGAAAGGGGGGCATATTAAAGAAAAGCCGCACACCAAAAGTAGAAACTAAAATAAAACAAGAACATCACACGGTGTCATTCTCCGCTCAATACAGTGTTAATCAAGATTTTAAATTAAACCACCTAGTCTAATAACTTTAACATTAATGATCATGAATTCGTGAGCTCATCACCCGAGAGTACCATCTTCTACCACAACCTCCTTTTTGGTAACTTGGCTTATTATCGAGGAAGGCGCAGCTTTCACGTCATTCTCAATTGGCAAATGGCAGGAGGCAGGATCACCTTTTAGTTGATAATAACAGCTGTCCCTCCTCTTGTTATTAGTTCCCTGTCAGCGATGCAGCACGAGAGCTGCCGTCCTCCACTGGCATTCTGCGTGGAGAATATTTAACGAAACGAAGATTTTGTTGGAAACTTGGAAGACGATTTGCGGGTAGAGTAGTTATTTTAGATCTACATACGTAGATCAAAGAGAATCAAATGTATAAAAAATATAAATTCAAGTCGAAATGTGTTGTCGTTGTTTTAGGCAGGTCCAATTTGATAATCGGGTATGACAGTATATTCGTCGGTACCCTCCCAATTCTCAAGCGTATTCGTCGATTTTCATAAAAAGTGACTTTGACAATTGCAGGTTAAATCCAGGATCATACGAAGATAATTGATTATTTTGGTCAAATGACTCGTTCGAGCCATATGGGTCGAACGAGTTATACGAAAGATGGGCCCTGGTCTTCTTATGCTAACCTATAATCAAAGACCCCTTTAACGTACTTATGTCTCTATTTCGGTGCGAATAGATTTCTCGATGAAAGTAGTGTTTTAAAACCCGGTCTGACCCGGCCGGTCCGATTGGTCAACCCGTCACTCGGTCTCAAAATCGGATTAAAATAATACTTAGACCGCCTAAGACCTAAAACCCGTTCAAACCTGATTAATCCGGCCCAACCCGTCCCAATCCGGTAAAATCAGTGTGACCCAAGCGGGTCAGATACATATTTTTTATTTTTAATTTCTTATAATTATTTTAAGTTTTAATTTTAATTTAATCTTTTAACTTTATCATTCAACAATATTAACAAAGGATTAACATAATTTTTAGAAGTTGAAAAGACTTGGACTCTAGTCTTCCAACTTCTAGTCTTCCCAATTCTAACTTATTCCCTACGGCCTTCTTTGTTAAACGAGCAAGGTAAGGGTCGGATGCGGTACTCGGGGTCAGCTAAGAATGATGTGTGTGAGATGCGGAGGTGGGCCCCGGTGTTTTCTCTTTCATCAGATGCGCTATTCGTCTCCGCTATTCTGAAAACAAAGCGGCCCTACGTGAGTACGTGCGATCTACATAACAACAGAAGGAAGAAGATGAAGACTCGAGAATACTTATAGAGAGAGATGAAGACAAAGAATAAGATGAATGCTCGTTGACATATGAAAATTTAGATAAAGAAGAAATTTGACTTCACACTCTATGAAACTTTTGTTTTATGAGATACTAATTGTAGGTGATAAATTGTCACATGTAGTGTTTATTTAATATATTTTTCCCTTTTTTAGACTATCTTAATGATTGTTTAATGAATTTATTTTTATTTTTATAATATATGTTAAAGTGTATCTTTCACATTTCTAACTTAAGATTATTAAAATTCTATACCTATAAATAATATTGATATTTACTGTTTCAGTATTACGGGTCACGAGTTAATCCGAACGGTTAAACTATTGACCCGTGATCCACTAACTTAATAGAGTCAAGATCTGGGTCAAGTTTTAAAACATTGGATGAAAATTCTCTCAAGACACGGTACTCCAGGACGAGAAGGTACATTATTACGAGGAATAAAAAGATGAACGAGAGAGAGGTATACTGGAGAGATAATTGTCAGGTGAGAGGGAATCTTAGAGTTGTAATCCACACATAAAACGTACCCTCTTCGAATACCTTCTAACTAGGGAAGGGATGCGTCCCGTCCACGTAAAGAAGTGAAATCCGATGAGGAGATTGATAATCACAAACCCAAAACGGTAAGAATAAAATAAGTAAAACAAAAAATTAACCAAAAAAAAAAAGTCACGCCCCCTCTCCGCAGACATGACTCTGATTCCATGGGAACGTAGCATCTCACATTAGTTCTAGAGATAGTGAATAACTCATCCTGTATTAAGATTTTACCGCTGTTTGATATTGACAATATAAAATTAAATTAAGTGCACACACATCTTAGCTCAAACCTTAAAAATTTATAACAATAAATCCAACGGATTCAAGTGAGCCCAACTGGAGAATGACATACGAGAGGCACAGTTGCATCAACGACAGACCGTACAAATGGTTGCAGCCAGTCTTGCAGACGTCCATCCAATCGCATGGTCTCAGTCTTCTTGACATCGTCTTCTCAATGTTATCATCAACACGGACCAGTACTTCGCTACGTTCTCACCCCCACGTCACACCCCACTCCTTGGAGTTGGACCAGTTTTATCCGCCATGTCAACTTAGAAGGACTTCACCGTCCACCAAGCTGTGGCGTCGAGAGCACATGGCATACTCAAACACCTGGGGTCACTTTGAGATCGGAGTTATCGGGAGGTTGCACTAATCGACGAGAGAAAAATTAAGGGTGGGTCCCACCTCTCCCTCACATATAAGACCGGTAATCGGGCAGGGTTAACGTGCTCGACTCTTTATCAATCAAAAGTCGATCTGAAGATAGACTTCTAAAATGATAAATCATTTATTTCACGTAGTAATAAAGAATTGGCGAGAACACTCCACAGTGTGCGGAGCGGGATTATCTTCATCGAAATTATTTGTAGATGTCAAATTATTAATTAGTAGGATCATCCATTCTTAGATTAATTATGAATCTAAATTTATTAATTAACAAAATCAACCAACTCTAGGTTATCTGCAGACGCCAGATATCGAGTCCCTACTCTTTGATCTTCCACTCATATTTTTTTGATGAGATATTTACATATATACCTCCGTAAAATTTGATTATGTCAAATATACTTTTCATCCGAGTATATTATCATGAATATCCTTCGTTTAAATAGAAATGTTACGATTATACCTCTTTAATTTACTACCGTCGATGGTGGAGAATATTCTGTGAAATATGTCATCTACGGTCGTTAGATCTTAAAATATATTTGATAAAATCAAATTTTACACAGATATATATATATATATATATATATCTTACTTTTTAACTCACACTTAACTCGAGTTAAACACGCATGAATTACGGTGAAGATATGATCGTGACATTATCTATATTTTAAAAATATTTATAATAATATACTCAGATCAAATATATATTTGATAAATCTAAATTTTATAAAAATATATATGTAAAAATCCCTGCTTTTGATTTCCCTCTCATATTTTTTGAGTGCCTAACCACTACTGGGCGAAGCGATCCCAAAAAAGCAAAAGACACACTTTCACATTTGACTTCGTGAAAGGTATGTCTTGGGAACTGAGAATCTCCCCCGCCCACCCCACCAACCCAACTGAGACAGACAGAGTCAGTTTCAGGCTCCACTGACGCGAGGTCTGCACTTTGGGCCGTGGTGGGGGCGGGCGGGGGGGGCGCTTCTGAACCCGGCATCGTCAGCCAGAGTGCCCGTGCTTATCCACAAACGCGGGGTGGTCCCCTTCTTATCGGCCACGTGGGGCGTTGCTGTGTGTGCTGCTGACCAACCACCAGCACGACCGACTCCCATGGGTCGACGATCCCTCTCTCCGTTACCTATTCTTACGGATGATGCCCCCCCCTGCCCACCCCACCACCCTTCTTCTTCTCCGTTACCGTACATTTGGAAGAACCTCACGACTTCTTGTCGCAGCATATATCTGCCAGGGTACGTCTGCGATGCAGCGGACAACCCAAAAAAAAAAAACACCAATTTGGAGGCCACGATTTAAAATTTTTATAAAGTTGCTCGGGTTGGCCAAAGTACTCTTTTAACCCGCCACCCCCACCCGTCGGACATTTTTTACGATTACTGTTCACATGTACGGGACGAACAGTGAATTGTCGTGACGTCGTTCGTTCACACGATTCTCAAATAATGTCCATCCATAAGAGACGGTCTCTTGTAAACAGCTTGGGACGTGGGGTTTCGAAGGGCCACGACTGGCGCCGAATGCGATCGAGATTTTTCAAAAAAATACCTGGCATGTCGATCCACGTGTAGAAATGGCAATTGTGCAAAAGTCTCTGAACCCGAACCATGTTTGCGAATGCGGCCTTTCTAAGTGTCAAGTGGGTCGCACGGATGTCAACATGTCAGATGCAATGCGAAAATTGGATTATCCAATTCTGTATCATGGACTTTCTAATTTCGTATCCGATAAGAAACAACTACATTTGTTTGATGTTGATTAAATATTTAAAAAATGGTGTATCTAAAATTATTTTTTAATATTCAAAATAATATGATTAACGGAAGGTTAATAAATAATTATCGATCATTAGAATACGTACAAGATTAAAATTTAAGATTACAATTCATTCAATTAAAATAAAATTTAAATTAAAAAGAAGATATTTTTTCATGAAAACTATTATTAGAGATGAATTTATAAAAACATATTTCTAGAAATATATTAGTAGACATATCACTAAGTTAATTCAAATAGTACATAAATGACGTTTAAGATTGATTTTTTTATAAGTTTTTCGTAAAAAAAACTGATATATCTGTAAATAAGTATTGTACTTCTACACAAGTTTGATTTGCACAGTGACATACTTGCTAATATATTTGTAAGAAATTTTTTTTTTATAAATTCACTTCTAACAATAGTTTTCATGCAAAAACCTCCAAAAAGAATACTGCATATTATAAATAAATACATTTGAATTTAGTTTCCCGTATCATCATTATTCATAAGTCAACGTAGAATGAAATTAAAAATATAATAATATATAACATTACAATATCTTCGATGACAAGATGAAACATATAAATTAAAAATAAGAAAGTAAACTAACTTTCATGGACTTTAATTTTCGTCATCTTCTCGTTCTTTGTATATCTTGCAGGAAAATGAAGAATATATATTAAAATGAGAATTTAAAAAATTATAAATAAATCTAGTAATGTAGATATATTTTACCACGACGAAAGTAGAAATGACTTAGATTATGCATATATCTTATCTTCAACGACATTATCTTCGAGACACTCAACTATTTGAGTTAAATCTAAATTTGAAAAGAGAGTAGCAAGTATATCAACTATTTAAAAATATAAAAAATATATATCAATATTAAAAAAATAATCAATATATATCAAGATAAAATAAAAGATTAAAGAAACATAAAATATTCAATAAAAAGAATAAATGAATCACCTTCTATGACATCTCTTAACCAATCTTGTGAGCACAATAAAGTTTGGATAGTTTTGGAATCTAGAAGGCTTTGATATTGTAACGACCCGAAATCCGAACACCGGGAAGGCCCGATAGCTCGAATCTCGAACCGCCACCCACGAGCCCAAAGACTCGGAAGGGTTGAAAGGATGGTGTGGAGATACACAAGGATCTAAAATGATTGCAAAGTTACGTAGATTAAATGAATCAAGTAAGAAGCAATAATTAACATTAATTAAATTACATGGTCCATAAAATAACAGCAGTCTAAAAAAGACAGTAGTCCACAACCAGTACAGTCCAAATAAAATTACAACTACACAAAGCATATCCCGAAACTAGCAACTGGCAACTAACCCTGGGCACCTGAACCACGTGGAGCCTCTGAAGCACTCCCCTGAAGTCTCGTCTCACCTAAAACACGGTGAAAACACGCAGGGAATGAGCCTCAAAACATAAGGCTCAGTAGGGATCATCCGGTCCCCACCACACAAACCGAGAAACTGTGCGAAAAGTAACTGCAAGCTACTACGACGGCTAGTACTGAACACACTGCACGAAAATCGAGACAACTCGTCAAAAGCCAAAGAGTCACTACCACACAAAGACAGGAGTACCAACCCACTAGAAGTAAGGCCGGATGCATCCACTGACGACTTAAACCGCACCTCAGGTGTCCCCCTCGACCCCCGGTGGAACATGGACACCGTACTGATAACCACAGAACAAGTGACTAGCTGGGGTCGCGCTCGTCAGCGCGGGTTCAACCACCCCCAACCACGTGTGCACACACAGACCGCGCGTCCTTGGTCTGGCCCTCTGACTGGTTTTCCCCTCAGCCGGACTCTGGCTGTAAGACGTGGGGCCCAACGGAAACCAGTCTAAAAACTGCCTCTCGGGGTAGCCTCGCCACCACTCCCTGGTGGGACCACTCGCGTGTCGGAAGGCTACGACTAGTGAAGGGTCACTGAAGGAGTAGACTCTCTAGTCAACAAAAAACAACGTCTAAACTGGACAGAGTACAAGGGCCGCTCCTCGTACCGACACTGACTCACGGTGACACGAGCCGAGAACACCAACTCCCGGGATCCCACGGCACCCTCACGTGTGGCCCCCACATGATGCCCAGCATCAGTCAGACCATGGGTCAACACGTGGATCGAGATCCACTAACCCGAGACTCGAATCGGTAAAGCATAACTCTGGTCGGACATAGATCTTTGGCGGTCCACCTTTGGGCCGCCACAGAGGCTGGCGGTCCAACATTGGGCCGCCACTTGGACTGTAGCGGTCCAACAATGGGCCGCCACACCCTGGGTTGTGAGGGAAATGGCAGTTCTATGTAGGGCCGTCACAGAGATGCGGCGGGCGTACCTTCGGCCGCCGCACCCCAAAAATTCGCAACGGTCGAAAACCAACGGTCGGAAATCAACGGTCAACTCGCCCTCTGGCGGTCTGACCCTCGGCCGCCACATCTTCTGGCAGTTTATCGTGCAGCCGCCAGAAGACATGGGGACCTGCCTGCAAAACAGTGCCCTGTGGCGCACCCACCTTGAACCGCCACAGGCTCTGGCGCACCTACCCTGGGCCTCCAAATGCTCTGGCGGTCACTGGAAGGACCGCCAAATCGTCCCGAGAACGGGCCGGTTGGAACAAACCCAAAAACATGTTCCACGCCCCGATCATCCACGGATGAGGGGGAAAACAAGGGGAAAGCTCCCCTATGGCCCCTAGCATGCATCTACACCCTTGAATCGATCCGAAACGCGACGAAACGATCGATCGGCACACAACCCCAAAAACATGGATTTTGTCCTACCCGGCTCAAAAACGCCCCTCTCGACCTCTCCTCGGCCTACAAATCGCGGGGGATGATGGGATGAGCATGGGGATCCCTCTCCCTACCTCAATGGAGCTAGAGCTCCGTCGAAACGCCGCCGAACGTGAAGAAGAAGTTTTTAGAACCCTCGTTCCTTCACGAAATCCCACGAGCCACACGCCGCCACGATTGCCTCGCCACCGCCGTCGCCGCCACGCCGTCACCTCACTGCCGTCTGCAGCCGAGGAGGGGCGCCGCCGCGGTCACGCCGGATGAAGAGAGAGAGGAAGGGGGTGGTCGCCCACGGGAGGAAGAAGGAAGAGGAAGAAAGAAGAAGAAAGGGAAAAAGAAAAAGAAAATATGGGTTTACATAGAAAATCTAAAAATTCCAAAAAATACCAAAAAATTGAAAATTATATTTTCGCGATCCTCGGAACGCACCGATCGCAACGGTACCACCCGCGCCTTGGTGAACGGCTCGGTCTACCCGCTACGGGGTTCCGTAGGTCCTGTCAGGGAAAAATACGAGAAACCGCGGAACACGTTCCGGGACGTCCGAAACTGATCCGAAACGCACGGATCTGAACCCGAAAGATGTCCGAAATATAATTTTGGACACAACGGAGTCTGACTCTCCGAGAAAATAGATCCGGGACCCAAAAAGAAGGATCCGAAGGGTCCGGGATATTACAGCCCTCCCCCCTTAAATAAATTTCATCCTCGAAATTGAAAACAAAGCACAGGGGAAGAAAAGGGTACTCACTCGAACAAAAAGGGGAACTGCTGACGCATCTCGTCCTCACGCTGCCAAGAAGTCTCACCACCAGAGTGCCGCTGCTACACCACCTTAACCAGAGGGATAACCCTGTTCCGTAGGTGCTGCTCTCGCCGATCCTCAATACGGATAGGGAACTCTGGTGGAGACAGATCGGGAGCCACCTCGGGCCAAATCGAATCCTCCAACACATGAGAAACATCGGGCATATACTTCCTCAACATCGAGACATGGAAGACGTCATGCACCGCTGCAAACTCAGGAGGTAGCTGCAACCGATAAGCAACCTCGCCGATGCGCTCCACGATGAGGAAAGGACCAACATAGCGGGGACTTAACTTCCCACGCTGTCCAAATCGCATCACTCCCTTCATGGGAGAAACCCTCAAAAATACACAGTCACCGATCGTAAAACAGAGTGGCTGCCTTCTCCGATCGGCATAACTCTTCTGCCGACTCTGCGCCGCCAACATGTTCTGACGGATCAGATGCACCACATCAATACACTGCTGCACCAGCTCCGGCCCCGTCACAACTAGTGGAGGGTCACTGAAGGAGTAGACTCTCTACTCAACGAAAAATAACGTCTAAACTGGACAGAGTACAAGGGCTGCTCCTCGTACCGACACTTACTCACGGTGACACGAGCCGAGCACACCAACTCCCAGGATCCCACGGCACCCTCACGTGTGGCCCCCACATGATGCCCAGTATCAGTCAGATCACGGGTCAACACGCGGATCGAGATCCACTAACCCGGGACTCGAATCGGCAAAGCATAACTCTGGTCGGACATAGATCTCTGGCGGTCCACCTTTGGGCCGCCACAGAGGCTGGCGGTCCAACATTGGGCCGCCACTTGGACTGTAGCGGTCCAACAATGGGCCGCCACACCCTGGGTTGTGAGGGAAATGGCAGTTCTATGTAGGGCCGTCACAGGGATGCGGCGGGCGTACCTTCGGCCACCGTACCCCAAAAATTCGCAACGGTCTAAAACCAACGGTCGGAAATCAACGGTCAACTCACCCTCTGGCGGTCTGACCCTCGGCCACCACATCTTCTGGCGGTTTATCGTGCAGCCGCCAGAAGACATGGGGACCTGCCTGCAAAATAGTGCCCTGTGGCGCACCCACCTTCGGCCGCCACAGGCTCTGGCGCACCTACCCTGGGCCGCCAAATGCTCTGGCCGTCACTGGAAGGACCGCCAAATCGTCTCGAGAACGGGCCGGTTGGAACAAACCCAAAAACTTGTTCCACGCCCCGATCATCCACAGACGAGGGGGAAAACAAGGGGGAAGCTCCCCTATGGCCCCTAGCATACATCTAAGCCCTCGAATCGATCTGAAACGCGACGAAACGATCGATCGGCACACAAACCCCAAAACATGGATTTTTCCCTACCCGGCTCAAAAACGCCCCTCTCGACCTATCCTCGGCCTACAAATTACGGGGGATGACGGGATGAGCATGGGGATCCATCTCCCTACCTCAATGGAGCTAGAGCTCCGTCGAAACGCCGCCGAACGCGAAGAAGAAGCTTTTAGAACCCTCGTTCCTTCACGAAATCACACGAGCCACACGCCGCCACGATCGCCTCGCCACCGCCGTCGCTGCCACGCCGCCACCTCACTGCCGTCTGCAGCCGAGGAGGGGCACCGCCGCGGTCACGCCGGATGAAGAGAGAGAGGAAGGGGGTGGTCGCCCACGGGATGAAGAAGGAAGAGGAAGAAAGAAGAAGAAAGGGAAAAAGAAAATAAGGGTTTACATAGAAAATCTGATAATTCCGGAAAATACCAAAAAATTGAAAATTATATTTTCGCGATCCTCGGAACGCACCGATCACAACGGTACCACCCGCGCCTAGGTGAACGGCTCGGTCTACCCGCTACGGGGTTCCGTAGGTCCTGTCAGGGAAAAATACGGGAAACCGCGAAACACGTTCCGGGATGTCCGAAACTGATCCGAAACGCACGGATCTGAACCCGAAAGATGTCCGAAATATAATTTTGGACACAACGGAGTCTGACTCTCCGAGAAAATAGATCCGGGACCCAAAAAGAAGGATCCGAATGGTCCGAGATATTACAGCCCTCCCCCCTTAAACAATTTTCGTCCTCGAAATTTAAAACAAAGCACAGGGGAAGAAAAGGGTACTCACTCGAACAAAAAGGGGAACTGCTGACGCATCTCATCCTCACGCTGCCAAGAAGTCTCACCACCAGAGTGCCGCTGCCACACCACCTTAACCAGAGGGATAACCCTGTTCCGTAGGTGCTGCTCTCGCCGATCCTCAATACGGATAGGGAACTTCGGTAGAGACAGATCGGGAGTCACCTCGGGCCAAATCGAATCCTCCAACACATGAGAAACATCGGGCATATACTTCCTCAACATCGAGACATGGAAGACGTCATGCATCGCTGCAAACTCAGGAGGTAGCTGCAACCGATAAGCAACCTCGTCGATGCGCTCCACGATGAGGAAAGGACCAACATAGCGGGGACTTAACTTCCCACGATGTCCAAATCGCATCACTCCCTTCATGGGAGAAACCCTCAAAAATACACAGTCACCGATTGTAAAACAGAGTGGCTGCCTTCTCCGATCGGCATAACTCTTCTGCCGACTCTGCGCCGCCAACATGTTCTGACAGACCAGATGCACCACATCAATACACTGCTGCACCAGCTCCGGCCCCGTCACAACACGCTCACCAACCTCTGACCAATCGACTGGAGTACGACAGGGTCGCCCGTATAATGCCTCATAAAGAGCCATCCCAATGCTCGAATGATAGCCGTTGTCGTAGGCAAACTCCACCAACGGTAGATGGGGAATCTAACTCCCTTGTCATTCCAAGCAACAAGATCTCAACATATCCTCTAACGTCTGAATGGTGCTCTCCGACTGACCGTCTGACTGAGGATGATACTCTGAGCTAAACGCTAACTCCATGCCAAGAGCTCGCTGAAAACTCCTCCAGAGTCCAGAAGTGAAACGCGGATCTCGATCGGACATAATGGAAATGGGAATTCCATACAAAGGTACGATCCGCTCAACATAAAGATGAGCCAACTTGGACAGGCTCCAGCTGACTTTGATCGGTAACAACCAATCCACTTTCGTCAGCCTATCCACCAGTAACCAAATACTATCCTGCCCACTCGGTGTCCTCGGCAATCCCACCACAAAATCCATGGTCACGTGGTCCCATTTTCACGCGGGAACATCCAAGGGCTGAAGAGTACCTCCTGGTCATTGATGCTCCGCCTTCACCCGCTGACAGGTCAGGCATCTGGCCACATACTCGGCAATATCTCTCTTCATGTTAGGCCACCAGAACTGCCTCTTCAAGTTCCGATACGTCTTTGTCGCACCCGGGTGCACAGTGTACCGACTCTCATGAGCCTCCCGTAATACCGCACGCCTCACCTGCTCCTCAGCTGGGACGTACAGCTTACCACGGAATCTCACAGCTCCGTCCTCGCCGTAGTCCACATCAGCCAAAGCTAAGATCCGGGGCAACTCAGGGTCTGTACGCTGAGCATCTGTCACCTGGTGACGAATCACAGGCATGACAGTCAAGCTCGCAAGAACAGCTGACCCCGGCTCCTGGGGAATCTTAAGCCTAAATGTCACGGCCGGCACCTGTTCCCAGAGCCTCCACCTCCTCATCATCATGGTGCTGACAAGGACCTTCCTACTCAAGGCATCGGCAATGACATTCATCATACCCAGCTGATAAGACATGGTGAAGTCATAATCCTTCTTATACTCTATCCATCGCCTCTGCCTGAGGTTGAGGTCCTTCTGAGTGAACACATACCTCAAACTCTGATGGTCCGTGAACACCTCGAACTTCTCACCGTACAGATAATGTCTCCAAATTTTCAATGCAAAGATCACAGCCGCTAACTTAAGATCATGGGTAGGGTAGTTCTCCTCATGGGACTTTACCTGCCGAGATGCATAAGCCACCACTCTACCATGCTGCATCAGCACAACACCCAACCGAATCCCGGAAGCATCTGTACACACCACAAAACCTCTCGATCCAAAAGGTAACACCAACACAGGTGCCAAGGTGAGCAACCTCCTAAGCTCCATAAAGCTCTGCTCACACTTACCAGTCCAGACGAACGGCACAATCTTCCACATAAGCCTGGTCATCAGGGCTGCAACACGAGTAAAATCCTGAATGAATCTCCTATAATAGCCTGCAAGCCCCAAGAAACTCCGAATCTCCGTCATGGACCTTGGCCTCGGCCACTGCATCACTGCCTTGACCTTGACGGGATCCACGGAAATACTATCACCAGAAATCACGTGCCCCAAAAAGTGCACCGCGTGAAGCTAAAACTCGTACTTGCTGAGCTTAGCATACAACTGGTGATCTCGCAAAGTTTGCAATACAACCCTCAAATGATACGCATGCTCATCTATAGACTACGAATAAACAAGGATGTCGTCCACAAACACGACCACAAATTGGTCCAAGTACGGATGAAACACCCTCTGCATCAAATTCATAAACGCTGCGGGGCATTAGTGAGCCCAAATGGCATCACCAGAAACTCATAATGCCTATATCTCGAGCTGAACGCAGTCTTCTCCACGTCAGACTCTCGAATCCGCAACTGATAATAACCGGACCGTAAATCAATCCATGAGAACTCTCGAGCAGACTGAAGCTGGTCGAACAAGTCATCAATCCGCGGCAACAGATACTTATTTTTAACAGTCACCTCATTCAACTGTCGGTAGTCAATGCACAGCCTCAGACTACCATCCTTCTTCTTCACAAACAACACTGGCGCACCTCAAGGGGAAAAACTAGGACGGATATACCCCTTGGCCAGCAACTCCTGCAACTGCGCCCTCAACTCAGCGGGAGCAATACGGTAAGGAGCCTTCATCAAAGGTCCCGTACTAGACATAATCTCAATCACAAAATCAATCTCCCGCTGGGGAGGCAACCCAGGTAGGTCCTCGGGAAAAATATCGGGAAACTCGCACACCACCGAAATATTTTCCACATTTGGCTCCGACTGGTCCACTACGACCACAAAAGCGAGAAAACCCTGACAAGCCGCATCAAGCAAACGACGATCCCTAATAGCCGAAATAAGAAAGCGAGAAGAGGAAGACCTAACACCTTAGAAATAGAAGGTGGGTCCATGAAGTCGCTGGAAATAAACCCTCTTCGAGCCACAATTCACTAAAGCATGATGTGCCTCGAGCCAATCCATGCCCAAAATCACATCAAAATTCTGAAGTGGCAACGCATAAAGTCTGGCCGGTAAACTCTACCCTTCAACCCACACCGGAACCTCATCGAAACAATAAGGAGTGATCATGAAATCACTAGAAGGTAACTCCACTGTCAAATCATAGGACAACTGGATCACCAGCTCCTCAATACTCAGCGTGAAATCCTTTGAAATAAACGAATGAGACATGCCAGAATCAAACAAAACTCAAGCCGCACAATCCAAAATCCAAACGGTACCTTCCATGAGTTGTGACGCCACTGCCTCTACCCTGGTCATGTGTGTAATCTGGCCTCGGGATCTCTGCTTGCCTCCCACACTCGCTGACCTGGGTAGCGGCAGATATTGCCCCTGCTACTACTGCTGTTGTTGCTGCCTCTGTTGCTGAGGGTACTACTGCTGCGGAGGAAACTGGTGTTGCTGCGGCCTCTGAGGACAGTCGCGCGCCATATGCCCTGGTTGGTCACACCTAAAACAAATCACCGGCACCGTGCACTGCCAGCCTGGATGCGACTCGCCACACCAGGGACACAATAACCGTGATCCACCCACTGACGCTAAAAAGGGATCGGCTGCTGCACACTGCCCGAAGACACCTGCCTCTGATCCTTGCGCTTCTTACCAAAGCCCTTCTTGAGAAACTTCTTGAACTTGGAGCCAAAAGATGCAGATCCTGCCGTTGACGCTGCCGGTGTCGACGCTCCTGAACTACCCACAGTATGCGGGAAAGTACTCTGCTGCTGGGTAGCCGTGTGCGGACTACGGCCTGACTGGGACTGCCCCTGGCCTCCCGGTCCTCGGACCTTCTGCATATCCAGCTCCAAAGATACCGCCACACGAGACGTTGTCTCCAAATCAGTAGCAGCGTTCGCCATCAAGAGGTGCCTCAGCTCCTGCCTCAAACCCTGAACGAACTACTCCATCTTCACTCCCTCATGCTCCATGATAAGGGGAGCATAACGGCCTAACTCCATAAACCGAGCCCTATACTGCAACACTGACATGTCGCCCTGAACCAGCTCCAAAAACTGACGCATCTTCTACATACCAACATAGGATGGGTAGTAAGTACGCTCGAAGATCGTAACGAAGTCCTTCCACGCGATCTCCTGAAGGGGACGAGACCGAAAGGACGTTTTCCACTCTGAAGACCACCAATCTCGAGCCGTACCCTGCAACTGGTTACAGGCCAACATCACCATGTCCTCCTCAGCACAGCGCATGAAACTGAACACTCTCTCCATCTCATCATGCCATCTCCTGGCCACATTGGGATCTGGCTGGTCCTCATAATAGGGTGGGTGAAACTACAAGAAGTCCCTCACAGCACAACTGGGTCCACCCCTAACTGACGAACCCTCGCCAGCATCACCGCCAAACTACTAAGCCATGGCTTGAAACATACTCTGAAAGAAATCCTCGACCCTCGGAACTCTTGCTGCATCCCCTGCCTGGGTGGTAACTGGTGGCACTCTGCTCTGCTCCTCCTGCTCCTCTGTCGACTGTCCCGGCTGAGAGCGAGTCCTCCGCCTCGGTGCCATACTCGCCTACTGCAAACAGACAGAAGACACGAGAAACGACGAAATCAATAAAACACACGATGCCCTAAGCTAGTGTCGATTGTACATCATCATTGTGGACTAGTGGATCACTGCAACTATTTACGATTCTCATATATATCCACAACCGTGCTCTGATATCAGCTGTAACGACCCAAATCCGAACACCGGGAAGGCTCGATAGCCCGAATCTCGAACCGCCACCCTCGAGCCCAAAGACTCGGAAGGGTTGAAAGGATGGTGTGGAGATACACAAGGATCTAAAATGATTGCAGAGTTACGCAGATTAAATGGATTAAGCAGGAAGCAATAATTAACATTAATTAAATTACATGGTCCACAAAATAACAGCAGTCTAAAAAAGACAGTAGTCCACAACTAGTATAGTCCAAAGAAAAGTACGACTACACAAGGTATACCCCGGAACTGGCAACTGGCAACTAACCTTGGGCACTTGAACCACGTGCAACCTCTGAAGCGCTCCCCTGAAGCCTCGTCTCACCTAAAACACGGTGAAAACATGCAGGGAATGAGCCTCAAAACATAAGGCTTAGTAGGGATCATCCGGTCCCCACCTCACAAATCGAGAAATTGTGGGGAAAGTAACTGTAAGCTACTACGACGGCTAGTATCAAACACACGGCATGAAAACCGAGATAACTCGTCAAAAGCCAAAGAGTCGCTACCACTCAAAGACAGGAGTACAAACCCACTAGAAGCAAGGCCAGATGCGTCCACTAACGACTTAAACCGTGCCTCGGGTGTCCCCCAACCACGTGTGCACACCCAGACCGCGCGTCCCTGGTCTGGCCCTCTGATTGGTTTTCCCCTCATCCGGACTCTGGCTGCAAGACGTGGGGCCCAATGAAAACCAGTCTAAAAACTACCTCTCGAGGTAGCCTCGTTACCACTCCCTGGTGGGATCACTCGCGTGTCGGAAGGTTACGACTAGTGGAGGGTCACTGAAGGAGTAGATTCACTAGTCAACGGAAAATAACATCTAAACCGGACAGAGTACAAGGGCCGCTCCTCGTACCGACACCGACTCACGGTGACACGAGCCAAGAACACCAACTCCCGGGACCCCACGGTACCCTCACGTGTGGCCCCCACATGATGCCCATCATCAGTTAGACCACGGGTCAGCACGCGGATCGATATCCACTAATCCAGGACTTGAATCGGCCAAGCATAACTCCGGCCGGACATAGATCTCTAGCGGTCCACCTTTGGGCCGCCACAGAGGCTGGCGGTCTAACATTGGGCTGCCACAGAGGCTGGCGGTCCAACATTGGGCCGCCAGAGGGACTGTAGCGGTCCAATAATGGGCCGCCACACCCTGGGTTGCGAGGGAAATGGCGGTCCTATGTAGGGCCGTCACAGGGATGCGGCAGGTGTACCTTCGGCCGCCACACCCCAAAAATTCCCAACAGTCAAAAACCAATGGTCGAAAATCAATGGTCAACTCGCCCTCTGGCGGTCTGACCCTCGGCCGCCACATCTTCTCACAGTTTATCGTGCAGCCGCCAGATGACATGGGGACCTGCCGACAAAATAGTGCCCAATGACGCACCCACCTTGGGCCGCCACAGGCTCTGGCGCACCTACCCTAGGCCGCCAAATGCTCTGCCGGTCGCTGGAAGGTCCGCCAAATCGTCCCGAGAACGGGCCGGCGGGAACATACCCAAAAACTCGTTCCACGCCCCGATCATCCACGGATGAAGGGGAAAATAAGGGGGAAGCTCCCCTATAGCCCCTATCATGCATCTACGCCCTCGAATCGGTCCGAAACGCGACGAAACGATAGATCGGCACACAACCCCCAAAACATAGATTTTGCTCTACCCGGCTCAAAAATACCCCTCTCGACCTCTCCTCGGCCTACAAATCGCGGGGGACGACGGGATGAGCATGGGGATCCATCTCCCTACCTCAATGGAGCTAGAGCTCCGCCAAAATGCCGTCGAATGCGAAGAAGAAGCTTTTAGAACCCTCGTTCCTTCATGAAATTCCACGAGCCACACGCCGCCACTATCGCCTCACCGTCGCCGTCGCCGCCACACCGTCACCTCACTGTCGTCTGCAGCCGGGGAGGGGCACCGCCGCGGTCACGCCGGACGAAGAGAGAGATGAAGGGGGTGGTGCGTTCCGCCGCGGTCCTTCTATATAAACCCATATTTTACCACGACGAAAGTAGAAATGACTTAGATTATGCATATATCTTATCTTCAACGACATTATCTTCGAGACACTCAACTATTTGAGTTAAATCTAAATTTGAAAAGAGAGTAGCAAGTATATCAACTATTTAAAAATATAAAAAATATATATCAATATTAAAAAAATAATCAATATATATCAAGATAAAATAAAAGATTAAAGAAACATAAAATATTCAATAAAAAGAATAAATGAATCACCTTCTATGACATCTCTTAACCAATCTTGTGAGCACAATAAAGTTTGGATAGTTTTGGAATCTAGAAGGCTTTGATATTGTAACGACCCGAAATCCGAACACCGGGAAGGCCCGATAGCTCGAATCTCGAACCGCCACCCACGAGCCCAAAGACTCGGAAGGGTTGAAAGGATGGTGTGGAGATACACAAGGATCTAAAATGATTGCAAAGTTACGTAGATTAAATGAATCAAGTAGGAAGCAATAATTAACATTAATTAAATTACATGGTCCATAAAATAACAGCAGTCTAAAAAAGATAGTAGTCCACAACCAGTACAGTCCAAATAAAATTACAACTACACAAAGCATATCCCGAAACTGGCAACTGGCAACTAACCCTGGGCACCTGAACCACGTGGAGCCTCTGAAGCACTCCCCTGAAGTCTCGTCTCACCTAAAACACGGTGAAAACACGCAGGGAATGAGCCTCAAAACATAAGGCTCAGTAGGGATCATCCGGTCCCCACCACACAAACCGAGAAACTGTGCGAAAAGTAACTGCAAGCTACTACGACGGCTAGTACTGAACACACTGCACGAAAATCGAGACAACTCGTCAAAAGCCAAAGAGTCACTACCACACAAAGACAGGAGTACCAACCCACTAGAAGTAAGGCCGGATGCATCCACTGATGACTTAAACCGCACCTCAGGTGTCCCCCTCGACCCCCGGTGGAACATGGACACCGTACTGATAACCACAGAACAAGTGACTAGCTGGGGTCGCGCTCGTCAGCGCGGGTTCAACCACCCCCAACCACGTGTGCACACACAGACCGCGCGTCCTTGGTCTGGCCCTCTGACTGGTTTTCCCCTCAGCCGGACTCTGGCTGTAAGACGTGGGGCCCAACGGAAACCAGTCTAAAAACTGCCTCTCGGGGTAGCCTCGCCACCACTCCCTGGTGGGACCACTCGCGTGTCGGAAGGCTACGACTAGTGAAGGGTCACTGAAGGAGTAGACTCTCTAGTCAACAAAAAACAACGTCTAAACTGGACAGAGTACAAGGGCCGCTCCTCGTACCGACACTGACTCACGGTGACACGAGCCGAGAACACCAACTCTCGGGATCCCACGGCACCCTCACGTGTGGCCCCCACATGATGCCCAGCATCAGTCAGACCATGGGTCAACACGTGGATCGAGATCCACTAACCCGAGACTCGAATCGGTAAAGCATAACTCTGGTCGGACATAGATCTTTGGCGGTCCACCTTTGGGCCGCCACAGAGGCTGGCGGTCCAACATTGGGCCGCCACTGGGACTGTAGCGGTCCAACAATGGGCCGCCACACCCTGGGTTGTGAGGGAAATGGCAGTTCTATGTAGGGCCGTCACAGGGATGCGGCGGGCGTACCTTCGGCCGCCGCACCCCAAAAATTCGCAACGGTCGAAAACCAACGGTCGGAAATCAACGGTCAACTCACCCTCTGGCGGTCTGACCCTCGGCCGCCACATCTTCTGGCGGTTTATCGTGCAGCCGCCAGAAGACATGGGGACCTGCCTGCAAAACAGTGCCCTGTGGCGCACCCACCTTGAACCGCCACAGGCTCTGGCGCACCTACCCTGGGCCTCCAAATGCTCTGGCGGTCACTGGAAGGACCGCCAAATCGTCCCGAGAACGGGCCGGTTGGAACAAACCCAAAAACATGTTCCACGCCCCGATCATCCACGGATGAGGGGGAAAACAAGGGGGAAGCTCCCCTATGGCCCCTAGCATGCATCTACACCCTTGAATCGATCCGAAACGCGACGAAACGATCGATCGGCACACAACCCCAAAAACATGGATTTTGTCCTACCCGGCTCAAAAACGCCCCTCTCGACCTCTCCTCGGCCTACAAATCGCGGGGGATGATGGGATGAGCATGGGGATCCCTCTCCCTACCTCAATGGAGCTAGAGCTCCGTCGAAACGCCGCCGAACGTGAAGAAGAAGTTTTTAGAACCCTCGTTCCTTCACGAAATCCCACGAGCCACACGCCGCCACGATTGCCTCGCCACCGCCGTCGCCGCCACGCCGTCACCTCACTGCCGTCTGCAGCCGAGGAGGGGCGCCGCCGCGGTCACGCCGGATGAAGAGAGAGAGGAAGGGGGTGGTCGCCCACGGGAGGAAGAAGGAAGAGGAAGAAAGAAGAAGAAAGGGAAAAAGAAAAAGAAAATATGGGTTTATATAGAAAATCCAAAAATTCTAAAAAATACTAAAAAATTAAAAATTATATTTCCGCGATCCTCGGAACGCACCGATCGCAACGGTACCACCCGCGCCTATGTGAACGGCTCGGTCTACCCGCTACGGGGTTCCGTAGGTCCTGTTAGGAAATAACATGGGAAACCGCGGAACACGTTCCGAGACCTTCGAAACTGATCCGAAACGCACGGATCCGAACCCGAAAGATATCCGAAACATAATTTCGAACACAACGGAGTCGGACTCTCTGAGAAAATAGATCTAGGACCCGAAAAGAAGGATCCGAAGGATCCGAGATATTACAGATATTCATCGATCACCCTCCCTCTTATACTGAAAGTACATTCTAAAGCAACTGTAGTTATTGGAATTGTGAAAATATCACCTGCCATCAAAGATAGAATATAATATCGTTGTAATATCTTTGAGTCTCGAATTGTATTTTTGCAGGTTACGGATCATGTCCATGTTGGTATCAAAAATTTGATACCGACTTTTTGGACTCATAAATGGTACTTATGAGAGTTATTCCGGGTCCATGATGGTACGTTGAGCGGCCTTACTTTTTTCTAGAATTTTTTTGGATCAAAATATATTTTTCAAGAATTTTTGTGGTTAATGTGATTTTTTTAATTGAAAATGGAAAAAATATATGTAACAAACAAACTAAAAATTAAAACTTATTTAACCCCCCACCTTTCTCCCTCACCTCACTCTCTTGTTCTCTCATTCTCACCCTCTCGTTTCTCTCCCTCTCTCCCTCCACCTCTTCGGTGGCCGACGGAGGATGGCGGTGGGCGAGACCGAGGGCAGCGTGGGCTACGAGTAGCGTGGACGAACGTGAGGAGCAGGAGGCGGTGGCGTGGCACGGCGTGCTCACGAGTTCGGGGTTCGGCTTCGTTAAACCGCGGCGTTTCTTGGCGATTCAGTGTCCATAGCGCATGCTTTCCTCGTGAGAGGTAGGGGGATGGATCCTAACTACTTTTTCCACGTTTTCCCCTTGATTCGGTACTAATTTGGGTGAGAGAGAGAGAGGGGTTTATCACTTTTTAGGGGGAAAGTGCATGTTAGGATCAAGAGCGCGATTCGAACGGATTTCATAGGGATTCTTAATTTAAATCGTGTTTTATGGATGGCATTATACTCGGGAACGATTTTCCCATGTTTCTCGAGGGTTCCCGCTCACATCGGGGGCGAGTCGGGATTGGGCACAACCCTCCAAACTTCGTTCTAAAAGCGGAATCCTGATCAGGAGGCAGCCAAATGGCCTGCTGCCTTGCCCACTCTGGGCGGCCAGTGATCTAGCCTCCTAGAGGGCTGGGCGGCCACTATTGTGGCCGCCCAGGGGCCTCTTGTCTGGGGGGCCAAATCCCTGGCTGCCCAGGCTTCTGGGTGGCCAGAGGGCTAGCCGCCTTGCCCATCTGACTAGGTGGCCCATGGGGTGGCCGCCCAGAGCATTTTTTTGGAAGGCCAAACCCCTGGCCGCCTAGGTTTCTGGGCGGCCAGAGGGTTGGCCACCCTGGCCATAGGGGTGGTGGCCAGTGGCCGCCCAGGAGGTTAATTTGGTGGCCAAGGGGTTGGCCACCTAGGACCCAGGTCACCCGGCGACTGTGCTTGGGCTTTTCGTGTGATCTGTAGTTTCGGCTCATTCCGTACGCCCCGTTAGCCGATAGATTAGCCATCTAGTCAGAGGTTCTTGGGTTTTCATGATATAAAGCCACATCGTGATGCATTACATGTGCATAGTTAGATTAGCACGAATCGGTGGTACTCTAGTGGTTTCCGCTTCTACAGTGAGTTCTCACCTTTAGTGACCTTCCCCACTAGTCATAGCTTTCCTGTGCACGTGCGTGCGGTCTCACTTGGGAGCGGTGTTGAGCTTTCCTGATGAGATAATTTTTAGGCTGGTTACCTTTGGGCCCCTTGCCTTTACAGCCAGAGTCCAAGCTGGGGGGAAAACCAGCTAGAGGACCTGACTTAGGGTAGTTAGTTTGTGTGTGCACACGTGGTTGGGGTCATCAGACATGCGCTAACGAATGCAACCTCGACTAGTCCTTATTCTATTCCATGGTTACTTACTTTAATGTTTCAATTTCTGCCTGGGACGAGTAGGGAGATACCTGGGGCACAGACTAAGACGCCAGTCCTGTCACTTGAGAGGTAGTGACTCAGGTTTCCTATTGACAAGATTCAGTGTTTTGGTGGCTTGGTATCCTTGTTACACGTGATCGAGACGTGGTTCCTTATTGTCCTTGAGAGCCTTATTTCGACAGCGTAGCCGTGTTCCTTCATTGACCGATTGAGGGTCTACATGGTAGCTTAGATTCTAGCTTTTGTACTAGAGAGATACTCGGAGGCAGGTTATCGTGATTTAGCATTCTGTAGCTCAGGTTACGAGGATTCGGTTTAGCGTGGTTTATACTTGATACTCAAGGTATCCCATTGTTGCACGGACTTTATGCAGTTAGTGGCTTAGCACGGTTATTTTATGTTTACAATACTGTTCCTCCTGCCTTACTGTTCTTCTTACTTTACTGTCCCTTATGCTTTATTATTTACTGCTTTGTTTATCATGCTTTATTGTGGTAGGGATCCGCGGGTCCCCTACTGAGCCAATGAGATGAGGCTCACCCCTTTTCTTTTCAGGTCCGATGTGCCTTCTCGTCGTCCGGAGACCTTGTGCAGCGCCCAAGAGTTCAAGTGTCACCAGCTTCCGCCAGCCGAGGTATGCCCTAAGGCTTTGTACTTTTCTTTCGTTGAGCTATACTTTTGGGACTTGTATATTTGGACTAGAATTTGTGAAAAATTGTATAAACATGTTCATAAATATAAACCTTAATTTCTATATTTTAAGTACTACATTTATTTTAGATTCTTGTATATTTCCGTGACACCAATTTGAACCCTTCTGAGCTTCATAGCTCGTAGGTAGCGAGTCAAGATTCGAGTTGTGCCAGTTACTTTTTGGTACCCAAATCGCGGGTCGTGATAGGTGGTATTAGAGAGAGGTTATGGCAGTGTATAGGAATTTAGAATAAATGTAGTGTTTGAAAGTCTAGAGAGTCCGGTATAGTCAACAGTTGGCTTTGGATGTTTTGTTTTCTTACTATGATGTTTTCCTTGCATGTTTAAGGACCCGCGATGGAGCGAGCAGTGGGGCTTCTGGAAGGGCAAGATGGAACACCACCCCCGCCGGTAGCCGTGGTTCCAGGGGCACCAAGACCGACCAAAATTTTCTTACGAACACCTCAGTTTCTGGCGTTGAGATAGGAGGAATTGCCAGTTGCTTTGTATGGGACCAGATTCATGGAGCTGAGTAGGTATGCACCACCAATTATGGTGAACTAGATGATGCTGACCCAGTAATGTATTGGGCGATTGAGGCCAGAGATTCGTCATACACTTATGATAGCTGGCGTGAGCAACTTAGAGGTTGCTTTTCAGACTGCAGCAATCTTGGATATGGATTTTGTGAGGGTTCAGGAGCAGACTAGGGTGGCATAGCTTCAACAAGGCGTCCCACAACAACTCCCCATCCAGCCAACGGTGCCAGCTGTGCCTCCTTCACCTGCTCGTAGGCAACCTCGGAGGGATAGGCGGAGGTAGAGAATTAGGCGGGTAGTGTATTTGCAGTGCCGACAGCAGCGGCAGTAGGCACAGAGGCAGACTTCTACAGAGAGCATGCACCAGCCGGTGGCCCAGTTACTGCAGCTCGAATTGGCAGTTCAGAGGGAGCAGTGCCAGAGATGCGGTGGTCCCCATATCAGCCAGGCTTGTCCAGATGTCATTGTAGTCAGGGGCTATTTCACATGCGCCCAGGTGGGGCATGTGGCTCGTGAATGCCCGATGAGGAGGTGTTTCAGATGCGGTCAGGCGGGGCACTACCGCCGTGAGTGTCCCCAACCATCTTCTTAGCACAACTTTATTGAGGTGGAGGTCCTAGAGTACGTGATATGTTTTGGTCGAGTAAGGAGTGATGGTGCCCATTGTGAGAAGGTATGGTTATGATTCTTAATTATATTATTTGATTCTATTATTTAAATCCATGTATGCTTCCAATGTTTCTTGTGACTTCCTTATGGGTTACATGTATAGGGGTGTGTACCTGGGGTTCGCCTTAGACTCTGTAGATCGTTTCTAATGCTGGGAGATGCCGCAAGTACAGCCAGGCGGGACTTTTGGCACGTGATTGCCCCTGTCCCAACAGCCGTAACAGCTTTTTGGTGTGGCGATGGTGGATTCTTGGGGTTGTGAGATGTGCAGCCAGGCTCACGAGGAGGTGTCCCACCTCGTGGTAGGTGTAATCTCGAATCATTTAAATTGTGGCTTAGGTGCATTTTTCTTAAATTCTGTTGTTTTCCATTTTATCCATGTTTGTCTTCGTGAATCTTCGTGAGCATAACGGGAGTTAGAGATGGTGTCCTGAGTGGCGGTAGTGGAGCTACCTGAAGGAGTTGGATGCTCATCCCCCACCTTGGTATGGCGTGTTGGCGCCGAAGTAAGAGGAGTAGAGTTACCAGCTGGGTTACATGTGCTGTGTTGTGTGGTTGGTGTCCTGCCTTTTTTAGTGTAAGTCAGACTTGAATGTTCAATTTGGTGTGTGAACTGCCAAACTAAGCGTGCAAGTATGTGCTCCAGATCTAAGGTGTTCAAGTTTCTCACCCTATTTTTTGGATTTAGTCGGTGGAGTTGGAGGTTGTTTTATGGCAAGCACCAGAATCTTCTTATGTCAGTAAGGTAAATCATGTAGAGTTATGTGGCAGAAGCGTGGTGGGCCCATAACCCACAGGTCCCAGGATCGGTAGCAAGAGAGATTGAAGAATGTTGTGCCCCGGTCTGTTTTGACGAAGATCTAGATTGAACATGTCTTGAATTCAGTTTTAATGATTTGCATTGATACAGATTTGATGAATGATGGCTTTGAATGAAAGCATGTTTGTTTGATCAAATAGTGTGTTGAATGAATGGCATGTGAATTTGGTTTGATATGCCCTGATGAATTTTAGGATCTGAATGATTGATTGGGCATAACTTGCAAAATGCTAAATCTTGATTAAGTTTGGTTTGGACTAACCTGTTAAATTTTGATTGAGTGACCGTAGTTTGGACTTACATTGTTGGAATGAAGTCAGTGAATGAAAAGGTAACTTGATTTGTCAAAAAAAATTCAATGGATGCATTGATTGAGTAACTTGAAATGATGTGATTTTGACAATCTCAATTGATTAGCTTGAGATTAAGACTCATGAGCACTCTGTGATGTGCAGGTCCTATATGGAATTTATTCTCAAGTCATGGAAATGGGAGTCGGAACAGATGCGTTGCTTGACCTCAAGTGAATAGAACGATTATGGCTCAAAAATGGTTTGTATGTTCACATCTGGAAACTTGAGTTCAATGTGAAGGTAACACTCAACTTTTGAAGGCCAAATGGTAAGAACATTTGTTAGATTGGATTTTAGTGTGGATGGATTGATCTGGGTAGAAATCATGTTCTGCCATGTATATATGAGTCTTATGTACTCAATTTTTCAATCTTAATACTCGGTTTTTGAAATGTGGAATTTCAAGTGCTTTATCTGAAGTTTTTTAGTTGTCAGGAAAAGTGTCGACCTAATAGGTCGACACATATTTTCATAGCTTCTGCCTTGCGTTAATTGTTAAGAAGGCTAGCAGAAAGTGTCGACCCCATAGGTCGACACTTTCAGGTAGGTTCGTTGCATACTGTGAAATCAGAAGCTCCGTGAAAAAGTGTCGACCTCAAGAGTCGACACTTTTCACCACGGATGTTATGTTGACTTCACAGGCCAGAACATTTGATAAAAAGTGTCGACCCTATAGGTCGACACTTGTTTCACGGGTTTAGTTTTTATGTGTTCTGGCAGAACATTCATGAAAAAGAGTCGACTCAATGAGTCGACACTTTTTCTGAACGTTTCGTTCGGGCTTTCGGATCTGAACTCGAACCCTCCAATATAAGATCCATTTGGCTTGCTTGTTTACCAGAATAGCCTTAAGGCATCCACCCTTCATTGTTCTTGGTATGAAAGGGGTTTGGAGTGGGCTTTTGTGTCCATTTGTCTTGATTTCTTTGGAGTATATATCGCCGCCCTCTTGTTCCGATTGAAAACAACCAAGAGCTACTAACGTGTTCATTTTCCTTGCAGGAGAAGAAGGTGCTGTGTGCTCTGCTGGAGGAGAAGGGAAGGAACGCCAGAGTTGTCCCCTCACGAGCCCGAGCCGAGATCGAGAGGCAGCGACTACGGTCCTCTTCATCCTTGCTCTGGGCGCCTGAATCTTCAAACACCGGCTCCTCCTTCTCTCGGTTTCATCATTCTAAGCCACACTTCATATACCTCCGGTTTTGGTTGAAAGATTTAGGGGAGATCCATCTTGTTTAATCATACTCTCTGTTATTAGATATTGCGCTTAGATTGTTATTCTCAGAACTGGGCATTGCAATTTGCATTCTATCTTCACTTTGATGATTTTGGAGCTTGCTCCAAGTGTGTGTGTGGGGCTTCTCGTCGTCGTGCGAGAACCCACATGTATGGGCCGTCGAGCCCGTGTGTGGTGGTTGCTGTCGTCGTGCAACGTTGTTAGTGAAATCCTCTCGAGGTGAGAGGGGTGGACGTAGGACGACACTTGGTGCGTCCGAACCACCTAAAAAATCACTGTGCCGTGGTTTGCTTCTCTTGTGGTTGTTGATATTTGCTTTCCGTTCACAATACGAGTGTGAGTCGGTGAAACGAGAGTTTGTTCTATTGTCCGTTCATATATTGCTCTCCGAGTGAGTATATTTCTGAGTTGGAAAGTTGTGAGGGCTTGCTTGCTTTACTTTCATACGTTCTAATCAAGCCTTATCTAAGGATTATTTTTCATATCTGTGGTTTGATTTAATTTAGTCAAAATTTGAGAAAAAGGGTGGGCAATCAATTCACCCCCTCTCAATTGCCTCCTAACTGGGCCAACAATTGGTATCAGAGTCTTGGCTCTATTTTCTAGAAACCTAGCAGTTTAGAGTGATCTATTAGGAATGGCCAACAACATCAACAAGAGGTTAATGCCCGAAGGGCATTCTATTCAACGGCCACCTTTCTTCGATGGCAGTAATTACCCTTACTGGAAGAATAGGATGACCGTGTTCCTTCGTGTTCAAAGTCATGAGATATGGACTGTTATTAGGAATGGTCCGTATGTTATACACCCTGATGAGGACATGTGGGATGATTGTTGACACCCGTTTTTCACCGATAAGATGAGTCATTTCTCTTACTCCCATTAGTTGATGCCCTAAGTTGTCCATCATTTATCGGGCCATTTTTGTGGCACGTCCTGGGCCCATTTTTGTGGCCTCCCTCCTTGGTAAAGACTGTATTGGTTCAGGGCTTATTGGGCCTTGGCTTTGATTAATTGAACATGTTTTATGAAAATCAAGTGTCCAAAAACATGCACGGTCCAAAATCAGCGGTTCATAACTAGGGCGGTTGAAGCTAGACCGTTCATACATTTTAGTTAATTTCTGAGGATTTTCTGAATATTCACCGACAGGCTTTTGTGCGGCCCTATCAGGCCCGTTCAAACAAATGGACGTGCGAATTCAAACCGCCTATATCTCAGAGTCCTCCGCGTGCCAACTTTCTCAAGTAATTACCCAATTACTTGAATTACCGCCGACAAGGTTACAACGGTTAGTTGTTGGCCGCCCTACAATTGAACGGTCTTATTTGAACCGTTCATATTGGAGGGTCCGACGGCGGACGTTTCGGTCAGTTCGAGCGATAATTGGGTTAATTTCCTGATTTTCTGAATTTCCACCGACAGTGTTGGACGGTCTGTATTGGACCGCCCATCAGATTGAGCGGTCTATCGTAAGAGCGTTCATCCTGTCGATTGGTGATTTTTAACAGATTTTTATCCCTTTTATGCATGGTTTCATCCCTGACTTCTCTTGTCAATTTCTCCGTGGATAATCAACCTTTTTTGATGCCGTTTCGACTGGATAAGAGATTATGATAATATCTATGATTTATCTTTTATAATTTTGACCTAAAAATAGCTCTAAACCCTAGTTTCGGGGCTGGCTTTCTAGGCTCTATAAATAGACCCTAATGGCCGGACTGAAAAAGGGGGGGGGGGAATTTTGGTCGACGGCGAAGCCCTGCCACATTCTTGAGCGACCTAGAACCAAGGAGGGAGGCTTTCTACGTCCATACAAGCCTCCGATTCAGGGAGTAGTTTGGTCTTGAATCTTTTCGTTTATAGGTTTCATCACTTTCCCTTCATTGCATGCATCGTTTTCTCCCTACGTCCCCATTCTTTCTCA
The DNA here is from genome assembly GCA_022559845.1 of Amorphophallus konjac. Taxonomy (NCBI): domain Eukaryota; kingdom Viridiplantae; phylum Streptophyta; class Magnoliopsida; order Alismatales; family Araceae; genus Amorphophallus; species Amorphophallus konjac. The sequence continues at coordinate 31,923,226 of CM040120.1, forward strand.
TTATCATGCACACATCCACCCATTCTTTCGTTACCCTAGGGGTTTAAAACCCCCAGGTATTCCCCTTGCCATTCGTTTATGTTCATTTCCTCTTATATTGACATTTACTACACCGTCCAGTTCTAATTTAGGTCTTTTCTGTGTGTTTCTTACGTTGTTTTGCAGGTCAGCAATCATCAGCACGAGGCCCATCCCCTCTGGCCGGCCGGAGAGGGTGGAGGTTGGACCCCTTGCAACTTACTGCGTGGTGGACTTGTGCGATTTTCCGACAATCGTTCAACATCGTGTGCGGTGTAGAAAGCGCCGTTGATCCTGTTGGTGCGGTCAACAGAGCGCCGTCCGTCCTCCAGTGGTAGTTCCTCCCGCACCCTCTGCAGCGCACTTAGGCGGTATATCGTAAGACCGTGTGTCCAGTAGGCTGCCCTCCAGGAGCCGTTCATCTCTCCAGCGCTGCAGCTTAGGCGAGTACTCCCCCTCTTTCCAAGGTATGGCGTGTCCATCACGTCCGGCACCTTGGTGGCGATCACGGTCCTTTTGTTCTCTATTCTCCTCTTATCCTTGTTATTTGCTCATCGCATATTGTTCCATTCATGATGCTTATTGATCTTTAGTAGGAGGAGAAAAATATATCTACATCCCCTTTTGTGGCGATCACGGTGGGACGCCTAACGCCCATCGTGCTTTTGAGTTGCTGACCCCCCTTATTTGTCATGCAAGTTCTCTTCTAAGAGTGATTTGTAGGTTGGATGCGTTTTCTGCCTCCTGGGACGTGCGCGGCTTCTCCTGAGTCACCCATATATAGGAGCAGTTGATTCTCCACCGTCCGTCCCCTGCGGCCAGAGCCAGCTTCTCTCCTCTTTCCTGTTCTGGACGGTTCCTGACACGCCGTCAAGCATTTGGAGCGGTTTGAATCTAGCTGTCCATCGCTTCAGCACAGGTACTGATGTGACACAACCTAAGACTTAGGCAAGCAAGCACATTCACAATCAAAAGGGCCAATTTTGGGCCGCCGCTCTCCCGTCGCTCACCCAAGCCCGGGGTGACTTGGCGATGCCAAGTGGAGGATGTGGGGTTGGGCCCTTACTGGTAGAGGGCCAGCAAGGCCAAGATTTGATTCCCAATGGATGTGGAAGCCCAATTCAATGGGGCCGACAAAGTGCCTAAGGCACCGGTTGCACTCTTCCCACGGTGATCACTCAAGGCAACGGGGCTTGAGGATCGAGCTCTCACTCGCATAACCAGCGGAACTAGAACTAATATTGAAAGACAAGCACTAAATGGAGTGAGGTGTGAGCACTTACTCGACCGGTTTGAAGAAACCGGTCCCGCTCGGAGACGAGGGCGAGCGGGGAGGCGAGTGGATCCCCACACGCCGCGGCGGTGTAGCTTGACCTGCCCACACAAGTTACAACACTACACCTCTCGTAGGAGGGGGGGTCTTGGGGTGGGGGTTAATAGAGATTACAACCAAAACTACCTCGGCAGAGGGAGGGGCCTTCAGCTGGCCAAGCGGGGAGGGGAAACTAGTGCTAAGAGTGATGAAGAAGTGATGACACTGAATCAGCCTTCTCTCTGTAATAGCTGACAGACAGAGGGTGTGGAGGCCGCAGAACTCTCTCAGGAATTTTTCTGAGGGTGAGACCAGTGGGGATCTCTTCGTCTCTGGAACAGGAGTGCCTCTGAAATTTTCCAATTTCTTTAGGGGTCGCTGCCGGCCTGGGCGGGAGTACGAACAGGGTTGCTGAATCTCGGACTGTCTGCAACAGACTACCAACAGTAGGAAGACGAGGCTGCCCCGACTGTTCCCGAACTCCGAATCAATCGCCGTTGGATCCGTTGTAACCGTGGGTGAGTCCTCTTTACAGAAGAACAAATGGGGGTGCCAGAAGATGCTGGTGAAGATCAGAGGACTCAGAAAAATGAGAAGTGGTCGATGCAGACAGTGGGAAGCAGAGTCGAACGCCCGAGGAATAAAATTGGTAACTTCTGCTGCAGGATGCCGAACGGAGTTCCGCTTCTTGATTCTGAAAGTAGACAGGGAGAGGAAGAACTTTTGTGACTTTGTGACTGGCACACCCACGCACTTAATAAACCCAATAAACAAATAACCATAGATCCTAATTAATAAATAAAAAGTGCGTCCACAGGCTCTCTTGTATTGGTTCTCAACAATCAGCTTCCCATTCCCTTTCTCAAGACAGAAGGATGTAGTCTTGAATTCAAAAGGCCTCTTATCAGTGGGATTGAAAGCCAGCCCTTCCTTTCTGAAATTAACCTAGGTACCTAAGATAGCATCTAAGTTAGATTTACCCAGGGTCATCCTCTCTAGGGTGGATTGACGGTTCTTTAGCTCTTCTTCTACTCTTTCCAAGTTTCGCTGCAGCTCAATATTAACAGCGTTAACAGCCTCATATTTTTCAATATTGAGTTTGTTCTCTTTCTCCCAATCTTCACATTTTAGGTTGGTCTGGCTTAGCTATTTTCTAAGAGCATCATTTTCTTCCTTTAATCCTATCAGATCTAAGCTGGTGGTTTCAAGAGTTTCAGCTTATTTTTTCAGTTCTTCATTTTCAATTTTTAAGGTTTCTAACTCTTTGTTGGCAGGATTATCATGAGCAGGAGCGTTGATCTTTTTCTTCAAATGCTTATTCTTCTTTTTATACGTTTCATACTTCTCAAGTAGATCAACATATGCATCTTCCCAATCCTCAATTGAAAAGGTTTCAAAAAGGTTTCTTACCTGATCTTCACTCTCGTCACCCATGAGACATAAGTCATCCTCATCTTCATCGGTAGAGGGACTCTCATTTTCCTCTTCATCATCACTCCAGGTGGAGACCATGGCTTTGGGCTTCTTTCCCTTGGCCTTGGACACTTGCTTAATCAGTTCCGGGAATTCTCCTCGCATGTGTCCTGCTCTCTTACATTGATAGCAAATAACATTGTCAGAATTTTTGGCATGAGTAAATCTTAGATGGGAGTTTCTACTTACCAGCAGAGCCTTCTTCCTCTTTTGGAATTTGCCTCGTCTATTCAGGAACTTCTTGAATTCCCTCATGAGTAAGGCATGGTCAGCTGTGCTAGCCTCCGGAAGGTCATCTCCGTTGTCCTCATCAGATCCGTCTGTGCTCTCAACAACTTTGAGAGCCACAGTCTTCTTGGGCTTGACGTCTTCTTCACTTCCCTTCAAGTTAAGATCATATGTCATGAGCAAACCTATCACCCGTCCACTGTCATAGTAGACAAGTCCTTTGAGTCTTCAATCATCGTGGCCTTAGTGTGCCATGCTGGGGTGAGAGATCTAAGAATCTTCCTAATCAGTTCAATGTTAGGATATTCTTTTCCCAATGACTTTAAGGAATTAGTTAACTAGGTGAGCCTGGCATACATCTCAGAAATGGATTCGTTAGGTTTCATTCTGAACATTTCATAGTAAATGGTTAGCATGTTGGCCTTGGTGGCCCTGACTTCAGATGTACCCTCATAAATTAGCTCAAGCCTATCCCACATTTCTTTTATAGATTTGCAAGTGGATATTCTTTTGTATTTAATGGGGTGGATGGCGCACTGCATGATATTCATGGCGCTCTAATTTGTTGTGGATTTCTTAACCTGGTCTACTGTCCAGGTGTCTGTTGACACCCATTTTAACCCACAAATTGCGTTATTTCTCTTGTTCATCATTTTTGATGCCCCGACTTAACCATTTCTTTGGAGATTTCCTTGAGCCTATTTCGAGCCCATTTTATTGTTCCATTCCCTTTGAGCCTTGGAACTCATGATTTCATTGAGCCCTAAGCCTTATTTCACGAGTTCCCACCCTTTTGGGGCATTCCAAGTCGACTTAGGACACCCCGGAGTCGACCCTTATAGCCATCAGCCCTTTTTCATAGTTGATACTTGCAAATGGTCGGTCGACCGACCGTCTTTAGGTTGGCGCGTAAGAAAGGGGTAATGGTCGGTCGACCGACCTTTTCTTGCAAGTGACGGTCGGTCGACCGACCGCTAAGCTGCCTGAAGAGTCCAGCTTGCACTAGACTCTATTTTCTACTTGACGGGACTATCTTCCGGGGCCATTATCTTCCAGATTATTCCACCAAATCACAATCTATCTTTTCTGGGCACTTCCCCTTGATATTGTGCCGAGATTGATATATCACACTCGATTTATCTTAGACTCTATACCCTGAAATCTTGGGAGAACTTTCTGGATTCCTGCAACTCCTATAAATAACTGCCCAGTTCGCAGGTCGTGAAGGGGAGCTCTTTCTCGGTTCGAGGCGAAGCCATGATGCACTGCCAACTCATTTCTTCAACCCCATCTTACAGAGGTAAGTATTGTCTATGATTTCCATGCTCAAGGGCTTGATTTCATCATTTCTTCTCTTAGTTCTAGTCCTCGCAATGACATAAATCATCACAAATCTCTATTTTCTGCTACACCTGCACTTGTCTCTGTTTTGCATGGCATATTCTCACAATTGTGCTACATGATTTTTCCTCTTCTTTGTCATATTATCATCACAACACACACACCTATCTTTTGCACCCTTCCATAGGGGTTAAAAATCTCCCCCCGGTGCGTTCTTCCACCTTTTCTAGCCTTATTTTATCACTGCGGGATTTGATGCTACACTTTGGTTTTCTAAAGGGTTTTTGCCTTTGTTGTGTTGGCTTTGTTTTGCAGGAGAGCATGATTGAACTTGAGGCCATCTTCCTAGAGCCGGCTGGATGGAGAGGAGGTTCATCCCACATCGTTCTCCGCACCCTTTTTATACTCATGATCAAGTCTTCATCGTTTTCCAAGGTACACGGTGCCACTCTTCTTATCTCTTTATCCCTTTGGCGTTGTTGCAACCTTGGTGGCGATCACGGTCAGTTCTTCTATCTCTTATCGCCCCTTTCCCTTTATTCATACTTTCATGCTTATTATGTTATTTGCATAGTTTGGGGGCGGGGTTGATAGTTTATCAACAACCTCTATTTTTGGCGATTATGGTGGGACGCCTAGTGCCCATCACGTTATTCATGCTCTCTTATAAGTTGGATGTGGGTATGTGCATGTTTAGGTAGTATTTTCCCCATTTTCCTGCTGTTCAAGGTGTTTTCGGGTCTGTTAAGGTGTTGCGGTCCTCTCCGAGGCTGCCAGACACTCTTAGCGGCCATCACAGGGCCGCCAGGCCTCTTTGCTGGCCTTGCGGTCTACCTGTATACCACATGGTGTTTAAAATGGTCATCTAGAGGACCACTTTCTGATTCTGGCAGGTCTGCGCACAGGCTCACTGGGGCGTCTTTCTTGGGCGATTTGATCAACCTCCTGGGGTCAGATCGCTCTGTTTCTGAGTCCGTTGTGTAGCCCTTTGTATTGTCTTTCCATCCATATATCATATGCATCATTTGGGTCATGTTTGCATATTTTAATACTGTCTTCATTTTTGAGTTTTTTGTATAAAGTCTGTAGGTAGGTCTAGGGACAGATTCACAGGTACGTCTTTGGTCGATGATTTGATTGGCTTCCTGAGATCTGATTGCTTGCTTCTTGCTTCCATCTTGTTCCTCTTTGTATTGTCTTTCATTCCATATATCATTTGCATTATTTGGGTCACGTTTGCATAGTTAAATCTTGTCTCTATTTTTGGGTTTTGTGCATAAAATCTGCATGCAGGTTCAGGGGCAGACTCACAGGTATGTTTTACATTGATGATTTAATTGCCTCCCGAGTTCTGATTGTGCTTGTTTCTGATCCTGCATTGCTGTCCTTTGTATTAGTTTCATTTTCATATATGATTTGCAGTCATTTGATCATGTTTGCATGGTTTAATATTGCATTGATTTTCTAGTTTTAGGCTAGAAATTACATGCACTCCGGTGCACATAGGGTCATGCATTGCATATCATAGTTACATTCCTACCTTGGTAAGTGACCCTCTCGCCTCCATATTCCTTGGAGTCAACTAGGTGATCTTATCCGGGATCTCCATAAGTTCCCGTGAGCCGTGGATTCTCACACGGACGCCGGGCCGGTTGTACCTTTTCACCCCTTAGGTTCGCAGTTGCATACGTGTGAGGGAGTTAACCTTAGCCAGCATAAAGTTTGTACCTTATTCCCATAGGATACCTATCTTGAGGGAATTACTCTTAATTCAAAACATTAAATGGTCTATTGAAACTTCGAAATAACTTAACGATCATATCAACTTGTTTAACTTTGGTGAAACCCCCTTGCATATTGTTATTGTGTGTTCATATGGTTTTGCATTCTTTGCATAATCCCCCACGTTTTGTGTGTCGTATTTCCCTCATCATCTAGTTTGTCTCATCTATTTGCATAGTCCACCCCTTATGTTATCTTGGTTTGTCCGCCTGTTTGTCTCAGAGTCCAGTAGTGGTCCTTACTGGGCCGTTTCTTAGCGGTCTCCCCAGGACCGCCTCTTTCTCCTACGGGCCCCGTCCTCTTCCTTGGTCCCCCTCCTCATTAAGCCCTTGCTTCCCGAGCTATATTCCCATTGATTTCCTTATAGAAAGTTTCCATTTTCCCTCATGGAGCATCGTCATCCCAGGTGTCCTTCTCCTTCCCAGTCTTCTTCCTATTCTCGCGTGGGATCCACTTCCCATGCGGGCCCGTCCTCCCGTGGTCCCCTTGACCCATCTGAGGGGCAAGCCAACCTTATGGCCCATGTCTCTGCAATTGTTCGCCAAATGGACCCAACCCAGGCCCAATATCTTATTGCAAATCACCTTAATGTGCCTCATCATCATAATGGGCCTTCTTACCTTCATAGGCCCCCTTCTTCTCCTTTCCATGCGGCTGGCCCAACATATAATGGACAATTTTATCTTGATGGGCCTTCTCCTTCCCATACTGTTGGCCCAATTTTTAATGTCCAATCTCACCTTCATGGGCCTTATTTTCTTAATGGGCCTAATTCCTAGTCTCCTCATGCCGCTCGCCCAATGGGCCCTTATGCTAATGCCTCTTATAGGCCCACATACCCTTCCATTCCTGGAATGAGCCCATATTCTTCTCAGCCCGGATCCTCTCATCCAGCCCATCCTGGTCCAAATTCACAACCTCTTGGTCAAGCTGGACCATAACATTCTCGATCTCTCCCTACCACGGAGATGATTTCTCAAGCCCAACGCCAGCTTGATGAGTGTTGTACCCAGAAAATTTCTCCAGCAAAATACCCAGAAATAAGGGTTCAGGAATTTCCTCGAACACCTTCAAGGCACAGGCTACCCGGCCTCTCTGATAGCCCAGTGGGCCTGACCAACGGCCCCAACCCGCTAGCCGAGGTATACGGCGGCACTAGCAATCAATCGGGACCACTCCCGACTCATAGGTTACAGACTTTGCCCGCATTCTACACGACCACCCGGGCCATCCCGGGGACACTGCGACTACAAGCCACGCCATATGGCACTCAATGAAAAGGCTAGGGGCTTGCCCCGGAATGCCTTCTTTCAACCCTCCAAGGTCAAAGGGAGACCCAAATAGGTCAACCATAGGCTCGGGAGGTCCACAGTATGTGTGTACGGCTAACACAACTGTGTTTGACATTCTGCCGAACACCTTGTGGGTGCACATATTTCCACCCTTCTACACCAACCCGCGGGCCACCCCGTGGTTCTAGTGCACTAATTGGGTCCTACAACGACCCCCCAGGAAGCCGGGGCCACCCCCGACCCTCAGACACGTAGCAATATGCCACTCATCTTTAGCTCTCGGGCCAACCCAAGGCTACTCTGCCAACCCGCCGTACAACATGGCACGTAACACGAGGTGAGGCCCATGGGCCCAAGGTGTCTCCTCCCAGCGTCTATGGACTTCTACCCTCGGCCCTAGGCCAAATCCAAGGTCCGTCGATCACCTACGCGGCTCGTTCGGCAACCCGGGGTGTGTCGGGCATTTGCACGAACACCTTGTGAGTGGCTACCATGACTCGAAGAACAGAGGCCCCCATGGGCCATTGCAATATCCCGAAACTTCGTATCCTTCAAAGGACATCCCCAGACGACGAAGGAAGACCCCCGGGGGCCATCCCTCGGGGTTACGGCTCTGCCCGTGGTCAGTTCACCACGGGGCGTGGCCGCGCCCCCGGGGAGGGTGAACTCCCCGGGGGGCCGCACCCTCTCCTCAGCCCGGAGGCCCGACGGCCCTCCCCTGTCTCAATTCGTGCAAACTCTCAATCTCGTGGTCCAAGGTTCCTGCAAGACTCGTTCACCATACCCGTACGTGGAAGGAGCTGCAAGGAACGTCCACGATGAATCACACGCTCGTCCACGACGAGTCACATGCACGAGCGTCTCGGTCCGCGCCCACAAGAGTATCCATCTAGTATCCTCCTGTCCTTTTCTTCTTAGCCAATTTAGGAAGAAAAATAACCAAAAATCTAATTTTATAGAGGTGGGACCACTCCCCCTTCTCTCTCTTCCAACCCGATCCGCCCAAACCCCCCCTGGGGAGGGGTTTAGGCGGACCAGCCTGGACCCCTAGGCTGGTCCGCCTAAACCCTTGGATAATAAAAAAAAGATTTTTTAAATTAAAAAAAAGCCGCCATTTTGGTCGGCCCAAACCCCCCCTGGGGAGGGGTTTAGGCGGACTAGCCTGGACCCCCAGGCTGGTCCACCTAAACCCCATCAAAAATCAAAAAAAAGTTTGTTTCCCTCCGAAGAGGGGTTTAGGCCGACCAGACCAGCCCATGGGGCTGGTCCGCCTAAACCCCCCTGGAATAGGGGTTTAGGCGGACCAGACCAGCCCCTTGGGCTGGTCCGCCTAAACCCCATGCCCTCCACTCCGTTACAGACACAAAAACACACACAAAAATATAAATAAAATAAAATAAAAACACTATTTGGGGGGTTTACCCGGACCAAGTTGGACCCTCAACTTGGTCCGCCTAAACCCCACCCCACCCCTTCAACTTCCTATAAATTGCCCCCCTTACAAGCTCGAGAGCATATGGAGCAAGAGAAGAACACACAGACGGACGAAGAAATGCCCCTGGCCTAATTGTCGCACCCTCGGACCCCCGAGGCCTTCAGCAAGGGTCGGGAACGTAAGAAGACAAGTGCGGGCACGGTTGGCTTGCTAGTCGGCTCCCACACGCCGAGGGTATGTCCCAAGTACTCCCCTCACGCGGTGTTTATCCATCTCACACCAAGCCCCACCTTCGCCGCATAACCGATGACTACGCCAATGGCAAATACACTCGCATCCCGGGTCCGCCCGTGTATGTCAACTTGCGACGGTGACGAAGGGCATTTCATAATGCTGGGCTGGGCCCTGACACTGAATCGCGTGCCCACAGTTCACCTCCCAGTCGGCCATCGGCCCCTCGAATTGACAAATCAAGTCTAGTCGGACCTCTGGCCTAGGAATCATAGCCTCGGGGCCGACCTCGACTCTCCAGTATGACAATACTCGCCGTCCGAGACCCGGGCTCGACAACTCACCTCGAGCCACGTCCAACCTCCACAAGGCGCTGGTCCGTGTCCGCTCTGGCCACCAAGGCAGTCCATTGTCCCGAGTTTCGAGAGTTTGTTTATGATCTGGAAGGTAGGAAAAGGATTGATTGGCCTGTAATTCACAAGGTGGTTCTTCATCTCTGCAGCAAGGAGCAACAACAAGCAGCGCCGCCCAGGTAGCCATCTCCATCATTGCAAGACCCGGGGCACCCCCGTGATTCCTTATCTTGTGTTGCACTCGCTCCATTACCTTCATCTCCATCTCCACCTACCTCTTCCCCATCGCCACCTCCTATCCCGGCTCCATCCCCTTCACCTACCCAAGCCCTTGCTCAGGCTAGTGCCTCCCCTTCTTCTACCACGACCACCGCTTCCACTCCCAACGCCACCCGACGCGTCATGTCGATATGTCGACGATGGGCGCCGCGGCCTTCCCCTTTGCCTTCATCACCGCCTCCATATCCACCACCAGTGCCTTTATCACCATCTCCATCCTCTCCTCCATCTTCCTCGCCACCCGAGCATGAGCAAGCCACGCCTTCACCTTCGCCTTTGCCGCCTACACCCGAGCCTATCATTGCCACATTACCTTTACTGCCACTTGACATCACCTTTCCCGTTGAAGCCTCCATACATTCTAAACCTTCACCTCCGCCTTCCAAACCCACTACCTCCACTTCTCCTCCATCCACTTCCGCCCCAAGGAGCAGGTGTGCGCTTCCTTTGGTGCCCCTTGGGTCTGGTCCCTGGGGGGATGATGAGCCAAGTCAGGACGATTCAGTGCCAGTTCTGCATTTCAAGCTTCAAGATTTTATCTGTCGCATGTCGATCCACGTCATGTACCCTGGCTATTTTGGGGATGATGTGCATGTACTCCTGATGACAGTTGTCAAGAAGAGTTCCCTTGCCTTGGTGCCAGTTTCTTCAAGAGCGAGACCGGTGGCAATCTCTTTGCTCGCCGGAGGACTTATTATTGGTGCCGTTATCGCTTCTCAATCTATTGCTGTTCAGTTTACTAGCCAAGAAGGGTTCTCTACCCAAATGTTGCTCACTCGTACGACATCCAAGATTTTGTGGGATTCTATATTCAAGGGACAATTAGCCGTATCTTTTGCACTCTCGAAGGGCATTCTGCACATTTTATGCAATCTCCCTCGGTTTATCAGTAAGTCGGCCATGTCAACGCCACGTGTTACTCTCCCTCAGCTTCATCCTTCTCTTCTATCAAGGGAGTTGTACTTCAAGTCTGATTTTTGCGTGGAATTGTCGAACCTTATGCTTTTTGTGCCGAGGGACAAAATGTCATGGTTCTCTGATATTCATCACTCCAAGGAGTTAATTGTTTACAAATGTCCAACAAGTGTTAGCGTTGGGTATCTAGGGGCAATTGCCCCAGTGAAGCTGCATGTTCACAACCGGGCCAGGCTGTCTGCCAGATGGGCTCATTATTTGAGAAGATATTTCAAGATAAGAAGCCCGAAGGTACAAGCCCGCGCGAGGCGGGTCCGTTACAAGCAAGTTTCTGCCAAGAAGCGGAGGCGGCGCAAGTTTAAGGGCCGCATGTTGTGCACTCGAGGGGTCACTGTGGATGCACTAAAATTTGAATAATTATCTGTTCGTTTATTGATCGGGTTAATTCGTTTATTTAGTGCGAGGGCGTGCCAGTCACAAAGTGATGATTTATTCGGGCTTCATGGAAGCCCATGGTGCGCTCAATCTGACTCAGTCAGACGATTGTGTAGTTTAGGTCGGGACCAAAACCCGCCGCGCCATAAAGGTCACGTCGTTATTTACATCCTCTCGGAGAGGAGAACACCCTTGATTAATCGCTGGGAATAAGGGCCTTATGGCCAGAATAAAATACCAACAATACAGGAGCATAGAGATGGTCGAACTATGCTAAAAGCTCGTATTGGGATACGAACATTCAGATCTTGTCGGTTACTCATGGACCACTTTATGTTCGGACAAAGGTCCGCATTGAAGGTGCGACGTAAACGGAAATAAATCCGTATAAATGTATGCCGAGTTTATGGTAATTTCAATAAAGAGCGGAAACGAATCCCAACGGGAACAAGTCCGGTTTGACGAACTATCGGCCCAGGGCAATGTCAGATCACAGCCAAATTGGGGTAGTTCCCAAGGTCCGAGTCTGACCTGGAGGGGCGGCATTAATATTCCCTTTCCACCGGGTCTCGAGGAGAAACGAGGCTGCAGAGCAGATCTCATCATTTTATTATTATTTGAAATTTAATTATTTTTTGTCATTTTATGTTTTATTATTATTATTATTTTTAGATGAGTTTGGTTATTAGTATCATTTATTTTATTATTATTTATTTGTTTATTATTTTTTTGAATTTGTTATCATTATTGCTATTTGTTACATTTGGGGCGTGTGTGGGAAGATGAGCCAACAAGGGGCTGGGGAAAGGTCTGTGCAGGCTGGGCAAAAGTCTAAGCATGTAAGGGACAAGGTCGGTGCATGTTTGCCTGGGCTAGGATAAGGTCGATGCAGGGTCTGTGCAAGCGAGGGACAAGGTCGATGCAGCCAGCAGGCTGAGGTCGGTGCAGCTCTAAACTGTGAAGGGGAAAGGTTGGTGCTATAATGTCCCGAGTTTTTTTTTTCGAACATTTTTCGGATTTGGATCCGTGAGTTTCGGACCACTTTCGGGGGTCCCGGAGCTTGTTTTGTGGTTTACACGTGTTTTTCCCTGACGGACCTGCGGAACGCGTTTGCGAGTGACCTGTTGCATTCCCCTACTCCGGGATGGTACCAGCGCGTTGTGCGTGTTCTGAGGATCGCGGAAATGTATTTTTCCAATTTTTTGTATTTTTGGCATTTTCTGGCTTTCTATAAATACCCCCTATTTTCCCTTTTCTTTCCCCCTTTTTCTTCTTTTCCTCTCCCTTATCTTTCTTCTTCCCATTGGGGCGAATGCAGGAGCGTGCTTTTCACGGCGAGGGGCGGGGCGTGCGAGGGTTTAAAAGCTTCTTCTTGCGATTGTCGGCAATCCGGCGGACCTCGTGCTCCATTGAGGTAGGGAGACGAACCCCCATGCTCTATTTGTCAATCCCCGCATTTGTAGGTCGAGGAGAGACCGAGAGGGGTGTTTTTGAGCTGGGTGGGAGAAAACTCCATGTTTAGGGTTGAGCGTGGATCCACTGTTTCATGAGGTTTTGGATCGATTCGGGGCTTTAGCTGCATGTTAGGAGGGTTGGGGGAGCTTCCCCCTTGTTTTTCCCATCATCGGGCGATGATTGGGGCATGGAACGGCATTTTTGGGGTTTTCCAGCCGTTCCGCGTTCGGGTGCTTCTAGCGGTCCTTCCAGTGATCGCCAGACACCCCCGGCGGCCTAAGGTTTGACCGCTATGGGTTATTGGTTTGTCGGCTGGCTTGGCGGCCCAATGGTGGGGCGCTAAGCTCTGGTTAGCGGCCACACGATAGACCGCCAACCGTTGTCCTGTTTTCGACCGTTGAGCCCTCGGGGCACATATTTTTGACCGTTAGGGTCATGTGCCCCCTGGAGGTCCATTATCCGCTAGGTCGGGGCAGGCGGGCGTACGATAGACTGCGAGACCCTTCGTGACCTGTCCCCTGGCGATCCAATGTAGGACCGCTAGGCCGGTGCTAGCGGCCGTACGATAGGCCGCCAAGCCCTTCATGAGCCATTCTCTAGCGGTCTATTGGTAGGCCGCTAGGCCCCTCTAGCGGCCCAAGATAGGACAACTAAGATGAGGGGTAATCCTGCGAGGATCGCCACCTGGTTTCCTTTCGATCGGTGGTTTCCGTGAGTTGAGTCTTACCTTCGGTGACACGTCCACCAGTCGTAGCCTTCTTACGGCATGCGTGTGCTGACCCACCTGGGAGTGGTGGAGCGGCTGACCCGAGAGAGACGGTTGTTAGGCTAGTTACCATAGGGACCCCACGCGCAGCCGAGTCCGGGCTTTGGGGGAATAACCAGCTAGAGGATAGGCCTAGGGCGTACGGTCTGAGTGTGCACACGGGGCTGAGGGCTTCGGGCCCGCGCTGACGAGCGTGAACTTAGCTAGTCCTTGTTTGTGGTACTGGTTACTGAGTGTGTCTTTGTCTCCGCCTGGGGCGTCGTAGCTAGACACTTGTCACGCGGTGTAAGACGTCAGGGGACGTATCCGATCGTTCTTCTAGTGGGTGGTGCTCCTATCTACTGGCAGGTACGGATTCGAGTTTTGACGGACCGAGGTTCGGTTGTCCGGTACGGTTAGTTAGGTAGCTTTTCTATTTACTTATTACTGCTTGTTGGTTCTACCGTACTCCTGTTAGGTAGCGTTACTTTCTGTGGTTGTTCGCGCTTTGATGTCGTTTTCCTCATTGTACGGTGGGGGTCTGAGGGATCCCTACTGGGCCAATGAGATGAGGCTCACCCCTGCTTTTCAGGTGAGGCGGGGTCATCGAGAGGTGCGGCAGAGTTTCAGCGAGGTTCTTCTAGCCAGGTTAGTCGCCAGTCTGCCTGAGCTGGGGTATGCCCCGTGTAGTTGTACGCCGGGGGATGCCCCGTGTAGTTGTACTTTTCCTTCTGTTGACTGTACTTTATTTGGACATGAGTTACACTGGACCTTATAGCAGTTTATTTATTTATTTTATGCTGTGCACTTTATTTTAGATTATCGTGCTATCCCTGCAGTTATTTTAGCTTCTCTTGTATTCCTACACCATTCCCTTTTACCCTTCCGAGTCTTCGGACTCGTGGGTTGGCGGACCGAGATTCGAGATGCGCCGGTTCCTTTCCGGTACTCGGATCTCGGGTCATCACAGTTGGTATCAGAGAGTAGGTTGTCATCCTTTCTGGTACTCGGATCCCGGTTCCTTTTCGGTACATAGGAATTTGAGATGATTGTAGTGGTCCAGAAGGTCCATGAATGTCCTATACAGTCGGCGACTGGCGTAGGGCTCCGCGTGTTTTTATTAATCTTATTGTTTGTTTCTGTTAGCAGGCAGGTGTTATGGCGCCCAGGAGAGTGACTTGTTCACAGCAGGGAGAGTCTGGTGGGGGCCAGGAAGGGCAGAGCAGAGCAGTGCTTCAGGATGATGCAGCTGGAGGGGCGAGAGTTCCCGGACTCGAGGAGTTCTTTCGGGGCATGTATCAGTATGTTATTCAGCAGCAACAGCAAGGCGGTGATGCTGGCAAGGGTTCGTCGTCTCGAGGTGGTCCTAGCCGCGCGCTGAGGGATTTCTTGCAGTATCAGCTGTCTACTTTCAGCGGGTAGCCGGATCACGAGGTGGCCAGAGAGTGGTTAGATGACTTGGAGCGAGTGTTCAGTTCGATGGAGTGTCCCGAGGAAGAGAAGGTAGTGTTGGCTATGCATCGATTGCAAGGGCCAACCCGGGTGTGGTGGACGTTACAGTGGGGAGCAGTGTTCCAGTCTCGCCCTCTTCGGGAGATCTTGTGGCAGGAGTTCATCCCGACTTTCGAGCGTGCTTTTTGTCCATCCTTCCTCAGATCGCAGAAGCTGCGCGAGTTTCTATAGCTGGTCCAGGGCGACATGACAGTGATGCAGTATAGATCCAGGTTCATTGAGCTGGGCCGTTATGCACCGCACATTGTGGCAGATGAGATGGTGCAGACCGAGCAATTCGTTGGGGGTTTGAGGTTAGAGTTGAGGCATCCTTTGCTTGCGTCAGGTTCGACCAACCTGGATGCGGCTTGCAGGGTAGCAACGACATTGGAGAGAGATATGCAGAATGTTCAAGGTCAGGGCAGTGCGGGTGAGATGTAGATGGGTTTTGGTCAGCCGGCGGCCGTGCAGTAGTAGAGTACTATCAAGATTTTAGCAGGTGGTTCAGGGACATCCCCGTCCAGGGTGTCAGCAGCAGATTCGTCATCTCTGGGATCGAAGCTCAAGAAGTTGCTCAAGGAAGTTGATTTTGGCAGGAGGCGTTGAGATCATAGGCATTAGGGGCAGCAGTCGGTGGGTAGTGTTCAGCAGCCTATCCAACTCCAGCGTCAGGGTTCAGTGAGTGGTTCTCGGGGCGGGTGTCCTCGGTGCGGCGACTCTCATCCAGGCAGGTAGCGTACGGCGCCCGTGGTTTGCTTCAAGTGTGACCAGCCAGGGCACATGGAACGTGACTATCTACAGAGACCACGTCAGCCGCACGAGTTTCAGCAGCAACAACAGTTCCAGCCCTAGCAGATGTCGTCGCAGCCGCAGCAGTACCATTAGTAGGGTCAGTATCCTCAGTTGACTCAGTCAGCTACTGAGGGAGGCAGAGATCCCGAGGCAGAGTTACCCACATCACCAGAGCAGAGACTGAGACGTCCTAGTTGGTGGAAGGTACTATTCAGATTTTGGGTTGCACGGCTCGAGTTTTGTTCGATTCTGGTGCATCTCATTTGTTCATCTCGGAGAATTTTGCTCAGAGTGCTGAGGAGTCGGCGACTGAGCTGTCCTGTGATCTGGCAGTGGAGTTATCTACCGGTGATTTCATGCTCACCCCGCACTTCTTCAAGAAGGTGCCAGTGTGGGTGGATGGGCGGAACTTACCGGCCAGGCTTTATGCATTACCGCTTCAGGACTATGATGTAATCATGGGCATGGATTGGCTCGAGGCTCACCGGGCGGTGGTGGATTGTCACTTAAAGAGGGTCTACTTCTAGCACTCCAGCAGACCCACTTTCTACTACCAAGGTATCCGGTCTTCCTTCTCCCGTTTTCTTATTTCGGCTGTTAGGGCTCGTAGATTGCTTGACATGGGTTGTCAAGGTTTTCTCGCTTCTATGGTTTTAGTTGATCGGCAGTGTCCGGATGTGGAGAACATTCCAATTGTGTGCGAATTTTTTGACATTTTTCTTGAGGAGTTGCCTGGGTTACCATCGCAGCGAGAGATTGATTTTGTGATTGAGGTGGTACCAGGTACGACGACTATGTCGAAGGCCCCTTATCATATGGCGCCTGCGGAGTTGAGAGAGTTGAAGGCGCAGTTGCAGGAGTTGCTGGCCAAGGGGTACATTCATCCGAGCTTTTCCCCTTGCGACGCGTCGGTGTTATTTGTGAAGAATAAGGATGGTAGTCTGAGGTTGTGCATTGACTACCGGCATTTGAACCAGGCGACTGTTAAGAACAAGTATCCGTTGCCTTGGATTGATGACTTGTTTGATCAGCTTCAGTCGGCCCAGGTGTTTTCGCGGATTGACATGAGATCGAGTTATTACCAGCTGCGGATCCGAGAGTCTGATGTTGAGAAGACTGCATTCCGCTCGAGGTATGGGCATTATGAGTTTTTGGTGATGCCGTTTGAGCTCACCAATGCCCCTGCGGCATTTATGGATTTGATGCATAGGGTGTTTCGTCCGTATCTAGACCAGTTTATGGTCATGTTTGTGGACGATATCCTTGTGTATTCGCGGTCTGCTGCAGAGCATGCACATCATTTGAGAGTGGTATTGCAGACCTTGCGTGATCACCGGTTGTATGCCAACAAGTGTGAGTTTTGGCTTCACGAGATGCACTTTTTGGGGCACGTGAATTCTGGTGATGGTGTTTCCGTGGACCCAGCCAAGGTCGAGGCTGTGGTGCAGTGGCCGAGGCTGAGTTCCGTCACAGAGATTCGGAGCTTTTTGGGGCTCGCAGGCTATTATAAGAGATTCATCCAGCATTTTTCTCGTATTGCGGCCCCGATGACCAGGCTTACGCGGAAGGATGTGTCTTCGTCTAGATGGAGGAGTGTGGGCAGAGCTTTATGGAGCTGAAGAGATTGCTCACGACTGCTCCGGTGTTGGTGTTGCCTTCTGGATCAGGAGGTTTTGTGATATGTACGAATGCTTCCAGGGTAGGTTTGGGTGCTGTGCTGATGTAGCATGGTGGAGTTATGGCATATTCATCGCAACAGTTGAAGCCACATGAGGAGAACTACCCTACTCATGATCTTGAGCGGGCGGCAGTGATTTTCGCCTTAAAGATCTAAAGGCACTATCTATACGGTGAGAAGTTTGAGATGTTCACTAACCATCAGAGTTTGAGGTATGTGTTTACCCAGAAGGATCCTAACCTCAGGCAGAAGAGGTGGATGGAGTACATGAAGGATTATAATTTTACTCTGTCGTATCAGCCTGGTAGGATGAATGTCGTGGCTGATGCCTTGAGCAGGAAGGTGAGGGTCAGTCAGATGTTGTTGAGGAAGTGGAGGTTATGGAAGTTGGTGCCGGCCATGACTTTTTGGCTCAAGATCCCTCAAGATCAGGGTTCGGCCGTTCTTGCGAGCTTGACGGTCACGCCAGCTATTCATCGCCAGGTAACTGAGGCTCAGCGTGCGGACCCCGAGCTACCCTAGATTTTGTCTATGGCCGAGGTGGAGTTTGGTGAGGATGGAGCCGTGAGGTTTCAAGGTAGGTTGTACATCCTAGCCGAGGAGCAGATGGGGCGTGCAGTGTTGCGAGAGGCTCATGGGAGCCGTTATGCCGTGCACCCCGGATCGGCTAAGATGTACCAAAATTTGAAAGGCAGTTTTGGTGGCCTGGTATGAAGAGAGATGTTGCAGAGTTCGTGGCCAGGTGTTTGATTTGTCAGTAGGTGAAGGCGGAGCACCAGCGACCGAGAGGTACACTTCAGCCCTTGGAGATTCCTGCGTGGAAGTGGGACCACGTGACCACTGATTTCATGGTTGGGTTACCGAGGACATCCAGCGGGCATGATAGTATCTGGTTTCTGGTGGATAGACTGACAAAGACGGCTCGGTTGTTATCGATCAAGGTCAGATGGAGTGTGCATCGTTTGGCTCATTTGTATGTGGAGCGGATCATCCCATTGCATGGGGTTCCCATCTCCATTGTGTCTGATGGTGATCCTCGCTTCACTTCTGGATTCTGGAGGAGCTTCCAGAAGGCTCTAGGCACCGAGTTGGCTTTTAGCTCAGCGTACCACCCTCAGTCGGACGGTCAATCGGAGAGGACCATCCAGACTTTGGAGGATATGTTGAGGTCATGTTACCTTGAGTGGCAAGGGAGTTGGATCCACCATCTGCCTTTAGTGGAGTTTACCTACAACAATGGCTATCATTCGAGCATTGGTATGGCACCGTACGAGGTGTTGTACGGACGACCTTGTCGGACTCCTCTGGATTGGTTCGAGGTGGGAGAGCGTGTCCTGATGGGACCAGATCTAGTGCAGCAGTGTACCGAGGTGGTGCATCTGATCCGGTAGAAGATGTTGGCCGCACAGAGCCAACAGAAGAGTTATGCCGATCGGAGGAGGCGGCCCCTCAGTTTTGCTACAGGTGATCAGGTGTTTTTGCGAGTTTCCCCCATGAAAGGTGTGATGCGCTTCGGCAGGCATGGGAAGTTGAGTCCCCGCTACATTGGTCCTTTTCTTATTTTTTTTTTAACTAAGGCGATACCTAGGCAGATTCGAGGATCAGCTAGGCAAGTTTTAATAATATAGCAGAAAGAGAAAGAAAGTACAAGAAGACTGGGGCCATATAAAGGACACCCTACGCAGAGGGGTCAAGAAGAACAAAAGGCCCAACACACAAAGGGATACAGAGAAACCATGGGCATACTAAGAGAAGGCACAACAACGGCCTTTTACAAGAAGAAAAACCAGCCCAAAATGATGACTAACAACTACAGAGGCCCAAACAAAAAACAAACCAACAAGTAAAGCCATTTTAGTCTTGATCATGAGAGGAGCTGGCAAAATAGAATGCCTTAGATGAGCAGCATCAGACCAAAGCTTAAGAATGGAGATGAGAATTGTATTTGCGCCGAGCACTCCTAGTCACCCTCTTAGAAAAGTGATGATCATAACACTCCCAGTCCTGAACGCTAGCCGAGCCATCAAGATCGTCAGGGTCCGCTTGGACAAGATCCACATTATGGGAAGAATCCAAGGGGCTCAAAGGGACCTTGCCACTCCTATCCAGGCTGGGAGAAGATGATGAGGAGGCAGCCAGGGACCTACCAGATGCAGGTGTTGTAGCCAGGGCCAATACGACGGCATGAGGCTTCAGAGAAAGAGCAGCATTAGCAAGCCTACGAGTCACCATAGGAGACAGAGCTTCAGAAAAGAAAGCTGCTAAGGAAAAACTACAGGCGCAGTCAAGGGAACACCTGCAGCAGCACTAGGAGTAGGTAGCGAAGAGCTAGACGAGGGCTGGATGGAAGTAGGGATATCTGCAGCAACAGAAGCCGGTGATAGGACCAAAGAAGAGCTGCTGAGGGCAGACAAGGCATTAACTTCATCACTCAAAGCACATAGGGCAGCCAAGCGGGGCAAACGTGTCGCATCCTGACGGGGGACGATAACAGAAGGACCATCGTCAGCCACGGTTGGAGGTTTCACGCCGTGCAGAGAAGAAGGCACTGACAAAGCAGCACCAGCAGGCCCACGAGGCGGTAGCAAGTCAGAACCGGGAGAGGACTGAAGAACCATGGAGCCACCAGTATCAAGGGCTACAAAAGCATCAGGAGGATCTTCCGCAGCGACAGCATAAGGTAGGTGCACGAGGGGATCAACTACAGAGGCACCATGCACCACCACATCACCGGCTGCGGGGAAACCTTTAGCACCATTAAGCAGACCAGCCTCCTTCATAGAAGAGGGAGTGGGGGAAGGAGCTTCAGGAACACGAATGCCAGCCACGGAATCAGCTATAGAGGACAATGAAACCCCATGCGCCACTGCCGGAGAAGCAACAGATGACACCACAGGAGCAGGAGACTCAAGAGCATCATCATGCACACGCATGGGGTCGTGAATCGCAGCAGCACCAAGAGCACCAACTGCCGAAGGAGATGGGGCAGAGCCATGAGCCAAGGCATCAACCGGCGTTGAAGAGATGCGAGGGGGCGACCGTTGGAGAAGTTCCTCCTGGGCAGAGGTTGCCTATCAGTTGTAGTTACCCCCAAAGCTATCTTCTGTGCATGATTTGTTTCATGTGTCTATGCTTCGGAAGTATATGCCCGATGATTCCCATGTTCTGGAGGATGCCGTTTGGCCCGAGGTGACCCCAGACTTGTCCCTTCTGGAGTACCCCATCCGCATTGAGGACCGATGCGAGCAGCGCGTGCGGAACAAGGTTATTCCTCTGGTTAAGGTAGTCTGGCAGCGTCACTCTGGTGGCGAGGCATCGTGGGACCGTGAGGATGAGATGCGGCAGCTGTATCCTTATTTGTTCGGATGAGTCTTCTCCCTGGTCCCTGTGCCTTGTCCTTAATTTTGAGGATGAAATTTGTTTAAGGGGGGAGGGCTGTAATAGGCCGAGTTTTTTTTCAGACATTTTTCGGATTTGGATCTGTGAGTTTTGGACCACTTTCGGGGGTCCCGGAGCTTGGGTTTAGACATGTTTTTCCCTGACGGACCTGCGGAACACGTTTGCGAGCGAACCGTTGCGTTCCCCTACTCCGAGACAGTACCAGCACGTTGTGCGTGTTCCGAGGATCGCGGAAATGTATTTTTCTAATTTTTCGTATTTTAGACATTTTCTGGATTTCTATAAATACCCCCCCCCCCCCATTTTCCCTTTTCTTTTCCCCTTTTTCATCTTTTCCTCTTCCTCTTCTTTCTTCTTCTCGTTGGAGCACCCTCCCCACCGCAGCCATTCTTCCTCCCTGGACGACCGAGACGCGGCCCCCTCCACTCCGGCAGTGACGTGGCGACGGCGGCGGTGACGAGGCAAATGCGGGAGCGTGCTTTTCGCGACGAGGGGCGGGACGTACGAGGGTTTAAAAGTTTCTTCTTGCGATTGGAGGCGATCCTGCGGAGCTCGTGCTCCATTAAGGTAGGGAGACAATCCCCCATGCTCTATTTGTCATTCCCCACGATTTGTAGGCCGAGAAGAGGCCGAGAGGGGTGTTTTTGAGCCGGGTGGGAGAAAACTCCATGTTTAGGGTTGAGCGTCGATCCGCCTTTTCGTGAGGTTTCGGACTGATTCGGGACTTTAGAAGCATGCTAGGAGGGTTGGGGGAGCTTCCCCCTTGTTTTCCCCATCATCGGGCAATGATTGGGGCATGGAACGGCATTTTTGGGGTTTTCCCGTCGTTTCACATTCGGGTGCTTCTAGCGGTCCTTCCAGTGACCGCCAGACACCCCTGGCGGCCTAAGGTTTGACCGCTATGGGTTATTGGGTTGTCGGCAGGCTTGGCGACCCAATGGTGGGGCGCTAAGCTCTGGTTAGTGGCCGCACGATAGACCGCCAACCGTTCAGCCCTCGGGGCGCGTGTTTTTGACCGTTGGGGTCACGTGCCCCCTGGCGGTCCATTATAGGACCGCTAGGTCGGGGCTGGCGGGCGTATGATAGACCGCCAGACCCTTCGTGACCTGTCCCCTGGCGGTCCAATGTAGGACCGCTAGGCTGGTGCTAACGGCCATACGATAGGCCGCCAAGCCCTTCGTGACCCATTCTCTAGCGGTCTATTGGTAGACCGCTAGGCCCCTCTAGCGGCCCAAGATAGGACCGCTAGTATGAGGGGCAATCCTGCGAGGATCGCCACCTGGTTTCCTTTCGATCGGTGGTTTCCGTGAGTTCAGTCTTACCTCCTGTGACACATCCACCAGTCGTAGCCTTCTTACGACACGCGTGTGCTGACCCACCCGGGAGTGGAAGAGCGGCTGACCCAAGAGAGACGGTTGTTAGGCTGGTTACCGTAGGACCCCCACGCGCAGCCGAGTCTGGGCTTCAGGGGAATAACCAGCTAGAGGACAGGCCTAGGGCGTACGGTCTGAGTGTGCACACGGGGCTGAGGGCTTCGGGCCCGAGCTGACGAGCGTGAACTTAGCTAGTCCTTGTTTGTGGTACTGGTTACTGAGTGTGCCTTTGTCTCCCCCTGGGGCGTCGTAGCTAGACACTTGTCACGCGGTGTAAGACGTCAGGGGACGTATCCGATCGTTCTTCTAGTGGGTGGTGCTCCTATCTATTAGCAGGTACAGATTCGAGTTTCGACGGACCAAGGTTCGGTTGTCCGGTTCGGTTAGTTAGGTAGCTTTTCCATTTACTTATTACTGCTTGGTGGTTCTACCGTACTCTTGTTAGGTAGCGTTACCTTCCGTGGTTATTCGCGCTTTGTTGTCATTTTCCTCATTGTACGGTGGGGGTCCGCGGGATCCCTACCGGGCCAATGAGATGAGGCTCACCCCTGCTTTTCAGGTGAGGCGGGGTCATCGAGAGGTGCGGCAGAGTTTCAGCGTGGTTCTTCTAGCCAAGGTTAGTAGCTAGTCTGCCTGAGCCGGGGTATGCCCCGTGTAGTTGTACGCCGGGGGATGTCCCGTGTAGTTGTACTTTTCCTTCTGTTGACTATACTTTATTTGGACATGAGATACACTGGACCTTGTAGCAGTTTATTAATTTATTTTATGCTGTGCACTTAATTTTAGATTATCGTGCTATCCCTATAGTTATTTCAGCTTCTCTTGTATTCCTACACCATTCCCTTTTACCCTTCCGAGTCTTCAGGCTCGTGGGTTGGCGGGCCGAGATTCAGGACGCGCCGGTTCCTTTTCGGTACTCGGATCCCGACTCGTCACAGGTGCAGCCCGCAGGCTGAGGTCAGTGCAGCTGCGCAACCAGACGTGCTGAGGTCGGTGTAGGTTTTCCCTAAGGTAGGTGCCGCTGTGCGGCTGGACTAGAGCGAGGTCAGTGCATGTCCTGGCCAAGGCCGGTGCAGGTTTTGGCCTGAGGTCTGTGCACATTGGGTTCAGGTCTTTGCAATTTTGGGCCAAGGTCTATGCATGCTGGGCAAGGTCTGTGTAGGTCCATGCACGTGGGTCCAGAGTCAGTGCATGTTCGACGAGGTCCGTGCATATTTGGGTTTAAGGTCTGTGTGAGCTTAGGCTGAGGTCTGTGCCTGCTTGGGCAAAGGTCTATGCATGTTGGGGCTTGGGGTCTGTGCAGGTCGATGCACATGGGGCAGGGTCTATGCACATGAACAACTAAGGTTGATGCACATGAGGATTCAAGGTCTGTGCACATGAGGATTCAAGGTCTATGCATGTGAGACGAGGTCTATGCACATGAGGGTTTAAGGTAAATGCACGTAAGAAAGGTCTGAGCATGTTGGGCTTGGGGCCCAGCAAGGCATGTGCACATGAGCAACTAGGGTTGATGCACATGCGAAATGTGCAAAGGGGCCGAAGGTAGAGGTTGATGCATGGAGGCCAGGGCGTGAGCGTAGGTCGATGCACAGGAAGACCAAGGTTAGAGCAGGTTTAGAAGTTGCATGCCAAAGTCGATGCACATGTGGGGTGTGCCGGGCTGGAGGTGTTAGGGTGCTCCAGGCAGGGCGCAGACGAAAGGGTGTGCCGGGTAGGTAGAGGTTGAAATGTGCCGGGCAAGGCACAGGCAAGGTGTGCCGGTAGGGCAGGCCAAGAGTGTGCAAGGCTAGGATGAGTTGAAGTGTGCCGGGCGAGACACGGCAGGGTGTGCCGACAGGGTAGGCCAAAAGTGTGCCGGGCTAGGATGAGTTGAAGTGTGCCGGGCAAGGCACAGTAGGGTATGCCGGGCTGAAATGGGTTGAAGTGTGCCGGGTAAAGTCTACGTGGGTGTAGCAAGGTCTATGCAAATTGGGCTGGATTAAGGGGAGTTTCCCTATTCATGAGGCTCACGCTGACCTTTGGTTAATCTCTTTTCTCTTATTTGTGCAACTGATGCTCAAGCTCATGTGGTTAATGCTCAGTCCAGTTTCCTTCAAGTGCTTCAAAATTATTTTAACTCATGTGAGCGTCTTGTTGTTGTTTCTTGCATTTGTTTGTTGCTTCCTTTTGTCCTTTAACGTTTGTATTATTTTGATAAAAATTGGGCAGCATCTCCCCTTGACCCGGATGGTAAGGGGGGGTGTAAGGGGAACACACCCACAAGGAGTGGCGTGACCCAACAACTCGAGGTGCGTGCCAAGACAGTAACACATTTAAGAAAACATAAGAAAATTAGGGAATCGACGAGTGAAAGACACCGGGCGAGCCTTGGACCTGACGATCACTAAATGGGTGTGGAGAAGGGGGCCACTAGGTCACAGGCCACGGGTGTACCGGGCTGGAATAGGACGGGTCTGCCAACAGGGGTAGGCTAAGGGTGTGCTGGGGTAAGGTATAATGGGTGTGCCGGCAGGGACCAGCCGTGGGTGTGCCTGGCTATAGCAGGTCAAGTGTACCGATAGGGCAAGGATGGAGGGTGTGCCGGCAGGGATAAGCCGTGGGTGTGCCGAGCCGGGATGGCTGGAGTGTACCGGTCAGGGGTGAAGTCCAAGGGTGCTGGGTTCAAACCAGGGAAGGTTCCTCGCATGGAGGTAAGAGTATGACAGGTGAGGCATGAGCCAGGAGGCCATGGAACCCATGGATACGGGGCATTTTGCAAGCAGTGAACCTTAGAGTTCTGCTCATCGTATTGAGCGAACCCTAAGGCCACTGTCCAAGAGGAGCTTGCTCTCTGCCGGGAGGAGGGGTTGGACGAGATGGACAACGAGAGGGATGCTTCCTATAACGACCCAAGATCCGGATACCGGGAGGAGCCCGATACCATTCGAATACTGGCCCACCGCCAACGATCCGAGAGGGCTCGGAAGGGCTAAAAGGAGTGTGGAGATATAAAGCAATATGAAATAAAGCAGGATAATTCAATTATTAAGAGAAATAAATAAACAATTACAACAACAGAGCCTAGTCCAACAGAAAGTATAGTCTAAAGCAGTAAAACGTATCACATGCCAAGTGAACACTCGGCCTGGCGAGCTGGCTACTACGAAAATCCCGTGCTGCACCCTCGAACCTCAAGGAAGAATCGCCACACCTGAAAAGTAGGGATGAGTCTCCAAACAGAGACTCAGTAGGGGTCCTGTAGGAATAGCGAACCGGTGGCCGGTCAAAACTCGGCACTATAGCTACTCCTACTGGCAACAGAAAGGGAAAACCCCGATCTCACAATCGAGAACCGGACCACTATAACACCAGACCTACCGAGGAAACACTCGCGGCAACCCTACCGCAGAAGTCTACCTACACAGGCACGACCAACCGGGACAGCACAGTCCCACACTGGCACAGCGAAGCCTCGGCAATCCCTACCAAGCACCCCTGGCCACTACCTCGGAATAGCACGCTGGAACGGTCCAGAAACTACATCTCGTGGACGAGAAACGAACTCGAAAACAGGAGAGTCACGTCTCACGTGACAGGAGTACCTGCCCACCAGAAGCAAGGCTGGATGCGTCCACTGACGGCTTAGTCCGCGCTCCAGGTGTCTCCCTCAGGCCGAGCGGGAACTGAGACACCGTACAAGTAACCACAGAACAAGTGACTAGTTGGGGTCGCGCTAGTCAGCATGGGTCCAACCGCCCCCAACCACGTGTGCACACACAGACCGCGCGTCCCTAGTCTTGCCCTCTGACTGGTTTTCCCCTCAGCCGGACTCTGGCTGCAAGACGTGGGGCCCAACAGAAACCAATCTAAAAACTGTCTCTCGGGTCAGCCTCGCCACCACTCCCTGGTGGGACCACTCGCGTGTCAGAAGGCTACAAGTAGTGGGGAGTCACTGATGTGACCACTCTCTGAAGAGAAACTCTGAGAACCACACGCACCACGCGCGAAAGTCGAGAAGAACCAAGTGGCGCCGAGCCACTGGACTCTGGATAGTCCTCTAGACGCACTAAATCCAACGGTCCTTGAGTCACAAGACTCAGGGTCAAGATCGTTGTACGCAACAGCACAACGTCATTAATCTCGCCTAATCCCTTGGTCTAAAACTATGGTAGCACGAATATCGAGGCATCTCACGAGCCGCCTAGACCATCCCCTCACAAGGGAACTCAAGAGACCTCCAGCCCCAAGCTGAGTGACTGGACTCACAGTCCAAGGTCACACACATGGCCCACGTGGAAAGCACAGAAGCACGATTCCCAAGGTAGCTCACAAGCCGCCACGCCGATTCTCCATCTCAGGGAAAAGCGAAAAACCTCCAGTTCTAGGCTGGGCAACTGGACTCGCAGTCCAAGGCCAAACACATGAACCACTCGGAAATCATTGATGTGACACGACCAAGGGGTATGCAGCAAAATGGACACGGGTCCTTGGACCTATTCCGCAAGCACAAGCACAAAGCATTTAAAGTACTAGATTGGGCTGAATCGCCGTCGCACACACACGAGCCCGGGTGACTTGATGATGCCAAGGGGAGATGATGGATCAAGGCCCTTGCTGGTAGAGTGCCAGCAGGGCTAGGGTTGCCCTCCCGAAGGTACGAGGCCCACACTTAAGGGGCTGGCCGGGTGCCAATTGGGGCACTAGGTCCCTCTCTCTCACTGCCCACGGTGACCGTTCATGAGTGGAACACGCGGGGTCGGGCGCTCTCTCTCTTGCTCAACGGAGCAATGTCCACGGATATTAAATGAACAAGCACTAATAATGAAGTAAAAGTCAGGGCTTACCCTGGTTGGTTTGAAGAAACCAACCCCGTTCGGAGACGAGGGCGAGCGGGGAAGTGTGGGTTCCCCGCACACTGCGCCGATGAAGCTTGAACCCTGTTTAAACTATACAATCACTACACCTCACACAGGAGGGTGGACTTGGGGTGGGGATATCTGTATTACAATTCAAACACTACCTCCGCACAGGGAGGGGCGTTAAGCCAGCCAGACGGGGAGGGGTGGTAAGCTCGAGTCGCGCCGATGGAGTGCTCCGCCGAATCTTCCCAAATCTGGAACCGCAGGATAGAGGGGCGGTGCAGTCACCGCTGTGTACTCCCCCGAGCTTGGAAGTCGCTGAAAACAGTGCCGAATCGTCACCGACTGACCCAGGTACGCTGATGAATTTTGGTGGGCGATCCCCGTGTCGCCACTGGCCGGGGTGGACCCCGGAGCAGGTACTCAGCGTTCTGGTTCTGGCCGGACCAGAGTGTTGCAGCTGCTTGTCGAAGGTGCTACGGCCGCTCCCGAAGTCCGAATGAGGCAGGACCAAGTCGAGGAGGTCCGTTGGTGAATCTTCTTGAAGCAGCAACCAAGCACAGAACCAGAGGATGTCGGGGCGGTGAGGAGGAGTCCGTGGAGTGAGGAGGTGTCAGGGCAGGACCTGGACGGACAATCTGCGCACCCGGGGGAGAAAAATTGGAAACTGCTCTTCCTAATGCCGAACGGGATGCCGCTTGTTGTTGAAGGTGGCTGCCTTGTGGGATAAGCTCTCGGACAAGTGGCACCTTCAGAAGTTGAGGGGTGTGGCCGTGGTAGCTTCTGCACTGCAGCTCTGGTCCAGGTTCTGGCCCTGGTTGCACAGTCGGACGAGAATGGTCACCACGGATTGTAGCAAAGTCAGAATGAGACGATTTCACCTCGCCTACGAAGAAGACTGGAAGAACTTTCCGGTGATATATAGTGCACCTCTAGATGTCATCGGACAGCACCGGGGCAGTATCTGCAAGTGGAGCTTCTTCTACTGGCAGCGAACTGAGTTGGATAGGGTGATGGGAGACGGAGTAGATGGGGTAGGAAATGGGGTGGATGGGTGTGGGGGTGACACCTGAATATGTGGGGGTCTGTTAGGGGGTGATTCAAGGTGTGGGAGGGGCAGAAAGGGGGCTGGGAGGTGGTCTAGCAAGTGGAGGGAGGGGGAGATGCGAATTTGGGTTGGGAAGGAGAGAGAGAGGAGAGATCTCTCCTTTGTTTTGAATGGTGGGTTAATGGAGGGGTTAATGGGGGCCTAGGGAATGTGAAGGGTTTCCTTGGGGAGGGGAAGGGGTGCTTGGGAGAAGGGATTCTCCCTTGGGAAAATGAAAGGTTGTATGGGGAAGGGGAAAGGTTGCTTGGGAGGAGGGAGAGGTGCCTAGGAGAAGGGGATTCCACCTAGGGTTTGGAGGGGACTTAAATGAGAGGTATGGGGAAGGGGGAGGGGTCTTAATTAGAGGTGAATAGGGAGGAGAGAGAGTGAATTTCGAATTTAGGGGTGGGGAGGAGAGAGAATGGGGTTCGCACCCTTTAGAGAGAGAGAACTAGAGAGAGAGAGAGAGCTAGAGAGAGAGAGAGAGAGAGCTAGAGAGAGGGGGGGCACAATTCTTGTGGCAAGTTTTTTTACTCAATAATTCATTGATTCATACCCTATTCTTTCGAAAATTTTCTCTCTCCTCCCCTCCCACCTACCTCCATTAACTCCTCTACAACTTCCCACAAGCCATCATTACTTCCCCCTAGTCCCAATAGACCCTCCACCAATCCACACCCCACCCTCCAACCCCCAACTACCCATCCCCCTCCCCAAGCAGCCCTCCACCTTCCCATGGCACCTCTTCCCATCCCCAAGACCACCATTGATCACCCCACATTAAAGGAAATTCAAACTCACATTCCCTCCACCCACTTGTGCCCCCTCACCTTCCCCCTTCTCCCTCCAAGCCCAAATTCGTAGCTCCTCCTCCCACCACCTATTAGACCCCCTTCCAGACCCTATTCTTCCCCCCCCCCACACCTTGGAACGCCCCCTCCTAGACCCCCTCACAGCCAGGGTTCTCCCCACACTCATCCACCTCCATTTCCCCTCCCATATACCCCATTTCCCCCCATCATCTTCAACCTCCAGTTTTTAGTTCGCAGGCAGCAGAAGAGTAGCAGATTGCAGAGGCGACCCCGAACACATACCAACGAATCTGAAGGCCCAAGAGATATCCACGGAAGCGTCTACCGGTCTTCTTCGGAACGGCGGTGGTTTCATCTTCATCCGAGCTGTGTGCTGCCCGGGAGCTCCGTTCTCCCACAACTGTGCAGAGTTGCCCCTGCTGAGTACCAGAACCAGAGTAGAAGCTTCACCACGACGAACCTCGGAAGAATCATCTCAAGAGTTCTTCTGCAAAGTTCTTACTCTCCCTGTCTACTTTCAGAATCAAGAAGCATAACTCTGTTCGGCATCCTGTAGCAGGAGTTATCCATTTTCTCCCTCAGCTACGTAGTTCTGCTACCCACAGTCTGCACCGACCTGTCAGCAGTGTTTAGAGTCCCCTGGCCTTCTCCGGAATCGTTTGTCTTCCCCGTCAGTTTTTTGGCGAAGAGGGCTCGTCCATGGTTCCAACGACTCTGACGGTGCTTGATTCTGAGTTTGGGAGCTGTCGGGACATCCTCTGCAACCTGCTATTGGAAATCAGGAGCTGCCAGTCCGAGAGTCTGCCTCCCTGTTCGGGCCTCCACCCAGACCGGCATCGACGACAGAAGAAATTAACAAAATTTGGACGACTTCCCCTGCCTCCTACGAAAATTTCTCAGGTTGTTTCACCCCCAACAAAATTCGGTAGCAGCTGCAGCAGTCAACTCTTCAGTCACCTGTCAGCACCCACAAAACCGGGCAGAATCGGCAACCTCCCATCTTCGGTGTTCTTTTCTCCAATTCTCCTCCCTGCTTGGCCGGCTGAAGGCCCCTCCCTACGTGGAGGTAGTTTTGGCTGTAATATCCATTAACCCCCACCCCAAGGTTCCCCTCCTGCGAGAGGAGTAGTATTGTAATTGGATTGAGCAGGTCAAGCTACACCGCCGCAGCGTGTGGGGATCCATTCGCCTCCCCGCTCGCCCTCGTCTCCGAGTGGGACCGGTTTCTTCAAACCAGTCGAGTAAGTGCTCAAACCTCACTCCCTTTAGTGCTTGTCTTTCAATATTAGTTCTTAGTTCCGCTGGCCGTGAGAGTGAGAGCTTGATCCTCAATCCCCGTTGTCTTGAGTGATCAGCGTGGGAAGAGAGTAACCGGTGCCATTGGCACTTTGTCGGCCCCATTGAATTGGGCATCCACATCCATTGGGAATCAAATCTTGGCCTTGCTGGCCCTCTACCAGCAAGAGTCCAACCCCTCAACCTCACCTTGGCATTGCCAAGTTACCCCGGGACTTGGGTGAGCGACGGGAGAGCGGTGGCCCAAATTGGCCCTTTTGATTGTGAATGTGCTTGCTTGTCTAAGTCCTAGGGGGTATCGCATCAATCATCTTCCAGGGAAAACTCACGACATGCGGGGGAGACCCCACCGCACACACACCAATACACGGTGACTCGATCAAGCGTAACACAAAGCCCGAAACACATGGGGTCACCCGGACCCACCACACCTACGGGCACGCTAATCGAGCTAACACAGTACCTCCAGACACCCTAGAAATACGAACACGGAACCCACGGGGTGTCCGGGACGCTCACGAGGCCGAAGGTCTACCACTAGGTCACAACTGGGTCGACCGAAGACCAACACAACGCGAACCTGACGTTGCAAGCATGAAAATCGCCTAGCGGTCTAACCTTAAACCGCCACGATGGCCTAGCGGTCTATCCTTGGACCGCTAAAGAACGGCTAGTGGTTTAACATTGGACCGCTACACACTGAAACCACGGAACCACAGCAGTCTACCCTTGGACTGCGAAGCAGAGCCTAGCGGCCTATTACTGCACCGCCAACGGCCCTGGCGGTCTATCGTACGACCGCGAGGTCCAAACCAATATACACGGGGTTCTAGCGGTCTATCTCTGGCCCGCTAAACCCTCGGAACACACAAAGCTCAAGTGGTCTTAGAGGTCTAACCCTGGACCGCCAAGGACCCTGGCGGTCTATCGCGTGACCGCTGATAAGTCTCCATTTCTTATGATAATACATCGCATAAACACCATTTTATGTGCATATAATTAGGTAATTATGCATATTTCATAGTTAACCTCAACTCTAAATTTAAATTGGAGCTTTCACGTAAATTGATTAATTCAATTATTTTATTTAATAATAAATTAAAGTTGAGGGCCATGATCATTAATTCTCCATTGCATAATCATGAGCATTTGAGATTTATGTGCACATTGTGGTAATTTGTATGGACTAAAGTGCAATTATGTGTGTGTAGAACACCGAAGGTAATTACAAAAGAAGTTGGGAGCAAAAGGGTCATCACCATTTTGACCAAGTCAAATAAAGAATTCAAATTATTTTGATTGGAGGGAAAGGAAAGTTCAAAAGTTCGAATTCAAAGTTTGAAAAGGAGGAATCCAAACTTTAAGTTTGGAAAGGAGGAAAAGGACATCCAAAATTTGAATTAAAGGAGAGACATGATGAGCCTTGGGAAATGGGGTGCCTAAAGTCCAAGAAAGGGGGTGCCCACCTACTTTTACTCTTCCCCATGCATCATATTCCATTTGAATCTTAGCCATCCATCTCCTTTTGATATAATCTCCACCCTCTATCTACCAAACTTTTCCTATAAATAGCCCATGGTAAGGAGGAGAAGGGGGGTCTCTTTTTTGAGCAATCTTTCACTCTCCCTCTTTCTCTCCTAACCTTAGGCCTCCGATTTCTCCCATTTATTCACCCTCCAAAGATTGCTTCAACGACGAAGGCGACTTCCTCCCGGCGTAGACGACATCTTCCACAAGGTTGTTCGTGATCCAAGGCCAAGAGAGGACGGCGCTATCATCACCATTACTGCTACCATCTCCAAACTCCAGGCTTTTCTTGTGTTATTATTTTTGTGATATTTCACTTCATTGTAATCTCATTGTGTCATTAGTATAAACGTGTTTCACATCTCATGTACTCTTTCTTTTAAGTTAATGAAAGGAGTTGCTCTCTTGATCTAGTTCTTGCTCTTCTTCCCTCTCTATCTCTTTCTTCTATATCTTCTTTCCACTTCATACAATTATTTTCTATAGCATAAGCGCATAGTCATGGTGTTTTTAATTAAGTGTTTGGTTTGTTCATCATTTCACTATTTTCTTTAAGCAAATCCAAATCACAAGTGTTTTTCAAAGGACTCTAAGGTTTTTAACTCTAAAAATCTCTTCTTCCCTGTGGATTCGACCCTTCTCGCCACCATATTACGTCTCTCTTTTATCTAGTGCGAGTTGGAATTTTTAAGATTGATACGCGTGTTTTAAACGACGAACTTTCGCGTTATCAATTTTTGGCGCCGTTGCCGGGGAGGAATGGTGATTTTTGACTTAAGAACTTTGTTTTCCTTATGTATATAGTGTACTAATAAAGTTCTCTTTTCTTATTTTTACAGGAAAAAAGAAAAAAAAGAAGTAACTTGAAAATTCAAAAAAAAAATTTCGAGGTAAGTCTCCACCTTTTCCTTAGTCTTTTTGTCATTCATTTTGAAAAAAAAAAGAACGGGGGAACGCTTTTCAAGTAAGTATCCAAACTTTTCCTCCTTCATTTTAATTTCATTTCTCACATTTTATATCTTGTGGTTAGATAGGTTCACTAAATAAAAACATAAAAAAATGCATCACTTGAACTTCAATAAAAATCTTCATTGCAAGAGTAGAAATCACACCTTCATGTTCTAAGTCATGCATCATTTAGGATAGAAGCTCTTTTTCTTTATTGTCTAATTGTTGTTAATTACATTGTTGAAGATTGCGGGAGGCAAGGTGAGTACTCTAACTTTTCCAAAAGCATGCTCATGCATTTTCATGCTTGCATAGAACCCCTTGTTTGAACTTACTTTGTTGCATATTATTTCAAAATATCTTATAGGCAACACCCATAAGTAAGATAAGGTGGGGATTTCATCACCCTTCCTTAGCCCACAAATCATAATTCTCTTGCATCTTTGCATCACCTAGACCTAAAATAAAATTCAGTAGACATTGGCCCTAGGTTCACACCGTGGTTCTTATGTTATTTGGGCTTACCCTCTTATGAAAATCGGTGCCTAAGGCAAGACGGTCGGACGGCAAACGCCTTAAGCGGGCTAGTGGTTTGGCATAATTAGGTCCCTACGAAAGTAGGGGGAACCTCCCACTACCCCACCCCTTACCTGGCCGGTGGAAATATTGAGGGTGAACTTAAGTTTCACTTTAGCCATTTTGTGAAACCCAATTTGTAGGTCTAGGTCACATCTAGGGCATTAAGTAATTTGTGTGACAACTTGTTTGTCTTCGCATAAAAAAAATAAAAACAAAAACAAAAATAAAATATCATATTCTCTCTCTTCGTCTTAATTTGAGTAACAAAAAAATAAAATAAAAATAAAAATCATCATAAAAAAATTTTCTCCCATCTCTCATCTTTAACCTTGGTTTATGCAAGGGAGAAGATCTCAACACCGTGACTTAGTTGAGCCCATTAGTGAGATTGAGCGATTCATTTTTAATCCGGCTCAAAATCAAACCCAACCTATGGCTGAACAACATCAATTAGGGGTGCCCAAACAGATGAAGGAATATTTCATTCCTTCGAATTATCAGCCATCCACTTGTATCCAATTACCTAATGTCCCTGCTTTGCACTATGAGATCAAATCTAGCACCATCCAGATGCTCCCATCCTTTTATGGGAAGACCAATGAAGATCCCTATAAACATCTGGATGAATTTCTAGAAATTTGTTCCACTGTGAAAATTTAAAATTTCACAGATGATGCTCTCCGCTTGACCTTATTCTATTTCTCACTTAAGGACAAAGCCAAATACTGGCTAGGGACCTTAGGGAAACCTATTGGCACATGGGCAGATATGCAGCATGAGTTCCTTAAGAAGTTTTACCCCATCGGTAGAACCAACATCATGAGACGTGCAATCACAGGATTTGCGTAACTCCCAAATGAACAAATACATGAATCATGGGAGAGATTAAAGGAACTCCACAGAAAATGCCCACATCATGGGCTTTCCAAATGGCAAATAGTGCAAGCTTTCTATGAGGGCTTAGATGATCAAGTTAGGCAGATTGTGGATGCATCATGTGGTGGAGCCTTTATGAGTAAGAGTGAAGATGAGACATATGCCTTATTTGAAATGTTGAGTGATAATTCAATCAACCATGCTTCCTTATCCTCATATGAGAGAACCATTGGGCCTTCTAAACGGGCTGGGATGTATCGGGTAGAACCTGATGCTAGAGTGGATGTGAATTTTATCCATCAAAAATTGGACAAGGTCGACATCATGGCCCAAAAGCTAGAACATGTTGATATGCTGGCCCATAAGTTAGACCAGCTCCTGGCCCAAAACAAACAAGAAACCACCATCTCAACTACGTCCAACCCATACCCGGACCCAACACATCTTGAGACGTGTGCTTTATGTGCTAGCTCGGACCATCATGTGTCTGATTACCCAACAGCAGCCCAATTGCCATCTTTTATACAGGAGCAAGTCGAAGCAGCCCAGGGGTTCTTTAAACCCAACTATGACCCATTTTCTAACACCTATAATCTGGGCTGGAGGAATCACCCCAATTTCAATTGGAGAAATCAACAAGCTCCTAATCAACCGACAATCTCCTCCGCATCTCAAGCTTACAAACCACCGATCCAACACCAATTCCAAGCTCAACCACCATTTCAAGGAAATGCTTATGGTCGAGGACCGCAAGCCCAACAACCACTTCCTCGATTCAACCAGGGTCAGGCCCCATACCAACCTCCTCATCTCAATTACGGGCAGTCTTCCAATTCTCAACAAACCTATCAACCTCCTCTGCAACACCACCAGGACTCCCAAACTGATGATAGATTCTATCAGTTACAACAACTAATTCTGGCCCAAAATCAATCCTTCCAACAAACTATTCAAGCCCAAAGTCAATCTTTCCAACAAACCCTCCAAGTCCACCAGCAAACCATCTCTAAGTTGGAGACTCAATTGGGCCAATTGGCTGAAGCCACCATGAGAAGGGAAGTGGGCCAATTGCCAAGTCAGCCCATTGCCAACCCACGAAATAATCCTCCGGGCTTCCCACAACCAAACTTCCCCATTAACCAGCCAATTCCTCCTCTCCTCCAGCACCCATCAGGTCAAATACCACAAAAAGGCCCACAACTCGAAAATGCAAAAGCAATTTCGACCTTAAGAAGTGGTAAAGTCCTCAAAGATCCTCAAGGGTCCACTCCTAGTTCATCAGTCCAGGGCCCTGACATATCTTCTGATAGTGAGGAGGAGCCCAGCCAGGAAGAGGATGTCAAGGGAAAGAGGAAAATAGAGGAAGGGCCTAGCACTTACCAACCTACAGTGCCATTTCCTAATGCCTTAAAGCCCAAAAAGAAACAACCAGCCCATAATGAGGAGATGATGGAGCTCTTCAAACAAGTACATATCAACATCCCTCTCCTCGATGCCATCAAACATGTCCCGGCCTATGCTAGATTCTTAAAAGAAATGTGCACTCCTAGGCGGGAGCCACGAGTGACCCCGAAAAAAGTTCGGCTTCCTGAAAACGTTAGTGCCGTAGTCCTCAACCAACTTCCAAGGAAGTTAAAGGACCCTGGAGCACCCCTTATCTCTTGCAACATTGAGGGTGTGACCTTTGATAAGGCTCTCCTTGATTTAGGAGCCAGTGTGAATTTACTTCCCACCTCCATCTATGAGCAGTTTGACATCGGTGAGCTCAAGCCTACACCCATTATTCTCCAGCTCGCCGATAGATCAATCAAGACTCCAAAGGGTCTTATTGAGGATGTCATTATTAAAGTGAATGAGTGCTACTTCCCTGCCGACTTTCTTATTTTGGACATGGTTTCTCCCCAAGAAATCAAGCATACTCCTATCATTTTGGGTAGACCATTTTTAGCCACGGCTAGGGCTAATATAGATTGTGCTTCAGGAGTTATGGACATATCTTTTGGGGATCAGAAAGTCAGCATCAACATTTTCAAGGCATCTAAATTTTATGATCAAAAAGAAGATTGCTATGTTGTTGACACCATTGAGGAGTTATTGGAGATTGAAGGGGACAGTAGGACCAGAATAAGAGAAGAAGTTGACATCTTGTCAACTCAACTTAGGACATGGCCCCCAGTTGAAACTTTACCTCAGCTTAAATCTGAACCAGCTCTTCCCTCTTTACAATCCCCTCCTCAGGTTGAACTAAAACCATTGCCGGCCTCCCTTAAGTATGCATTCCTAGGCCCAGACCAAACCTTGCCCGTCATCATAGCAAGTGACCTTGAACCTAAGCATGAGGAGAAACTAGTTGAGGTCCTTAAATCTCATAAGGGGGCTATAGGTTGGTCTGTCGCTGATCTTAAAGGGATTAGTCCATCCATTTGTCAGCACCATATTTATATGGAGGAGAATGCAAAACCGAGCAGAGACATGCAGAGGAGATTAAATCCACACATGAAGGAGGTGGTCAAAAATGAGGTGGTTAAGTGGTTAGATGCCGGAATCATCTACCCAATTTCTGATAGTCAGTGGGTCAGTGCAACACAAATAGTCCCCAAGAAATCAGGACTGACTGTGATCACCAATGATCAAGAGGAGTTGATACCTACTAGGTTGACCACGGGATGGAGGGTCTGCATTGATTATAGGAAGCTCAACTCTATGACAAAGAAGGACCATTTTCCCCTCCCATTCATTGACCAAATTTTAGAAAAATTAGCAGGGCAAAAATACTTCTGTTTTCTAGATGGGTATTCTGGGTACAATCAGGTGGCTATCTACCCAGAAGATCAAGAAAAAACCACATTTACATGTCCCTACGGAACATTTGCTTTTCGGAGAATGCCCTTTGGATTATGTAATGCGCCTATCACATTTCAAAGATGCATGTTAGCAATTTTTTCTGACATGGTGGGTAACTTTTTAGAAGTTTTCATGGATGATTTCTCCATTTTTGGGGATACATTTGATTCCTGCCTTGATCACTTAGCCAAAGTAATGAAGAGATGCATTGACACTAATCTTGTCCTCAGTTGGGAAAAGAGTCATTTCATGGTTAAAGAAGGTATTGTTCTAGGGCACATAGTGTCGGCAAGAGGAATTAAAGTAGATAAAGCCAAAGTTGATCTCATTGCCAAACTGCCACCACCCACCTCAGTAAAACAAATCCGATCATTCCTGGGTCATGCCGGCTTCTATCGCCGGTTCATCCAAGACTTCTCCAAAGTCGCTAGACCTCTCACTAATCTGCTGGCTAAGGAAGTCCCATTCCATCTTGACCAATCATGTCTTGAGGCGTTTGAATCATTGAAAATGGTATTGACCAATGCCCCAATCTTACAAACTCCTAATTGGTCATTACCTTTTGAAATTATGTGTGATGCCTCGGATTATGCTTTAGGTGCTGTTTTAGGGCAAATGGTAGACAAAAAGCCTGTGGTGATTTACTATGCGAGTCGCACACTCGCTGATGCCCAACTTAGGTACACCACAACAGAAAAGGAGTAACTTACCGTTGTCTTTGCCCTTGAAAAGTTTCGGTCCTATCTGCTAGGGGCCAAAATCATTGTGTTCTCTGACCACTCAGCTCTCAGACACCTGCTATCTAAAAAAGATGCCAAACCAAGGTTGATTAGATGGATCCTTTTATTACAAGAATTTGATTTGGAAATTCGGGATAAAAAAGGAAGTGAAAATGTTGTTGCAGATCACTTGTCCTGAATTATCACATCAGACACCACACCCTTACAAGACTCATTTCCAGATGAGCACCTCCTTAGTGTATCTCACATTCCACCCCCATGGTATGCACACATTGTCAATTACTTAGCCGTGAAAAAAATTCCTGAAGGTTGGTCTAAACAAGAAAAAGACCGCTTCTTTGCTAAGCTCAAATACTTCTTTTGGGAAGACCCTGAGCTATTCCATTTAGGACCAGACCAAATCATTCGGAGGTGTGCCCCTGAAGGTGAGAAACAAAGCATTTTGACATTTTGCCACACCTTAGCTTGTGGGGGGCATTTTTCAAGTAAGAAAACGGCAGCCAAAGTTTTGTAGAGTGGGTTCTACTGGCCCACAATATTTAAAGATGCATTCGAATTTTGCAAATCTTGTGAGCGCTGTCAGGCTATGGGAAACATGTCACGCAGGGACATGATGCCTTTAAACCCTATCTTGTTTGTGGAAATTTTTGATGTATGGGGAGTTGACTTCATGGGACCGTTTCCACCATCTTTTGGTCATGAGTACATTTTGGTGGCAGTGGATTACGTGTCTAAGTGGATAGAAGCTATAGCCACAAGGACTAATGATCACAAAATTGTCATGAAATTTGTTCGCAAGAACATTTTCTCTCGATTTGGATGTCCGAGGGCTATCATTAGTGATGGGGGTTCACATTTCATCCATTCTCAATTCCGGACTTTGCTTCAGAAGTATGGGATAACACATAAGATTGCTACCCCCTATCATCCTCAGACTAGTGGCCAGGTGGAGGTTTCTGATAGGGAGATCAAGAACATTTTGCAAAAGTCTGTCCGGCCCGATAGGAAAGATTGGTCAGAAAGATTAGATGATACTTTATGGGCCTATCGGACCGCCTACAAAACTCCCATTGGCATGTCCCCTTATAGACTTATTTTTGGAAAGTCATGTCATTTGCCAGTCGAATTGGAACATAGGGCCTATTGGGCAATCAAACAATTCAATCTTGATTTAGCACAGGCTAGTTCCTATAGAGCCCTTCAACTGAATGAGTTAGAAGAACTTCGCAATGAAGCCTATGAGAACTCTAGGATTTATAAAGCCCAGACAAAAGCATTCCATGATAAGCACATTTCACGCAAAACTTTTCAAATCAACCAAAAGGTCTGGATTTTTAACTCTAGGCTGCAATTATTCCCTGGCAAATTGAAATCTCGATGGGATGGACCATATGTAGTAATTAAAATATTTGACCATGGTGCAGTAACAATTCTTGATCCTAAAACTGGTCAAACTTTCACTGTCAATGGTCAACGTTTGAAACCTTACATTGAAAATCTTCCAATGCTGCAGGAGGACTCTCTCAAGCTGAGTGACCCATTGTGAACTATATTGTGTCTGGCTGAAGACGTTAAACTTAGCGCTTCTTGGGAGGCAACCCAATTATCCTGTCTCTTTTCAAAATTTTTTTTTTTGATTTTCTTATTTTGTCTAAGGAGCATGGAGCATGGAGCAATATTTCTTTGATGACGACATCTCTCTCTCAGGTCGTATCTATCCTTCCCTCTACTTTTTATGGCTTTATTTCATTTCTATATCTTACTCATGCCATTAGGGACAATGTCACCTAAGTTGGGGGGTAACTTGAGCTTGAATTTTCTCAAAATAATTACAACCTTTCATCACACCTCTAACAAGTGTTTCATGTTCATATTTTATGATGAGAAACTTTTCTTAGAATGATATGACTTAGAGTCTTACATGTGAAAGTTGCACATTAAAGGGATGAATTAATTGGTTATGTCTTTAGCCTTTTCCTCAGAATACACCTGAAAATTCTATTGAACTTGCACACAATTGCACAATAACAAGATCGGTGGATGACAAACATTAGGATGATGGGAATTTTACTTGACACTTAGGTGGTGATGAATATTATGTCCATTCGTTGAACATAATCGTGAGGAAAAAGCTACTTGCCAAAAAAAAAAAAACACATGGAAAATGCCCCTCAACTTAGTAACCGGGCCTGCTTCTCCTAAGGCAAGAGTTGAGGTTCGCGTCAAACGGCGAAGGGATGTGCAGCACCGTGTGTCAAAAAAAAAAAGAGAGAAAAAAAAAGAAGAAGTATAAACTGGCAGAGTGAAGCTGCCTGTAATTCGAGAAGCTCAATTCAAGAGGTGGGCAGAATTGAAAATCATCTTTAAGTGAAAGGTAGAAGACTCATTCATCTAGATTGTTTGGAAGTCACTAGTCAAGTTATATCACTCATACACAAAGAGATATTTAATTTTGAGTGTATCCTGAGGAGAGGTCTAAACACATGGACTGATGAAATTTATACCAAATGCATTCTACTTGAACTTGTAATACTCCAAAGTCTAAATCATTATGCATAATGTTCTTGCCATGATCTGTGGCACATGAGTATTTGCTAGTCCTAATTTTATAATTGTTTACATTGCTAAGGGACTAGCAATGTTCAAGTTGGGGGGTGTGATAAGTCTCCATTTCTTATGATAATACATCGCATAAACACCATTTTATGTGCATATAATTAGGTAATTATGCATATTTCATAGTTAACCTCAACTCTAAATTTAAATTGGAGCTTTCACGTAAATTGATTAATTCAATTATCTTATTTAATAATAAATTAAAGTTGAGGGCCATGATCATTAATTCTCCATTGCATAATCATGAGCATTTGAGATTTATGTGTACATTGTGGTAATTTGTATGGACTAAAGTGTAATTATGTGTGTGTAGGACATCGAAGGTAATTACAAAAGAAGTTGGGGGCAAAAGGGTCATCACCATTTTGACCAAGTCAAATAAAGAATTCAAATTATTTTGATTGGAGGGAAAGGAAAGTTCAAAAGTTCGAATTCAAAGTTTGAAAAGGAGGAATCCAAACTTTAAGTTTGGAAAGGAGGAAAAGGACATCCAAAATTTGAATTAAAGGAGAGACATGATGAGCCTTGAGAAATGGGGTGCCTAAAGTCTAAGAAAGGGGGTGCCCACCTACTTTTACTCTTCCCCATGCATCATATTCCATTTGAATCTTAGCCATCCATCTCCTTTTGATATAATCTCCACCCTCTATCTACCAAACTTTTCCTATAAATAGCCCATGGTAAGGAGGAGAAGGGGGGTCTCTTTTTTGAGCAATCTTTCACTCTCCCTCTTTCTCTCCTAACCTTAGGCCAACGATTTCTCCCATTTATTCACCCTCCAAAGATTGCTTCAACGACGAAGGCGACTTCCTCCCGGCGTAGACGACATCTTCCACAAGGTTGTTCGTGATCCAAGGCCAAGAGAGGACGGCGCTATCATCACCATTACTGCTACCATCTCCAAACTCCAGGCTTTTCTTGTGTTATTATTTTTGTGATATTTCACTTCATTGTAATCTCATTGTGTCATTAGTATAAACGTGTTTCACATCTCATGTACTCTTTCTTTCAAGTTAATGAAAGGAGTTGCTCTCTTGATCTAGTTCTTGCTCTTCTTCCCTCTCTATCTCTTTCTTCTATATCTTCTTTCCACTTCATACAATTATTTTCTATAGCATAAGCGCATAGTCATGGTGTTTTTAATTAAGTGTTTGGTTTGTTCATCATTTCACTATTTTCTTTAAGCAAATCCAAATCACAAGTGTTTTTCAAAGGACTCTAAGGTTTTTAACTCTAAAAATCTCTTCTTCCCTGTGGATTCGACCCTTCTCGCCACCATATTACGTCTCTCTTTTATCTAGTGCGAGTTGAAATTTTTAAGATTGATACGCGTGTTTCAAACGACGAACTTTCGCGTTATCAACCGCCAGCCTTCAACTGACATAGGGAGACCCCTGGCGGTCTACCCTTGGTCTGCTTGGCGCCCCTAGCGGTCTCTGGAATGACGGCTAAGGCGTCCCAAACCTGAAATGGCGGGAAACGCCCCAAAAACCCGATCCACGGCCCAATCACCCCCGGGTGATGGGGAAATAAAGGGGAATCCATCACCAAGCCTCCTAGCATGCATCTATGCCCTTAGATCGGTCAAAAACCTCACGAAACGGGAGATCCGACTCACACCCCGAAAATAAGGATTTCCCCCAAAATGCACAAATAGGCCCTCTCGGCTCACCACGGCCTAAAAAACTCACGGGAAAGGAAGTGCACGAGCTGGGGGTCCATCTCCCTACCTCCACCGAAGATTCGACGTGCCGTGGACGCCGATCCGTGAAGAAAACGCCATGATACCCTCGCCGTTCCATGATCGTGCATCCGGGCTTCCACGCGCCCTCGTGCCTCGATCCTCGAGCCATCCTCGCTGTCCTCCTCGCCCGCGTCGCCCAACCGTGCCCCTGCCTCGCTCCGTCGGCCGTCGGAGAAGAGAGGGTGAGAAGGGAGAGCGTGAGAGAAGAGAGAGGGAGAGAGTGAGAAAATGAGAGTGAGGGAGAGAGAAAAGGGAGGTTATATATATATATATATATATATATATATATATATATAATTTGGAAATTATCAAAAATATGGAAAAAAGGGAAAAAATCACCTCCCTGATCCTCGGAAGACACACAACGCAGTGGTAACGTCTCAGAGTCGGAGAACGCAATGGTTCACCTTGTACGTGGTTTCGCAGGTCTGACCAGTAAAAACACACGAAATCCGGTAAACGTGACCTGGGACCCACACATGCGCTCTGAAAGTTCCAAAAAAAATACCGGCGTGCTTCTCACAACATCACGGACCCTAGGAAACTCACGGACACACCACCAATGGGTCTGATAATCGGATAAAAATCATCCGAAGCTCAACAGACTCAATCCGAATCCGCAGAAAGACAATCCGAAACCCACGGATCCAGATCCGAAAAACCCGGGGCATTACAGCCCTCCGCCCTTAAAGAAATTTCATCCTCAAAATTTCAGGACTAGGACCAAGTCACAGGGGAAGAACACCTTAACCAACTAACAACGCCGTCAGAGCCCCAGCACAGAAAACCTCGATTCTCACGAAAGCACTGATCCTGAGGGACACAGCCAGACTATAATCACGAAGAACACCTCGCTCCGCACGTTGCAAACACTGGCCATCAGAGCAGGCATACCCC
The DNA here is from genome assembly GCA_022559845.1 of Amorphophallus konjac. NCBI lineage: Eukaryota > Viridiplantae > Streptophyta > Magnoliopsida > Alismatales > Araceae > Amorphophallus > Amorphophallus konjac. The sequence continues at coordinate 31,966,060 of CM040120.1, forward strand.
AAAGGACACAGTCCAGCATCACCTCAGACAGAACAAAACTAATCATGGCACCGATGCCACAATCTCGTCCATCGAGGAGACACAGTCCTCATTACGAGAAATAGCTACCGATCCATCCAATGGTCAGCAGACAAATCGCACATCAGCTTCACAGCCAGCTGACAGATCCACACCCTTCTCCAGGGAACAACCAATACAGAGCCTTCATCAGCTCACAACAACATCTTCTGTCTGTGAAAGACCACATGCTGGTCACTAGCTGCTCATCAACGAGAAACCTCCATCGGCCCAACGGGCACGATCCAACTCACAACAGGCCATCCGCTGACTCACACACAGATAATTATCACATCACGAGCTGAACGTCTATCAGACATCGCATCCGATCTCAAGCATCGCGCCAACTCTACCCTTACAGGGGAGCACGATGAAACCAACGACAAGACTCAAGAGTCTTCGGTCATCACCTCACTCGACTCAGACTTATAGGGGAAATCCTCCCATGCTGGTTACCAGACAAGGGATAACCACTCCAACACCAACGTCCCATCAAGGACCTTCACACACAGGCACCACTCTTCCATCTTGACTCATGAAATCCTATCTCAAGTAATCCAAATGGATACCTGTCAATCCCGATTCCGTCCTTATCTTAGAGCCAAGGGACAGCACCGGGACAATTCATGGCACACGTCTCTAGGGGAGGGAAGTGCCACCCAATCTTACGGCAACCTAGTTGCCAACACCATGACCAATGCACATGGGTCCCCAATAATACACACCTTACCATGGTCGACTACGAGACTAGCCTTACCAGTCGCTCGCAGCTACCGACCGGAACCCAAAATCTCTCAGAGATCACTTCCTCTAGAACATGACCTCATCCGAGAACATGACTTGCAACACAAGTCGGGCACCATACCACCGACTCTGACCATCACGCCCTCGACCTCCGTCAGACGACATCCTCAACAACCTCATCCGGGTCTAACACCAACGCCTGAAACGGCTTTCATCACATGAATAGGGTACTCATGCGGCACACTTGCCAACATTTTCTCCCAACACTCCATCCTGCCAGTGCCAAAAACCACGACATCTCAAGTAACGACACGGCAACAACACGTCTCACATCGAGGAACCAATCCTCCGATGCTCAACGCAACCTTAGGAAATCCGCCCGTGGCAACCAACGCTACGATCCTAAACCTGGGGGTTATGGGCCCACCAGGCTTCCGCTACGTACTCTGATCCACACGCACAGCCAAACATAGCAACTTGGGACTTGCCATCCCAACAATCCACAATTCGGCTGGTCAACCTTAGGAAACAGGGTGAGGAATGCTCCATTACCTTGAACCTCAAGCATAGATTCTCTCTCAAATCTGGCAATCCTCTGCAACTCTGCAGACTCTGAACTGCCACGCATCGGAAAGTTCCAACACCATCCAAGAATTTGAACACCGCCCAACCAGCACTCGTCCTTCCGGAACAACTCCAGCACCCTCACACAGCAACGAAATTGGACACGACTTCCCATTGTCAACCACGTTGCCAACACACACGGGACGCGTCTCGCACGGGTTTCATGGCACGCAAAGGTCAACCAATCCGGACACACAATGCAAGACGACGAACCTTAACCAAACACAACCCTCTCCAACCAAAGGAGAAACTCAATACACCTCCGACCAACAGAAGGTCTCCACGCTCGATCTGACTTAAACCTTGCGCATGCTGGGAACACCACCAAGAAAACTATTACCTCGTCAGGTCAGCGCCTCCGACACACTCGACGAGTGTCACATTAGACCACGATCACAGCATCTCTCGATGCACCACCACTGCAATTCCTCGAATTGCAACACGCCACTCCAAGAGCCGCAACACGATCCATAATCGACAATCATCAACGCTCATCCTCGAGTCCCGAAACTCATTGCGGAACCTTCACAACTCAAACCAAATCCAAGGCGAACACAACCCATTCGCACACAAGAGCGCAAGAGCAAGACTTACTGGGACACCACAGCCCAATCCTGCCTCAAAATCCACAAACTAATTGGGACCGACACGCCATTTTTGACGCCACAGAGCACAACAAGAACATTAGGCTTGACAAAACAGCAGCTCACCGAGAAGATTCTCCGCTCATCCGAGCGTACCTCTCGATCAAAACACTCTGCTCTGCCACCATAAACCACAACCTTAACACATCAGGGGCTGGATAGACCTCAAGCTGGAGTGGCCAGACTCACTAATAACTCCCTCAGAGCACACTCACGGCCACCTAACCACGACCAATCCTCACCAGCCACCTGACATCGTGACAAACGCCTCGAACGCAGCACCACAAACTCACGCCTGCTAGTAACCTCTGCCCAACGCTAGACAACCGGGGCCACAACCAATGAGGGAGAAAGCTCTCGACCTTGATACTTAGACCCCACGCCGGCAAGGAAGCAGCGAACAACAACCACCTTCACAGCGCCACACGGCGCACTCAAGCTCTCAAGCGAGAAACCAAGAGGAGAACAAACACAAAACCATATGCCCGCTACCGAGTGTACTGGACCTTATGGACACTGATCACTGCAATGTTTCAAATTTCTATGTACGTCCACAACCACCGCTCTGATACTAACTGTAACGACCCAAGATCCGGATACCGGGAGGAGCCCGATACCATTCGAATCCTGGCCCGCCGCTCACGAGCCAGGAGGGCTCAGAAGGGCTAAAAGGAGTGTGGAGGTACAAATAAATAGGAAATAAAGTAGCACAATTCAACAATTAACATAAATAAATAAATAACTACAACAATAGAGTCCAGGCCAATAGAAAGTATAGTCTAAAGCAGTAAAACGTACCACATGCCAAATGAACACTAGGCCCGGCGAGCTGGCTACTACAGAACTCCCGCGCTGCACCCTCGAACCTCGAGGAAGAACCGTCACACTTGAAAAATAGGGATGAGTCTCCAAACAGAGACTCAGCAGGGGTCCCGCGGAACCCCAACTGAAAATAACGGTGGTAGCGAAAAGGAAAGCAGCTACAACTACAGCAGGAACAACGAACCTGTGGCCGGTCAAAACTCGGCACTACAGCTACTCCTACTGGCAACAGAAAAGGAAAACCCCGAACTCACAATCGGAAACCAGACCACTCTAACACCAGACCTACCGAGGAAACACTCGCGGCAACCCTGTCGCAGAATTCTGCCTACATAGGCACGACCTATCAAGACCGCACAGTCCCACACTGGCACAGCGAAGCCTCGACAATCCCTACCGAGGACCCCTGGCCACTACCTCGGAATAGCATGCTGGAACGGTCCAGAAACTACATCTCGCGGACGGGAAACAGAACTCAGAAATAGGAGAGTCACGTTTCACATGATAGGAGTGCCTGCCCACCAGAAGCAAGGCATGATGCATCCACTGGCGGCTTAGACCGCGCCTCAGGTGTCTCCCTCCGACCCAGCGGGAACTGAGACACCATAGAAGTAACCACCGAACAAGTGACTACTAGGGGTCGCGCTCGTCAGCGCGAGTCCAACCGCCCCCAACCACATGTGCACACACAGACCGTGTGTCCCTGGTCTTGTCCTCTGACTGATTTTCCGCTCTGCCGGACTCTGACTGCAAGACCTGGGGCCAACGAAAACCAGTCTAAAAATTGTCTCTCGGGTCAGCCTCGTCAACACTCCCTGGTGGGACCACTCGCGTGTCGGAAGGCTACGACTAGTGGGGAGTCACTAATGTGACCACTCTCCGAAGAGAAACTCCGGGAACCACACACGCACCCTACGTGAAAGTCGAGAAGAACCAAGTGGTGTCGAGCCACTGGACTCTGAACAGTCCTCTAGACTCACTAAATGTAACGGTCTTTGAGTCACAAGACTCAGGGTCAAGACCGTCATACGCAACGGCACAACGCCTTTAATCTCGCCTAATCCTTAGGTCTAACGGTAGCACGAATACCGAGGTAGCTCACGAGCCGCTGAGACCATCTCCTCCCAAGGGAACTCAAGAGACCTCTAGCCCCAGGCTGGGTGACTAGACTCACAGTCCAAGGCCACACACAGGGCCCACATGGAAAGCACAGAAGCATGATTCCCAAGGTAGCTCACAAGCCGCCACGTCGATTCCCCATCCCAGGGAAAAGCGAGAAACCTCTAGCTCTAGGTTGGGCAATAAGACTCGCAGTCCAAGGCCAAATACATGACCCACTCGGGAATCATCTTCCAGGGAAAACTCACGACATGCGGGGGAGACCCCACCGCACACACACCGATACACGGTGACTCGATCAAGCATAACACAAAGCCCGTAACACATGGGGTCACCCGGACCCACCACACATATGGGCACATTAATTGAGATTACATGATACCTCTAGACACCCTAGAAACATGAACCCACGGAACCCACGGGGTGTCCGGGACACTCAAGAGGCCGAAGGTCGACCGCTGGGTCACAACCGGGTCGACGGGAGACCAACACAACGCGAACCCGACGTTGCAAGCATGAAAATCGCCTAGCGGTCTAACCTTAAACCGCCACGATGGCCTAGCGGTCTATCATTGGACCGCTAAAGAACGGCTAGCGGTTTAACATTGGACCGCTACACACTGAAACCAGGGAACCACAACGGTCTACGCTTGGACCGCGAAGTAGAGCCTAATGGCCTATTACTACACCGCCAACGGCCCTGGCGGTCTATCGTACGACCGCGAGGTCCAAATCGATATACACAGGGTTCTAGCGGTCTATCTCTGGCCCGCTAAACCCTCGGAACACACGAAGCTCAAGCGGTCTTAGTGGTCTAACCTTGGACCGCCATGGACCCTGGCGGTCTATCGCGTGACCGCCAGCCTTGAACCGACACTGGGAGACCCCTAGCGGTCTACCCTTGGTCCGCTTGGCGCCCCTAGCGGTCTACCCTTGGTCCGCTTGGCGCCCCTAGTGGTCTCTGGAATGATCGTTAAGGCGTCCCGAACACGAAACGGCGGGAAACGCCCCAAAAACCCGATCCACAGCCCAATCACCCCCGGGTGATGGGGAAACAAAGGGGAATCCATCCCCAAGCGTCCTAGCATGCATCTATGCCCTTAGATCAGTTAAAAACCTCACGAAACGGGAGATCGGGCTCACACCCCAAAAATATGGATTTTCCCCAAAATACACAAATAGGCCCTCTCGGCTCACCACGGCCTACAAAACTCGCGGGAAAGAAAGTGCACGAGCTGGGGGTCCATCTCCCTACCGCCACCGAAGATTCGACGCGCCGTGGACACCGATCCGCTAAGAAAATGCCGTGAAACCCTCACTGTTCCACGATTGCGCCACCGGGCTTCCACGTGCCCTCGTGCCTCAATCCTCGACCCATTCTCACCGTCCACCTCGCCCGCGTCGCCCCTCCACGCCCCCGCCTCGCTCCGTCGGCTGCCAGAGAAGAGAGGGTGATAAGGGAGAGCGCGAGAGAATAGAGAGGGAGAGAGTGAGAAAATGAGAGTGAGGGAGAGAGAAAAAGGAGGTTATATATATAGAAAATCTGGAAATTATCAAAAATATGAAAAATAGGAAAAAATCACCTCCCTGATCCTCGTAAGACGCATAACGCAGTGGTAACGTCCCAGAGTCGGAGAACACAACGGTTAACCCTGTACGGGGTTCTGAAGGTCCGACCGACAAAAACACACGAAAATCGCTAAACGCGACCCGAGACCCACACAAGCCCTCTGAAAGTTCCAGAAAAAATATCAGCGTGCTCCTCACAACACCACAGACCCTAAGAAACTCACGGGCACGCCACCAATGGGTCCGACAATCCGGTAAAAATAGTCCAAAGCTCAATCGGACTTAATCCGAATCTGAGGAAAGACGATCCGAAACCCACGGATCCAGATCCGAAAAACCCGGGGCATTACACTTCCCTCGATAGGATGAGCAAGGAAAGAAGCACCGCTATACCAACCAGCAGTAGGGGACACGAGGAAAGCATAGGACGACGACGAATGCAAACGCTCGGGGACATGCATATGCCATGCACGTAAAACACCGTAAAAGGGAAAATCATTTCTTCCATTCTTTTAGTAGAGGGGTGCATAGAGGCTAATACATTGAGGGGGAAAGAACAGAATGGATGAAAAAGCCAAAATAAACACAGTGGGGAGGGGAACGGAGCACCAGCTCCTCCCCTCCCGAGCCTCACTCCCTCTCTTTACTCACCCTTCTTTCTCTTCTTCTCATCCCTTTTTCTTTTCTCTCTTCACTCAGTCGGTGGTCATCGAGGGAGCAGTGGTCTTCCTCCTCTTCTTCTCTTCTTCGTTCTGCCTCCGGGGAGAGCCAGCCAGCGGGAGAGACCTCCTTTTCTTTTCAGGCCTGAGGGGTTCATATACGTCCAGCCGCGTTGACCTCCGTTGACGATGGGGATTAATGGGGATTGACCCCAGTCTTGTCTCCGAGCAGGGAGGGCTTGCGTTCTTACACCAGAGGGCGATAGCTGAGCAAGGTCTTGTCTGGCTTTGATGTGATCACGCTGCGCGCCAAGGGCTGCATGCACGAGCATTCAATGCTCAATGTTTGAGAGAAATAGAGCATCGTGCTATAGATGGGACTTCTGGTAGGTGTGCCGCTGGAGGGCTTGGCAGTGTACCGCTGAAGGGCTTAGCAGTGTGCCGCTGATGGGCTTAGCAGGGTGTGCCGCTGGAATGGCTGACAAGGTGTGCCGTTGGAGGCACTTAGTGTGCCGCTGGAGGCTTTCGGCAGTGTGCCGTTGGAGGCCGTTTGGATGTGTGCCGTTGGAAGGCGTTTGGAAGTGTGCCGCTGGAGGGGCACTTGGAGTGTGCCGCTGGAGGCATCAAGGTGCGGCATTGGAGGGCACGAGATAGTGTGCCGTTGGAGGGGCACTTGGAGTGTGCCGCTGGAGGCATCAAAGAAGTGTGCCGGTGAAGGCATTTGGAGTGTGCCGCTGGGGGGCCATCACTGGTGTGCCGTTGGGGGCTCCAAAAGTGTGCCGCTAGATGGCTTAAGAAGGGTGTACCGCTAGGGAGGCACTTAGTGTGCCGCTGGAGGGGCGCTTAGTGTGCCGCTGGAGGGGCACTTGGGTGTTGTTGAAGGGCACGTTAAGGGGTGTGCCGTTGAAGGGTCGTTTGGGGGGTTTCCTTCCTTTTTTACTTTTCGTCTTCTCATCTTCTCTTCTCTTTTCTCCTCTTATTTATTCCCCTACACGTAAATAGGGGGTGAGAATTTTTTAGTGTCCACAAATTCCCCCCACCTGCAGGCGACGCGAGCGAGGGATGAGAGAGCGAGGCCTAGGGTTGCAGCCCGATTGAGAGATCCATCGACACGATGAGGAGAGCGAGGCTGTGAGAACTGAAATCTATAGAGAAGGCCAGGCGGGCCGAAATTGGGAGTAGGTCATCGAGCCGTAGGATGTTGGAAGACGAGCCACGAGGGCGGAGAGAAGGGTTTATTCACTCGATGACCCGGACGGGAGGTTCAAATGGAAGGAGGTATGCTCGTTGCAGAAAAGGGGATGGCGAGAGGAGTCTGTTGATTCAATCGACTTGAACAAAAGGTCCAAGTCGAATAGACTATTCGTCACTCGAAGGGACGGAGAGAAGAGTTTTTTCAGATAATTATCTGGATGGCCGATCTAAATCGAATGGGGTATTCGTCACCCGAAGGGACGGAGAGAAAGGTTTTTTGATTCGAAAGGGATACTCATCACCCGAAGGGACGGACACAAGAGTTTGTTGATTCAAAAGGGATATTCGTCACATGAAGGGACGAAGACAAGAGTTTTTTGATTCAATGACCCGGGCAGAGGGCCCAGATAAAAAAAAGGTGGTGTTCGTCACCCGAAGGGACGCAGGGAAGGGTTTGTTGATTCAATGACCTGGACGGAAGGTCCAAGTAAAAAGGGATATTCATCACCCGGAGGGACAGAGAGAAGAGTTTGTTGATTCAATGACCGGGCAGATCAAAAAAAAGGGCGTGTTCGTTGCCCGAAGGGACGCAGTGAGGGATTTGTTCATTCAACGACCCGGACGGCAGGTCCAAATCAAATGGGTTATTTGTCACCCGAAGGGACCGAGAGGTGGTCAAGTCGTTGACACGGGCTGGTGTCAGCACCAGGAAAGGGGGGTGATTCCTCACCCGAACGGCAGGTTCGGGCCAAGGTGAACGGGTATTTTGTTCTTTAATGCGCCGGGGGAACCGGCCAAGAAAGGTCTTTTAGTTCTCCAACTGGGTGGAAAGTCTACGGACCAGATTAGAGAAAGGGAGTCTTTTTATTCTTCGGATGGATGGAAAGTCCGGGCTGAGGTGACAAGGATATGTTTATTCTCTAACCAGACGGAAGGTCCGAACCAAAGTGAAAGGAATCTTTTTAATCTCTAGCCGGGCGGAAGATCCGGTCTAGAGTGAAAGGATCTTTTTGTTCTCTTAGTCGGATGGGAGGTCCGATCTAGATTGGAGAGAATCTCTTCGTTCTCCGGCTGGATGGCAGGTTCAAACCAAAGTGAAAGGAATCTTTTTATTCTCTAGCCGGATGGAAGGTCCGATCTAGAGTGAAAGGATCTTTTTATTCTCTAGCTGGATGGAAAGTCCAATCTAGAGTGGAGAGAGTATTATTGTTCTCTGGCTAGGCGACAGGCCCAAACCAAAGTGAAAGGAATCTTTTTATCCTCTAGCTGGATGGAAGGTCTGATCTAGAGTGAAAGGATCTTTTTGTTCTCTAGCCGGAAGGAAGGTCCGATCTAGAGTCAAAGGATCTATTTGTTCTCTGGATGGGCGACATGCCCGAACCAAAGTGAAAGGATTTTTGTTCTCTAACCAGACGGAAGGTCCGATCTAGAGTGGAGAGGAGCTTTTAGTTCTCCGGCCGACCGGAGGGTCCGCTCTAGAGTGGAAGGGTCTTTTTGTTCTCCAGCCGGACGGAAGGTCCGAACCAAAGTGAAGGGATCTTTTTTTTTTCTCTAGCCGGACGGAAGGTCCGATCTAGAGTGGAGAGAGTCTTTTTGTTCTCTGGCTGGGCGACAGGCACGAACCAAAGTGAAAAGATTTTTTTGTCCTCTAGCCAGACGGAAGGTCCGATCTAGAGTGGAGGGAATCTCTTCGTTCTCTGGCTGGACGACAGGTCCAAACTAAAGTGAAAGGATCTTTTGGTTCTCTAGCCAGACGGAAGGTCCGATCTAAAGTGAAATTATCTTTTTGTTCTCTGGCTGGGCGACAGGCCCGAACCAAAGCGAAAGGATTTAATGTTCTTTAATGCGCGAGGAGTACTGGCTATGAAATCCAAACTCGGGAAAGTGGACCGCAAGGGCCAGAATCGGTGTTGCGGAAGTAGGCTGTGAAGGCTGAAATCGGGGAAGCGGACTGCAAGAGCCATAATCGGGAAACTGGCTACAAAAGTCAAAATTGGGGAGCAGGCTATGAGAGCCGAAATTGAAGAAGCAGACTATGAGAGCCGCAATCGGGAAGCTGACTACAAAAGTCGAATTTGGGGAGCAGGCTATGAGGGCCCAAATTGGGGAAGCGGACTACGGAAGCCGAAGTTGGGAGATTAGCAAGCCGCAGGGACAGGAAGTAGGCCGTGAGGGCCAAGATTGGACTGTACGAGCTAGAACTGGGAAAGTAGGCTGCGATAGTCGAAATTGAGTTTATTTCTTATTATTATTATTTATTTCTTTATTCAAGTAGGCAGGCATTCGTCAGTAGGCATAACATAAGTATAAATAAGGAAGCTCCCTCTATAGGGCATGGGATAGGGACATCGCCCATAATTCGCAGACACGGTGCGGGTTAATAGGCACAACTAAGGGGTGGTGCACCCATCAAGAGGATATCGCATGTCTTGCATGCATAGCTTAAATCCACACATTTCACCCAAGGTAATTTTCTGTGGCGTGTGAGTGCAAGGATGTGAACAAAAGGCCCTAAACATAGGGATATGCAGGTTTTCCAAGTAACACTCGAGGATTACTCTAGCATCTACACATAGGTTTCAGGCTCTCGATTTATGTAGCTTCGCATAGCCCCCATCTGTTTATTTTGGTAGCGGATTTCACCGTTCGACGTGAGTCTCCTCATTTGTTTCAGTGAGGATTCCCGCTACTAGGATTTGTCATCATTATAATTCTATCACGGATTTCACCGTTCGACGCGAGTCTCATTTGTTTCAGTGGAGATTCCCACCTACTAAGATTTGTCCTTATTATAATTCTATCACGGATTTCACCGTTCGACGCGAGTATCCTCATTTGTTTCAGTCGAGATTTCCGGCTACTAGGATTTATCCTTATTATAATTCTATCATTGATTTCACCGTTCGACGCGAGTCTCCTCATGTGTCTCAATGGGGATTCCCGGCTACTAAGCTTCGTCCTTGTTGAAATTCACTTCTTCTTTTCGCACGAGTCTCCTCATGTGTCTCAACGGGGATTCCCGACTACTCAGATTCACGTTCCTCTCTTTTTTTTATCATTTCTCTCTCTCTTTTTTAGTGGGGGTAGGTAACTTTTTCCTCATGATTACCTTTCATACGAGTGCTGGAATTTAAGCATCTGTAAAGTGCTAAGAAGAAAGTCGGGCAATCCCTATGGTTGAAGACCATTGAACACATTAAGTATGAGTGTGGGAGTGTTGCCTCAAATTTTTTTTGTGAGTTGAGCTTAGCAATTTAGTCATGACTCTTCACCTTGACGTGTGCACTCGCCATAATTGGGTTCCCCTCGAGCGTATGCCGTGACACACGTGCATCCAAAATCGGGGCAGCATTATTTAGCAAGGAAGCATGGTCCTAGAAAATTCTAAGGAGGTGTATTATTCTATATTATAAGCAAGCATGCAAGAAGGACATCCAAGCATTTTTTGTTTTATTTTCTCTCTCTCATTTTTTTACGTAGGAACATATTGTTATTACGTATAAGCGTAGTGGTAGTAGAGGTATTAGGGAAGCAGACCGTACAGGGCCGAAAGGAAATTAAGGAAGTGGGATGCAAGAGCCGCGACTGGGAAGCAGGCTACAAGAGCCAAAATTGGGAAGCGGGCTGCAAGAGCCAAAATTGGGAAGCGGACTATAAGAGCCAAAATTGAGAGAGTAGGCTACAAAAGCCAAAGTTATTAGGAAACAGGCTGCAAAGAGCCAAAGTTGGGAAGCAGGCTATGTAACGTTTCGCACAGCACCTACGGGCGACGCAGCGGATAACAAAAATTCTTTTGTCCGATCCCGGTGTTATGGAAAACATAATATGTGCTCTAATCGGTGTTTCTAAGACCCTAATTACGGGTTGCGTGTTTCACCTTGCGCGGAACGACGCTGTCCGTGATGCCCGATGCAGAATATCGAGCCGCACAGCTGTACGACCTCTAGAGCAGATCCACACGGACCCTTGCGCAGCGACGGTACCTCCCCGGCACGGCCTTCCCCGGCCCTTTTTCACCTTCTGTAGAAAGGGAGCAAGAGGGAGGAAAGGGGAGGAGCTAATCCTCCTCTTAAGTCTTAATGCTTGCTTAGCCTAAGAGTTGGAAGAAGAAGGCTCGAATGAGCTTCACGTAGGTTGCCATATATATAGAGTTTTGGCCCTTTTTTAAAGGCCTCCAAAGGACCAAAATTGTATATATGACCTTTCCTTTATTATACATATGTATTAAGCACCATTTACACTCCTTTCCAAAAGGAATTAAAGGGAATTAATACATACACTTGTACAATAATATTTCGTCACCCAAGAATCTATTGTGTGTGATCCTCTAGGCCCTTAGTCACTCTAGTTTAAGGCCCATTAACTTCTAATTCCCAATTAGAAGTAAATTAAACGTATTCTTCGCTTCTACCAGAGCCGAAGAATAGTTTAATTTATTCCGAACCTTTGATCACGTTGGGTCAAGCAAATCCGCGTGATCCTAAAGGAAGTCTGGTTTAAACCAGCCTGTCTGGTACCTGTAAGTCCACAGTTACCGCATCGATATAATCCATCGCTCATTCTATGAGTCTGGTACGATCGAGGGTATGGTTCCTGTCAAATCCCATGATCGTACCATTTGACTATGACCTTTTTACAGTGTATGACGTCCGTTCTAAACGAACTCACACGACCCTGGCCAGGGATTTAACGGAGCGTCAATGTCATGACCCATTAACTGTCTGATATATACCCGACAGTGAACGATCCCTTCTTGACCATTGATGATCTTCACACGTATCCTGGAGTGGTTAATGACTCGGCAACTCATGACTTATGGTTAAAGTCACTTAGCTAAGTAATTAAACCATTCCAGTCCTCGTGTAAGATCCAATCAATGTCTCAGGTCAAAGGACCAGCGATGCTACTGAGACAGTTGGATCTTCAGTTGACATTAGGTATAATCAACCATCTAAAGATCTAATAGCGGATCAGTTCAGTGCACATCCTCCAAAGACATACACCTACACATATGTGTTGGTGTCCCGCACCAATGACCATGAGACTGGTCACTGACACATCATGTGTACTGGTTTAATAGGTAATCATAGTCCCCGAGTGATTACCCTCCAACCAAGAACAGTTTAAGGCATGTGTACATGTAAAGTGAATCTCATGTTCGAGATCCCATCTCGAGCTGACTTTACAACCACATATCTTAGGGACAACGTAAAGTAACACAATCGCATATTTACGCTCAAACACCACTTTATTAATAATGAACAAGATCGTACATATATCGGGTCTACCCGACCCTAAATTGGCCTGTAGCACACCAACATTAACAATCTCCCACTTGAACTACAGCCAATTACTCACAACTTTGAGGCCCATCTTATCCCGATGATGCTCAAATACAGTCTGTGTCAAAGACTTAGTCAGTGGATCTGCTATGTTGTCTTCTGACGGTACACGCTCTACCGCCACATCTCCATGATCAACAATCTCCCGAATAAGGTGAAAGCACCTGAGAATATGCTTTGACCTTTGGGGAGATCTCGGTTCTTTTGCCTTTGCGATGGCCCCATTATTATCACAAAATAATGGGATGGGAGCTGATATCTCGGGAACTACGTCAAGTTCCAAGATGAATTTCTTCATCCAGACGACTTCCTTAGCAGCTTCAGCTGCAACAATATATTCTACCTCAATCGTCGAGTCTGCAGTCGTATCTTACTTGGAGCTTCTCCAACTGACTGCCCCTCCATTCAACATGAATACAAATCTAGAAATAGATTTGCAGTCATCTGTATCTGACTGGAAACTAGAATCTGTGTAAGCTCTAAGCTGTAGGTCCTCTCCTCCATAAAGCAGAAAAAGATCCTTAGCCATTCGCAGGTACTTAAGGATACCCTTTACTGCCTTCCAGTGCTTTTCGCCTGGATTTGCCTGATATCTACTGACAATGCTTAAAACATTGGCAACATCAGGCCGTGTACATAGCATGGCATACATGATTGACCCTATCGCCGAAGCATAGTGTATCTTATTCATGTGTGCCACATCCTCAGAAGATTTAGGACTCATCCCCTTGGATAGGACAATTCCATGTCTCATGGGAATGAGACCTCTCTTGGAATTTTTCATCCTAAACCTTTTGAGGATAGTGTCTATGTACATGGATTGGGATAATCCTAGTATCCTTTTAGATCTATCTCGATAGATCCTTATGCCTAGCACACAGGATGCTTCTCCCAAATCCTTCATGGAGAAGGTCTTGGATAATCAAGACTTAGTTGATGTCAACATCTCTACATCATTCCCAATGAGTAAGATGTCCTCAACATAAAGGACCAAGAAGGTCACAGAGCTCCCACTGACCTTCTTGTAAACACAGGGTTCATCTTCATTCCGAATGAAGTCGAAAGATTTGACAGTCTCGTCAAATCTTAAGTTCCAGCTTCTAGATGCCTGCTTTAATCCACAAATGGACCTTTGAAGTTTACATACCTTATTAGGATGTAGATTGGAGGTGAATCCTTCAAGCTGTACCATGTACACCTCTTCTGACAAATTTTCATTAAGAAAAGCTGTCTTCACATCAATTTGCCAGATCTCATAATCTAGGTATGCAGCAATGGCAAGGAGGATTCTGATTGACTTAACCATGGCCACCGGTGAAAACGTCTCATCATAGTCAATGCCTTGCCTTTGACGATGTCCTTTCGCCACTAATCTAGCCTTGTATGTGTCAATCTGTCCATCTGCACCGATTTTTCTTTTGAAAATCCATTTGCAGCCGATAGGGACCTTCTCTTCGGGTACATCAACTAAGTTCCAAACTTTGTTGGTGTACATGGACTGGATCTCTGAATCCATTACCTCTTGCCATTTCTCGGAGTCTACACTATGGATCGCCTCCTGGTACGACTGAGGATCATCATCCTCATCGATACATACCTTAGAGGACCCCTCTGAGACATGTCCAACATTTCTCTCAGGTTCTCTCGGTAGTCTACCAGATCTCCGTAGTGTCAGTGTTTCACTTTGAATAGGATCAATCGATACAGTCTCATCTAATGAGTTTGTGTCTATGGGTTGTGGTTCTTGGACCTCGTCCAATTCTATCTGGCTCCCACTATTTTTCTGGAGTAGATATTCTCTTTCCAAAAATATAGCTCTCTTGGCCACTAAGACCCTTTGCTCAGAAGGGTGATAGAAATAATATTCAAACGTCTCCTTTGGATATCTCACAAACCTACACTTATCGGTCCTCGACTCAAGCTTATCACTCTCGTTCTTCTTTACATGAGCAGGACACCCCCAAATTTTAATGTGATTAAAATTTGATTTTCTGCCCTTCCATATATCATATGGTATAGAAGGAACTGATTTACTTGCGATCCTATTTAATAAATATGCTGTAGTCTCTAATGCATAGCCCCAGAGAGACAAGGGTAGTCCTGACATAGACATCATGGATTGGACCATGTCTAACAAGGTCATGTTTCTCCTCTCGGATACACCATTGTGATGTGGTGTATACGGTGGAGTCCACTGAGAAACTATTCCATGGTCTTTAAGATAAGAAGTGAATTCATGGCTTAAGTATTCACCTCCTCGATCCGATCGAAGAGCCTTAATACTTTTGCCTGTCTGTTTCTCTACTTCATTCTTGTATTCCTTAAACTTCTCAAAGGCTTGTGACTTATGTCTCATTAATTACACATAGCCATATCTAGAGAAGTCATCAATAAAAGAAATGAAATAGAGATAACCTCCTTTTGCTTCTATGGACATGGGTTCACACACATCTGAGTGTATGAGCTCGAGAAGGTCAACAGCCTTCTCACCATGTTCACCAAAGGGAGCCTTTGTCATTTTCCCCATGAGACACGACTCACATGTATCAAATGGCTTGTATTCGAACGAATTCAAATTCCCATTTGAGTGTAAGTGAGATACTCTTTTCTCACCTACATGACCAAGTCTGCAATGTCACAAATATGCAGAATTCACTTCATCAGCATTGAAAACTTGCATAACATCAGAACGTGTATCTAATACATAAAGACCATTGACTAATGAACTATTGACTATAATCAAACCATTATTCATTATAGAGCACCCAGTGCTATTAAAAGCCAATGTATATCCAATCTTATACAAGCCAGAGATTGAAATAATATTCTTAATAATATTAGGAACATAATAACAGTCATTCAGTTCCAGAATGACTCCTGAAGGTAAACTGAGGCGTGCAGTCCCGACAGCTTTAGCAGCAACTAAAGCTCCATTGCCCATGCTCCGTTCAATCTCCTTTTTGCCCAATCACCTTTTATTTGCCTGCACCTGCACAGAATTACAGATATGAGATGCACATCCAGTATCCAATACCCATGATGTGGATTCCATATATGACAAATTAAGGTTTATGATAAAAATACCTTCATTTAGAATTGCCTTGCAATTCCTTTTCCAATGCCCAGTTTCCCCGCATCGAAAATATTTATCTTCCTTTTCATTCTTCTTGCCATTCCCTTTGTCAACTTTGGCGAGTTGCTTACCCGTGGCCTTTTTCTTTCCCTTCCCTTTGTTACTCGTGGTGGATATTTGAGAGGCCTTTCTTTTCTTGTTGGCCCGGCCAACAATCATTACAGACGAAGATGGTTTATCTTTTTGCATGGTTCCTTCAGCACTATTTAACATATTGAGCAGCTCTGGGAGAGTTGCTTCAATCCTGTTCATGTTAAAGTTCATGATGAAGGAAGAAAAGGAATCGGGTAATGACTGGAGTATAAGATCAATGCATAGTTCAAGATCCAACTTGAACCCCAATGCATTGAGTCTTTCAATCCACTCCATCATTTTCAGTACATGGGCCTGTACTGATGAACCCTTAGACATCCGTGTCCTGAAAAGTCTTTTGGAGATGTCATACCTCTCAATCCTACCCTGCTCCCCGAAGAGCTGGCGTAGATTGAGAAGTATACTTCTACAATCAGTCTTTTCAAATTGCCTCTGTAGCTCGGGAGTCATAGAGGCCAACATGTAACATTAGGTAAGGGAGGAGTCCTCAGACCACTTGACATAAGCCAGTAACTCGCCCTCGTCGGCATCAGGAGCTGGCTCAGAATGAACCGTGTCCAACACGTACGTAATCTTTTCGGCGGTAAGGACTATGCGTAGATTACGCAGCCAATCTGAGTAGTTTGGTCCAGTTAATCTATTTGCAGCCAAGATGCCGCGAAGGGGGTTGGACGATGACATTATAATCTGGATAAGAAATAAAAGACAACTTAGCATGTGTTCAAATTCTAACTTAGATGTGGTTTACTATCTTAGTTAGTCCTACTATTTTTCGATCGAACTATATAACCCTCAGTATATAGAATGGGAGATCAGTGAGATCAACCTAGTGGATCGGAATCCCAACGAGACTGATGTACGACATTGTGGAAAGCACAACAAGCCATACACCATCTCAAGGGCAGTCAACAGGCACTTGCATCTAATGCAATATCCGATATTCGGCCCCCGAGAGATCATCCCCTTGTGGAAAACACAACAAAGGATATTCTCGGTTAGATCTAACCATCATTACTATATAGCAATGAGTTCATGACCCGACCCTTGTGGAAAGCACAACAAGGCCGAGTTCAATTCCCCACCCTATTGAGGCCGAGCCTTGGAGTTTAATCCCGCCCCCAAACTCATGGACCTTGTGGAAAGCACAATAAATCCATGAAATGAAGACGTTCATTCACTCCATAATGATGGAGGGCCACGACGACTCCTAGAGCCACGCTTACTAGATCTAAAATTTAATCGCGAGGAAATTTAATTTTTATCTTGATCTCACCCTAGGTGGTAATTTAAATATATCCAATATATTTACCGTACCTAGTAGTTTGCACAAAGTAAATGCATCCAATGCAAAATTAAACGCAAGTGAACATGGACTTTAACCCAAATGTAACTAAGACATCCGGCCCGCTTCCGAAGCAGCTGGATCGTCCTCGTCGGGTGTGCTCCGCGCTTTCAAACTCTGACGCCGCATCAATTATAACTTTTACACGGCACGCAGGCCGAAAAAATTAAATTATATGTGACTCAAATTCCAGCAGCCCTTAGGGCGAGTACAACAACGGAGGAAGATAGAAGTACATTGGAATTTTAGCAGAGAGAGAAAGGAGGTTCGCAGACCCCACTTAATTACATTAATCCAACTCCATGATCACTTGCCAACCCATTCAAATAAAATCAATCAAGGGTTATTTTCTGAAAATAATCCTTACTTTTGAATTTAAAAATGGGATGTGCAAACAAAAACAGGCCAGCTTTGTTTAATTTTAAAATCAAAGCATGATTAACTAAAAGTAAACACACAAGCAGGCCAATGCAAGGTAAATAAAGTAGAGCACGTAAAGAACCATCATTTTCTACAGTGGTATGTAATGGAGATAATTAATTAAATTTAAGTTTAAATTTAATTATCCAATAATCAAATTTAAATTCAAAATTTAAACATGTCAATAATATAAATTTAAATTCAAACTAATTATCCAATAATTTTGTTTGAAAATAAATTTAAAATAATGTAATTATCCTCAATTAGCTATTTTTCTAAAATTTAAAATTTAAATTTAATAATTATCTAATAATTAAAATTCAAATAATTGAATTTTTCACATTTAACATCAATAAAATTCAAAATTTGAATTTTATAATTATCTAATAACTAAAAATTCAAAAATTAAAATTTACTGAAGTAACTTCAATTATTACAATTTTATCTCAAGGTAAATAGTAATTATCTCACTTCGGTAAATTCAAATTGGTTAAATAAAATTTACCATTCGACATTTACTATTGAGATAACACTATTTAACTTATGAAATAAAATTCTATTTAATTTACTGTGCATTTCTATATATATATATCTTATATATATTTATTTATTTGAGCACAATAAATTGAAAAGGGTAAAAGCATAATTTTTTTTATATTTAAAAAAAAAATTCGGATCAAACTCCCGCGCGCGGGGTCTCCCACGCGGGACGCGTGGGCGGCCGCGCCCGCGCCCGCGCCCCGCAAGTGGGCGCCCGCGTGGCGGACCCGCGCGCCCGCCACGCTGCGCCGCCCGCGTGCGGGCGCCGATGGCGTGTGGGCGCCGACCGCGTGAAGTCGCCGCCCGCCACGCGGCGCCCGCCCCCGCGGGTCAGCGCCCGCGGGCGCAGACCCCGGGTGCCTCGTGCGCCGCCCACGCAGCGCACGCGGCGGGCGCAACGCGCCCAGGGCGCATTGTGCCCAAACTGGTCCAGCAATTTTTTTTTTTCTAAATTTGCTCCAGGGATGCCCAGCATCCTGGAAGAACGGGGATGTCCAACATCCCCTTCTAGCATTAACAATTGAAGCATTTAATCCCCTTTCAAATATGGTTCTAAACAGTAATAAAAACACCGACCAGAGCGTAAACCTGGCTCTGATACCACTGTAAGGTTTCGCACAGCATCTACGGGCGACGCAGCGGATAACAAAAATTCTTTTGCCCGATCTCGGTGTTATGGAAAGCTTAATCTGTGCTCTAATCGGTGTTTCTAAGACCCTAATTACGGGTTACGTGTTTCACCTTGCGCGGAACGACGCTGTCCGCGATGCCCGATGCAGAATATCGAGTCGCACAGCTGTACGGCCTCTAGAGCAGATCCACACGGACCCTTGCGCAGCGACGGTACCTCCCCGGCACGACCTTCCCCATCCCTTTTTCACCTTCTGTAGAAAGAGAGCAAGAGGGAGGAAAGGGGAGGAGCTAATCCTCCTCTTAAGCCTTAATGCTTGCTTAGCCTAAGAGTTGGAAGAAGAAGGCTCGAATGAGCTTCACGTAGGTTGCCATATATATAGAGTTTTGGCCCTTTTTTAAAGGCCTCCAAAGGACCAAAATTGTATATATGACCTTTCTTTTATTATACATATGTATTAAGCACCGTTTACACTCCTTTCCAAAAGGAATTAAAGGGAATTAATACATACACTTGTACAATAATATTCCGTCACCCAAGAATCTATTGTGTGTGATCCTCTAGGCCCTTAGTCACTCTAGTTTAAGGCCCATTAACTTCTAATTCCCAATTAGAAGTAAATTAAACGTATTCTTCGCTTCTACCAGAGCCGAAGAATAGTTTAATTTATTCCGAACCTTTGATCACGTTGGGTCAAGCAAATCCGAGTGATCCTAGAGGACGCCAGGTTTAAACCAGCCTGTCTGGTACCTGTAAGTCCACAGTTACCGCATCGATATAATCCCTCGCTCATTCTATGAGTCTGGTGCGATCGAGGGTATGGTTCCAGTCAAACCCCATGATCGTGCCATTTGACTATGATCTCCTTAAAGTGTATGACATCCGTTCTAAATGAACTCACATGACCCTGACCAGGGATTTAACGGAGCGTCAATGTCATGACCCATTAACTGTCTGATATATACCCGATCGTGAGCGATCCCTTCTTGACCATTGATGATCTTCACACGTATCCTGGAGTGGTTAATGACTCGGCAACTCATGACTTATGGTTAAAGTCACTTAGCTAAGTAATTAAACCATTTCACTCATCGTGTAAGATCCAATCAATGTCTCAGGTCAAAGGACTAACGATGCTACTGAGACAGTTGGATCTTCAGTTGACATTAGATATAATCAACCATCTGAAGATCTAATAGCGGATCAGTTCAATGCACATCCTCCAAAGACATACACCTACACATATGTGTTGGTGCCCCGCACCAATGACCATGAGACTGGTCACTGACACATCATGTGTACTGGTTTAATAGGTAATCAAAGTCCCCGAGTGATTACCCTCCAACCAGGAACAGTTTAAGGCATGTGTACATGTAAAGTCAATCTCATGTTCGCGATCTCATCTCGAGCTGACTTTACAACCACATATCCTAGGGACAACGTAAAGTAACACAATCGCATATTTACACTCAAACACCACTTTATTAATAATGAACAAGATCGTACATATATCGGGTCTACCTGACCCTAAATTGGCCTGCAGCACACCAAAACTAACAGGCTACAAGAGCCAAAAATTCTGGGAAGCAAGCTATGAAAGCCACTGTTGGGGGAAGTGGCTGTAAAAGTCAGAATTGGGAAGCAGGTGACAAAGGCCAAAGTTGGAAAGCGTGCCGCAAGAGCCGAGGTAAGGAAGCGGGCTGCGAAGAGCGGAAGTTTGGGAAGCAGGCAACGAAAGCCAAAGGATGGGGAGCGGGCCGCAAGAGCCGAATTCAGGAAGCGGGCTACGAAGCTCCGAGAGATGGGAAGCAGGGTGCAAGTGCCGGAAATTCTGAGAAGCAGGCTATAAAGAGCCGAAGTTTGGGAAGCAGGCTGCGAAAGCCAAAGTATGGGAAGCGGACCACAAGAGCTAAAGTTAGGGAGCGGGATACAAAGAGCCGAGAGATGGGAAGCGGGCTACAAGAGCCAAAATTGGGATATTGAGAAGCAGGCTAAAAAGGCAAGAGATATTGGGAGCAGGCTAACAAGCTGGGAGACGTTATAAGCATGCTATGAAGTCGAAGGATATCGGAGAGCATGGTGGGATGGATGGATTAATTCTGATAATGGGCCTTGGCCGAAAATGGCTGAGCCGAAGGGCGTCGGGTGGCAGGATACGAGAGCCGAAGAGAAGGGTCCCTTTTTATTTTCTGGCCAGGGGAAGGGTCCGAACCAAAGTGAAAGGTCTATTCTTTTATTCTCTGGCCGGGGAAGAATCCGAACCAAAGTGAAGGGGCTCTTTTAATTCTTTGGCTGGGCAAGGATTCGAACCAAAGTGAAAGGGTTTCTTCTTGAATTCTCTGGCCGGGGAAGGACCCGAACCAAAGTGAAGGGGCTCTTTTTTAATTCTTTGGCCAGGGGAGGATCCGAACCAAAGTGAAAGGGTTTCTTCTTTAATTCTCTGACCGGGGAAGGATCCAAACCAAAGTGAAAGGGTTCTTCTTTTAATTCTTTGGCCGGGCAAGGATCTAAACCAAAGTGAAAGGGTTTCTTCTTTAATTCTATGGCCGGAAAAGGATCCGAACCCGAGTGAAAGGTTTATTCTTTGATTCTTTGGCCGGGGAAGGATCCGAACCAAAGTGAAAGGTTTATTCTTTGATTCTTTGGCTGAGGAAGGATCCAAACTAAAGTGACAGGTTTATTCTTTAAATTCTTTGACCGAGGAAGGATCCGGACCAAAGTGGAAGGTTTATTCTTTGATTCTCTGGTCGGGGAAGGATCCGGACCAAAGTGGAAGGTTTATTCTTTGATTCTCTGGCTGGGGAAGGATCCGGACCAAAGTGAACAGTCTATTCTTTTTTTAGTGGCCCAAAGGCCGAAGGTAAGATATTTGTCGGCTTAGATGGCGAGAGTGCCACCGGTAATGAGTTTATGCGCCAGCCTAGACGAAGGAGTCATGATGCTGACAATGCATTGATGCATCAGCCTAGACGGAAGGTAATAATGCCGACAATAAGTTTATGCAC
This sequence comes from Amorphophallus konjac, assembly GCA_022559845.1. Lineage (NCBI taxonomy): Eukaryota > Viridiplantae > Streptophyta > Magnoliopsida > Alismatales > Araceae > Amorphophallus > Amorphophallus konjac. The sequence continues at coordinate 31,987,998 of CM040120.1, forward strand.
TAGCCTAGGAAAAGGAGTCCTGATGCTGGCAATGGGTTGATGCGTCGGCCTAGACGGAAGGTCATGATGCCGACAATGGGCTTATGCGCCAGTCTTGACAAAGGAGTCCGGATGTTGGCAATAGGTTGATGCGTCGGCCTAGACAGAAGGTCATGATGCCGACAATATGTTTATGCGCCAGCCTAGACAAAAGAGTCCTGATGTTGGCAATGGGTTGATACGTCGGCCTAGATGGAAGGTCATGATGCCGATAATAGGAAAGGTCTCTTGATTTTGTTGGGTGGCCAAAGGCCGGAGGTGGAGTTGCTTGTTGGCTCGACATCTATCGGCTTGAATGTTGATGGTTGAGAAGCTGTCTGCTTGGACGCCGATGATTGGGGAGTTGTCGGCTTAAAAGTTGATAATTAGATAGTTGTCGACTCAAAGGCCGATGATTGGATAGCTGTCGACTCAGAGGTCGATGATCGAACATCTGTTGGTTGAAGCCATGGTGGCTGAATGTTTGTTGTCTTGGAGCCCCGATGGCTGAGTAACTTTCGGTTGAAGTGCCGATGACTGAACGTCTTTCGGCTTGAAGCATTGATGGATGAGTATCTATCGGCTTGAAGCCCCAATGGCTGAACATCTTTCGGCTTGAAGCCCCGAAGGATGAGTATCTGTCGGCTTGAAGCCCCGATGGCTGAATATCTCTCAGTTGAAGCCCCGATGGCAGAACATTTATCGGCTTGAAGCCCCAATGGTTGAGTATCTGTCGATTTGAAGCCCTGATGGCTGAATATCTATCGGCTTGAAACCCCGATGGTTGAGTATCTATCAGCTTGAAGCCCCGATGGCTGAATATCTTTCGGTTTAATGCCCCATCGACAGAACATCTGTCGGCTTGAAGCCCTGATGGCTGAACATCTTTCGGTTGAAGCCCCGATGGCTGAGTATTTGTCGGCTTGAAGCCTCGATGGTTGAATATCTTTCGGCTTAACGCCCCGTCGGTGGAACATCTGTCGGCTTGAAACCCCAATGGCTGAACATCTTTCGGTTGAAGCCCCGATGGCTGAACATCTTTCTTTTGAAGCCCCGATGGCTTAGTATCTATCGGCTTGAAGCCCCGATGGCTGAATATCTTTCGGTTTAACGCCCCGTCGGTGGAATGTTTGTCGGCTTGAAGCCCCGATGGCTAAACATCTGTCGGCTTGGACGAAAGGTCATGGTGCCGACTACAAGAAAGGTCTATTTATTGGATGACTAAGGGTTGAGGGTGGACGACCACGGCCGCCTTAAGGCTCACATTCTTTTCTTCTCTTCTTCTTTTATGTAGAGGAGCGAGTGGAAAGATCACGTCTGCCTGATGACTGTTCTTTTCTTTTCTGCTCTTCTTTTATTGTGAAGAGGCAGGTTCAAAGACCATGTCCACCTCATGATTGTTCTTTTGGTTCTGCTCTTACTTTCTCATTAATGCCCCCGGACTAGGGTGTATTTCTCTTGATGTGCCCCTAGGTTGGGGTGTAATTTTTCTTCTGCGCCCCCAAGCGGGGTCTATCTTTCATGGCTTCTAGGCCCCCAGACGGGATGTAACTTCTGCTTCTTATGTCCTAGAGCGGGATATGTTTCTCTTCGAATGTCCCTAAACCGGGGCGTACCTTTTGCTTCTTATTCCTCCATGGCGGGGTGTACTCCGCTTCTTCTGCCCCGACACACTGGGGCATGTTTGCTTCTTGTGCACCCAGGGTTGGGCATGTTTATTTCTTTGTGTGCCCCCGGGACTCGGGGAATGTTGTTTGTCCTACTTCAGATGCCCCTGGGATGGGGTGTATTCTTCTTCGAATGCCCCTAAGCCAGGGTGTATTCTTTTGCTCTTTATGCCCCTAGATCGGGGTACATCTCTCTTCATATGCCCCTGACACGGGGTGTATCTTTTGCTTCTTATGCGCCCGATGGGGCGTGTTTCTTTCTTTTTATACCCTCAGAGTGGGGTATAGTCTTTGCTTCTCATGCCCCCAGACCGGGGTGTATTCTTTTGCTTCCTATCCCCCCAGAGGGGGGTGTAGCTTTATTTCCTATGCCCCCATGAGGGGTGTGCTTCGCTTCTTGTGTACCCAAGGCGGGATGTGTCTTTTCTTCACGTGCCCCTAGATCAAGGTGTGGCTCTGTTGTTTGTTGTGCCCCCAGGTTGGGATAGATTCTTCTACTTCTTCTGTCCCAAAGTGGGGTATATTTCTCTATGTATTCTCCTAAGCCGGGGTTCATTCTTTTATTTCATATGCTCCCGTACGGGGTGCGTTTCTTTCTTTGTATACCCCCCCAGGTTGGGGTGAATTCTTGCTTCTTATTCCCCGTGGCGGGATAAGTTTCCTCATGTGTCCCAGGCACGGGCGTATCCTTTTCTTCATATGCCTCCATGTCAGGGTGGATTCTGCTTCTTTTGCACCCAAGGTGGGGTGTGTTTCTTCTTCAAATGCCCCCTAAGCCGGGGTATATTCTTTTATGGCTTCTGTGCCCCCAGGCGGGGTGTGTTTCTTCTTCAAGTGCTCCTAAAGCGGGGTGTATTCTTCTGCTTCTTATGCCCCCGGACCGGGTGTAGCTTTATTTCCTATGCCCCCATGAGGGGTGTGTTTTGCTTCTTGTGCACCCAAGACAGGATGTGTCTTTTCTTCACGTGCCCCTAGATCAGGGTGACTCTGTTATTTGTTGTGCCCCCAGGTCGGGGTAGATTCTTCTGCTTCTTCTACCCCAGAGTGGGGTATATTTCTCTTCTTATTCCCCTAAGCCGGGGTGAATTCCTTTTGTTTCATATGCCCCCGTGCGGGGGTATGTTTCTTCTTCAAATGCCCCTAGGTCGGGGTGTAGCTCTTTTATTTTCTATGCCCCCGGGCGGGGTGTAACTTATTGCTTCTTCTACCCCTCTAGGCGGGGCGTATTTCTCTCCTTATGTCCCCGGAGGGGGGGGGTACAGCTCCTTGCCTGTTTTGCCCCCATGGTGGGGTATAGTCTTTGCTTCTTATGCCCTATGGCAAGGTGTGTCTTTTGCTTCTTATGCCCTCATGCGGGGTATATCCTTTATGGCTTCTATGCCCCCGGGCGGGGTGTGTTTCTTTGTCAAATGCCCCTAAGCCGGGGTGTGTTCTTTATGGCTTTTATGCCCCCAGGCGGGGTGTAATTTCTTCTTCAGATGCACCCAGGGCGCGGTGTATGTTTGGGAAGCTGCTCATGGAGCATCTTTTACTTCGGCTAGCTTGGTTTTTTTTTGATGGTGAGTCATGTCGGCAAAGCAGTAGTAAAGGGGGGACAGTCGTGAGGCCCCAGTATCTTCTTCTTTACCTTCGGCCACCTGGGCGGGTCATTCTTTGCTTCTTTTCATGAAAAGTCGCGCCTCAAAAGGGAGGTAGCATGCAAGCGTCCCAAGTGAGTGTATTAAGTTGATTCGCCCCCCTTTTTTTTACATTGGGGCGTCTGGTGCATTGGCGGAGGCTGGAGGATGCCCTACCGCTGTCCTTTGATAGTCAGTCCCCTGGCGGGGCCATCTTCATGCTCCTGGCTCGCGTCAGGTGTACATTGACATGTTGTTTGTTCGTTGTTTTTTTTTGGCGATCTCGGGAAGGGGATACACTACTAAGTGCCTTCGGGCGAATTGAAATTTCCCGCGAAGGTCGATTGCTCTGCTGCCCCCAGATCGGGATGTATTCTTCTTCTAGTGCCCCCAAGGTGGGGCGTATTTTGCTTCTTGGTGCCCCCAAGGTAGGGTGTATTGCTGCTTCTGATGCCCCCGAGGTGGGGTGTATTTACTTCTTGGTGCCCCCAAGGTGGGGTGTATTACTGCTTATGATGCCCCCAAGGTGGGGTGTAATTCTTTATGTATTCTATGCCCCCAAGGTGGGGTGTGTTTCGCTTCTTTATGCCCCCTAGGAGAGGGTTCGATTCTTGACTTCGTATGCCCCTCAGCCAGGGGTATGTTTTGCTGCTTGTGCCTCCAAGGTGGGGTGTGTTTTACTTTTTGTGCCCCCATGGTGGGGTGTATTTTCTACTTCTTATGCCCCCAGAGCAGGGTGGATTCTGCTTCTTCTACCCCTCAAGGCGGGGTATGTGTCTTTTCATATATCCCCGGGGCGGGGTGTAGTTTCTTCTTCAAATGCCCCAAGGCTGGGGTGAATTCTTTCTTTTTTATCCTCTCATGCTGGGGTATAGTCTTTGCTTCTTATGCCCCCATGGCGGGGTAGAGTCTTTCCTTCTTATGCCCCCATGGCGGGGTAGATGCATGCTCTCCTCGGGAGTCGTGGCCGTGCTTGGCCTCATTACTATGAAGCATTCCCCGCAGCGGGTAGTAATTCATCAAGCTACAGTTGCAACTTGTAGGATCTTCGAACAGCCACTCGAGGGGCCCTCTTACGCCGGATAGGGGCAGCAGGAAGGTGGAACGGACCAGGTTATTGTACCATGGACTTGGACCCTCCTAGAGCTGGGCGGGATGCCGGCCTTCTTCTTGTTCTCTTGGTCGGGAATGCCTACCAACCTTCTTTTTATCCTTTTTTCTCTTCTCTTCTTTTTTGCATAATAGACCAAGGTGGGTGCGCAGAAGAGTGCTCACCCCCTCAGGGAGGGGATGAGTGGTTCGCTCCACCGCATCAATCTCACAGTGGTAATCATTATTCAACACGGGTCTCGACGGATATGACCGTACAACCCTCTCTCGCCAATTCTTTCTCTTCCTTTTTTGTTTCTTTCTTTTCTTATTTTTATTCTTCTTATTTTTCTTATTTTTCTTTCTTTTCTTCCACTTAGGGACGGGGGGTTGATTTCCCCTCCCTTCTTCTTTCTTTCTTTTCCTCCAGCGGCCTTCATAATTCCTGGAAGCTGCCAGTGCCTCGGAGTAGTATCTTCAAGGTCACAAAGATAATTTCGCCTAGTCCGGCTTTTCTCCCCATAGGACTGGGGAAGACAGTACATGCAGTTCATCAAAGCAGGCAAACATTGTTTATTAGGAGGCCATGAGGCCCTAAATCCCGGCGAAGAGATAAAGGGTGGTTAAGGTCCCACCGGGCGTGCCGGACTTGTGGATGCACTAAAATTCGAATAATTGATTGTTTGTTTATTGATCAGGTTAATTCGTTTATTTAGTACGAGGGCGTGCCAGTCACAAAGTGACGATTTATTCGGGCTTCATGGAAGCCCATGGTGCGCTCGATCTGACTCAGTTAGATGATTGTGTAGTTCGGGTCGGGACCAAAACCCCCCGCGTCATAAAGGTCATGGCGTTATTTACATCCCCTCGGAGAGGGGAACACCCTTGATTAATCGTCGGGAATAAGGGCCTCATGGCCAGAATAAAATGCCAACAATATAGGAGGATAGAGAAGGTCAAACTATGTTAAAAGCCCATATTGGGATACGAACATTCAGATCTTGTTGGTTACTCATGGATCACTTTATGTTCAGACAAAGGTCCGTATTGAAGGTGCGTAAATGGAAATAAATCCGTATAAATGTATGCCAAGTTTACGGCAATTTCAATAAAGAGCGGAAACGAATCCCAACGGGAACGAGTCCGGTTTGACGAACTATCAGCCCAGGGCAATGTCAGATCACTGCCATATTGGGGTGGTTCCCAAGGTCCGAGTTCGACCTGGAGGGGCGGCATTAATATTCCCTTTCCACCGGGTCTCGAAGAGAAACGAGGCTGCGGAGCAGATCTCATCATTTTATTATTATTTAAAATTTAATTTTTTTTGTCATTTTATGCTTTTTTATTATTATTATTATTAGATGAGTTTCGTTATTATTATCATTTATTTTTTATTATTTATTTATTTATATTTTTTTTGAATTTGTTATCATTATTGATATTTGTTACATTTGGGGCGTGTTTGGGAAGATGAGTCAATAAGGGGCTGGGGAAAGGTCTGTGCAGGCTGGGCAAAAGTCTAAGCATGTAAGGGACAAGGTCAGTGCATGTTTGTCTGGGTTAGGATAAGGTCGGTGCAAGGTCTGTGGATGCGAGGGACAAGGTCGGTGCAGCCAGCAGGCTGAGGTCGGTGCAGCTCTGAACTGTGAAGGGGCAAGGTCGGTGCAGCTAGTAGGCTGAGGTCGGTGTAGCTGCGCAACCAAGCGTGCTGAGGTCGGTGCACATGGGCGGCCAGACGTGAGTTAGGTCGGTGCAGGTTTACCCTAAGGTCAGTGCAGCTGTACGACTGGACTAGAGCGAGGTCGGTGCATGTCCTGGACAAGGTCGGTGTAGGTTTTGGCCTGAGGTCTGTGCACATTGGGTTCAGGTTTATGCAAGTTTGGGCCAAGGTCTATGCATGCTGGGCAAGGTCTATGCAGGTCCATGCACGTGGGGGCCAGAGTCAGTGCATGTTCGCCGAGGTCCGTGCATATTTGGGTTGAAGGTTTGTGCGAGCTTGGGCTGAGGTTTGTGCAAGCTTGGGCAAAGGTCTATGCATGCTCGGGCTTGGGGTCGGTGCAGGTCAATGCGCATGGGGCAGGGTCTATGCACATGAACAACTAAGGTCGATGCACATGGGGCATGGTCTATGCACATGAACAACTAAGGTTGATTAACATGAGGATTCAAGGTTTGTGCACATGAGGATTCAAGGTCTATGCATGTGAGATGAGGTCTACGCACATGAGGGTTTAAGGTCCATGCACATGAGAAAGGTCTGAGCATGTTGGGCTTGGGGCCCAGCAAGGCCTGTGCACATGCCGGACTAGGATGAGTTGAAGTGTGTCGGGCGAGGCATGGCAGGGTGTGTTGACAGGGTAGGCCAAAAGTGTGCTGGGCTAGGATGAGTTGAAGTGTGCCGGGAAAGGCACAGCAGGGTATGCCGGGCTGAAATGGGTTGAAGTGTGCCGGGCAAAGCCTACGTGGGTGTAGCAAGGTCTATGCAAATTGGGCTGGATCAAGGGGAGTTACCCTATTCATGAGGCTCACGCTGACCTTTTGTTAATCTCTTTTCTCTCATTCGTGCAACTGATGCTCAAGCTAATGTGGTTAATGCTCAGTCCAGTTTCCTTCAAGTGCTTCAAAATTCTTTTAACTCATGGGAACGTCTTGTTGTTGTTTCTTGCATTTGTTTGTTACTTTCTTTTGTCCTTTAACGTATGTATTATTTTCATAAAAATTTGGCAGCATCTCCCCTTGACCCGGATGGTAAGGGGGGTGTAAGGGGAACACGCCCACAAGGAGTGGCGTAACCCAACAACTCAAGGTGAGTGCCAAGGTAGCAACACCTTTAAGAAAACTTTGAAAAACTCGAGAATCGATGAGTGAAAGACACCAGGCGAGCCTTGGACCTAACGGTCACTAGATGGGTGAGGAGAAGGGGGCCACTAGGTCACAAGCCACGAGTGTGCCGGGCTGGAACAGGTCGGGTGTGCCAGCAGGGGCAGGCCATGGACGTGCCGGGGTAAGGTATAATGGGTGTGCCGGTAGGGACTAGCTGAGGGTCTGCCGGGCTAGAGCAGGTCAAGTGTACGGCATGGCAAGGATGGAGGGTGTGCTGGCAGGGATAAGCCGTGGGTGTGCTGGGCCGGGCTAGCTGGAGTGTACCTGTTAGGGGTGAAGTCCAAGGGTGTTCGGTTCAAACCAGGGAAGGTTCCTCGCATGGAGGTAAGGGTATGACAGGTGAGGCATGAGCCAGGAGGCCTTGGAACCCATGGATACGGGGCATTTTGCAAGGAGTTAACCTTAGAGTTCTGCTCATCGTATTGAGCGAACCCTAAGGCCACTGTCTAAGAGGAGCTCGCTCTCTACCGGGAGGAGGGGTTGGACGAGATGGACAACGAGAGGGACGCTTCCCACGATAGGATGAGCAAGGGAAGAAGCACTGCTATACCAACCAGCAATAGGGGACACGAGGAAAGCATAGGACAGTGATGAATGCAAATTCCTGGGGACACGCATATGCCATCCACGTAAAACACGGTAAAAAGGGAAAATCATTTCTTCCATTCTTTTGGTAGAGGGGAGCACGGAGGCTAATACATTGAGAGGGAAAGAACAGAAAAGACGAAAAAGCCAAAATAAACATAGTGGGGAGGGGAACGGAGCACCATCACTTCCCCTCCCGAGCCTCACTCCCTCTCTTCAGTCACCTTCCTTTCTCTTCTTCTCCTCCCTTTTTCTTTTTTCTCTTCACTCAACCGGTGGTCGTCAAGGGAGCAGTGGTCTTCCTCCTCTTCTTGTCTTCTTCGTTCTGCCTCTGGGGAGAGCCAGCCAGTGGGAGAGACCTCCTTTTCTTTCTCAGGCCTGAGGGGTTCATATACGTCCAACCGTGTTGACCTCCGTTGACGATGGGAATTAATGGGGATTGACCCCAGTCTTGTCTCCGAGCAGGGGGGCTTGCATGCTTGCACCAGATGGCGACAGCTGAGCATGGTCTTGGCTGGTTTTGACGTAATCACGCTACGCGCGAAGAGCTGTATGCACGAGCATTCAATGCTCAGTGTTTGAGAGAAACAGAGCATCGTGCTATGGATGGGACTTCTGGCAGGTGTGCCGCTGGAGGGCTTGGCAGTGTGTCACTGAGGGGCTTAGCAGTGTGCCACTGACGGGCTTAGCAGGGTGTGCCACTGAAATGGCTGACAAGGTGTGCCGTTGGAGGCACTTAGTGTGCCGTTGGAGGCTTTCGACAGTGTGCCGCTGGAGGCCGTTTGGAGGTGTGTCGTTGGAAGGCGTTTGGAAGTGTGCCGCTGGAGGGGCACTTGGAGTGTGCCGCTGGAGGCATGAAGGTGTGTCGTTGGAGGGCACGAGATAGTGTGCCGTTGGAGGGGCACTTGGAAGTGTGTCTCTGGAGGGGCACTTGGAGTGTGCCGCTGGAGGCATCAAAGAAGTGTGCCGGTGAAGGCATTTGGAGTGTGCCACTGGGGGGTCATCACTGGTGTGCCGTTGGGGGCTCCAAAAGTGTCCCACTGGAGGGCTTTAAGGAGTGTGCCGCTAGAAGGCTTAAGGAGGGTGTGCCGCTGGGGAGGCACTTAGTGTGCCGCTGGAGGGGGACTTAGTGTGCTGTTGGAGGGGCACTTGGGTGCCGTTGAAGGGCACGTTGAGGGGTGTGCCGTTGAAGGGCCGTTTGGAGGGTTTCCTTCCATTTTTCCTTTTCTTCTTCTCATCTTCCCTTCTCTTTTCTCCTCTTATTTATTCCCCTGCACGTAAACATGGGTGAGAATTTTTCAGTGTCCACAGTCACTTCTCCGTCTTCTTCTTCCTTTCATTCATCATTTCTTCTACTTAGCTTCCACCCTTGGGTGGTGTATTTTCCCTCTTTCAGTCCCACTTCTATGATTTTCTCTTCTCTTCCTGGTTTCGTGAACCACCATTCTTCTCATTCCCATCCGGATCCTCCGGATTTTCTCTCCTCTCATAATGCTAGGCCTCGGCCTATGTCATCCTTTCATCCCGATTTCGAGACATCACCTGATTCTTCTTCCCCGGGGCTCTTGGGTGTTGCCTCTAATCCTTCTCCGACTATGTCGGATGACCATCATTACCTTTCTCCGGCTCTGTCAGATGTCCATGATTCTTCTTCTCCGACCCTATTGGAAGATCATTATTTTCATTCTCCGGCCCTACCGGATGCTGCTTCTCATCCTGCTCCGACTCTATCGAATGATCCCTCCTTTTCTTCTTCACCCCTGCAGCAATCTTCTCATTATCTCTCTATTCCTTCTATTTCACCCTTTCGGGGTCATTGCCCTTCTTCATGCTGTTTCCGAGGCTTTAGTCCATCTTGATCTCAGCTGATCTCTGTTTATTCTGTATCTAGTTCCTTGTTACCAGCCTCTTTGTACCTTAATGAGGGAGTTCTAGCTCTCGTCTCTCTTCCTTTTTATTCTTCTTCGTCCGGTTTAGTGTCTACCGCTTCTCCGTGTAGAGGAATCTTCAAGTCTTGCTATCCTTTCCATCTTGATCCTATCAAGCAAGGAAAATAAAGCTCGCGCTACTCAAAGCTCGACGGCCAAGATCGCTTCAGGATGCTATTTTCACGCTATGGATTTACAATGTATCTTTATTTTGAGCATGAATATGGTGTCATTTTCAATATTTACTCATGCGCATGATTATAATGTTGTTTCCTCAACATGGTTTGAGTGGCTTTAGTTCAATTTAGTTAAATTTAGCAAAATGAGTTTGCTTCTGCAGCATTCTTAGGCTGGTGATAGCTCCGCGCTGGGAGTCTAATTTCTTTCCCCGATTGTTGAGGGTCACCTTTTGTATGAGTTTTCACACACTTCACGGTGAGCTATAGTCGATTCCTCTGAGGCACATCGTTGCTACTTTGGCCATACTTTAGGTATGCACAAAGGTCTTTTCTTTTCTCTGCTCGGCCGAGTGCAGGGGCAAGAGATTGATGGATGAGATGACCAACCTAGGCGCTCCCTAATACAAAAGAGGTCTCAAATAGAGGCAGTCTTGACCCTTGAAAAGTGAGCTTTCATACTAAATTTAGCCAACAAGGGCTCTCAAAATCAAAATGAATCAGTATGCAAAATTATGAATCGAAGGCATGGCAAGAGTGATTGTACAGTTCCCCGCGGGACATCATGAGCCCGGTCGGATGTGCGCCTAATTAATATGGGTCTAAAAATTAAAGACACAAAGTCCCGGCACAATAGACTGTATCTTTAAGGGGTAGTGCCCTGGGAAGAATTCAAATCCTGATGTCTCCCATCCTGCATAAAGCTTATCCCCATTGTTCTTCTGCTTCTTCCTCTTAGGCTGGATTGAATCTCGGTTATGGCCTTAGTAGGGGCACCGTTGTTTAGAGGTGGTTGGTTGTGGTAAGCACCCTCAAATGCACGCCTTGCTCAAGAGAAATATTTAATGAGAGGTAGAGGAGTGACGATCCCTAGTAAGTAGTTTGAGTCCGTCTTTGAGTGTTGCAGGTTGCTATCAAAAAAATTTGAATATTGTCAAAAAATTCAAAAAAAATCAAATATGTGAAAAATACAAAAAATCAAATATTTCAAAAATCCTCAAAAAATCATATATTGTCAAAAAATAAAAAAACCAGAATATTATTAAAAAATCTTAAAAAATGTGTCTTTTTGTCCCTTTTCTATTTATTTTGAGGACAAATATATAATATGTTTGCTAAGTATGCAAGTTACATGTGCTCCAAGCTTCTTTGCTCCTCATCACTTGTTTTGCCTCCTATTCACGACTTCTGATCTTGTTCTCTCCTCTTCAGTCCACTCTCTCGATTTGTTCTGAAGCTTGTGTCCTTCTCAACTTTTCCTTACCTCACTCCATCTCATCATATCTTCATGAGAGGGCTTTACCTCATGATTGTGAACCTGGCGGTTCTGCTTTATTCTGATCTTGGGTTTTGATTGAAGGGCGTATTTGTCTTATCTTTTTTCCTGCCGTATCTTTGTCACACGTATTTATGTCCCGCCGTGTCCTTGTCACACGTGTCTATGTCCCTTCGTGCCATCACCCGTGTCTTTGTCCCTCCGTGTCTGTCATGTTTTCGTCCCACTGTGTCCCCATGTCATGTGTTGTTGTTGTCATCCCACACATATGTTACCCGTGTTGTTGTCCCTCCGTGTCTATCATATTTTTTTTCGTTCCAGCATGTTTTCATCTCACTGTGTCGCCATGCTATGTGTTGTTGTTGTCCCCCGTGGTTGTCGTCCCATGTGTCTTTGTCCCACCATGATCTTGTCCCACTGCGTTGTGTTGTCTTGTCCCACCAAATTTTCAATCCCACGCACGCCTGCTATTTGTTCTTGTGGTGTTTGTTATGTTGTTATGTTCTGTTCATCCTCGTTATGTTATGATAAGTTCGTTTTCATTATGTTTCGTTCATCTCATGTTATGCTTCGTTCATCCTTCGTTATGTTATGTTATGTTATCTTTCATCCATCTTTGTGATGTTGTGTTATGTTAATGCTTGTTATATTTTTGTTATGGTTGTCTTATATAAAAAAAAATGCCATTTCACTTGACAGGTAAGTCTGGTATGGCTCTCTATCCCTTCTCATTATTACATTACTATATGGTATCTACATTATTATAGCCTCTCAAGGATCGACAAGTTCTCCGTGTGTTCTAAGATCTGATGTTCCCCTTTAACCAAAATGATGATGATCTAGGAGCATATAGTTAATCGTTGGATAAGCCGTTAGTTTGAGTCGGGTGGGGAATGATGGACTCTGTCTCGCACGGCGTGGTTGTAAGAAGACTCTTGACCCTGTCTTGCTCAGTCTAGCAATAATATCCTTGATTACTTTCTATTTTATTCTTTCTTTGCATTCATTTTAATAATTTCTTTATTTTAGCCCAGCATACATCATGGCATTTTGAGCATTCACGTCTCGGGATTCTCTCAAGGTATCTCCTCAGCAATGGTTGATTACACTTCATTTATTTTGGATAAGAGATCTTCATTTCACCCCGAATTTGAACGATTTCTCTGATCTGCCCGCTTGGTCTGGTTGGCCAGCGTGATTTCTGTCTGGATTTTATCTCAGTTTTATTTCTCTTTCCTAGCTTTTCAACTGTGTTCTTCCGATCCTCTCATTAGTCGTGGGTTATGTCCCCTGATGAGATTGGTCGTGTTTTCTTCTCTTTTCTCTTGGTTAGTTATCCAGGCATGTCTCATCCTTGTCATCCATTCCTTGTGATTAGTTCGATATTTTTGAGAGAATTCTTGTCACTTGTGGGTTGTGATGGGTGTCTTTTGCCTTGATACCCACTTTTCAGTTCTCTCCACTTCATCTCTGCTTCATCTCCGTTTTACGTTGTTATCGCTTTCGCTCCATCTCCTTTCCATTCCACCTTTGTGCCGCTTTCGCTCGCTCCCTTGCAAAACGGACATCAAGGAGGGACATCTGTTGACACCTGTTTTAGCTCACAAATTACATTATTTCTCTTGTTCATCATTTTTGATGCCCCGAGTTAACCATTTCTTTGGAGCTTTCCTTGAGCCTATTTCGAGCCCATTTTATTGTTCCATTCCCTTTGAGCCTTGCAAATCAACAATTCATTGAGCCCTAAGCCTTATTTCATGAGTTCCCACCCTTTAGGGGCATTCCAAGTCGACTTAGGACACCCCATAGTTGACCATTATAGCCATCATCCCTTTTTCATAGTTGATACCTGCATACGGTCGGTAGACCGACCATTTCTTTTAGGTAATGGTCGGTCGACCGACCGTTACCCCTTTCTTCTTACGCGCCAACCTGCAGACGGTCGGTCGACTGACCGTTTCTTCCAGGTGACACTCGGTCGACCGACCGCTAAGCTGCCTGAAGTGTCCAGCTTGCGTCGGACTCTATTTTCTGCTCGATGGGACTATCTTCTGAGTCAACCAACCGTTACCCCTTTCTTCTTACACGCCAACCTACAGACGGTCGGTCGATCGACCGTTTCTTGCAGGTGACGCTCGGTCGACCGACCGTTAAGCTGCCTGAAGTGTCCAGCTTGCATCGGACTCTATTTTCTGCTCGACGGGACTATCTTCTGAGGCCATTATATTCTAGATTATTCCACCAAATCACGATCTATATTTTCTGTGCTCCTCCCCTTGATATTATCTCGAGATTGATATATCACACTCGATTTATCTTGGACTCTATCTCCTGAAATCTCGGGATAACCTTTTGGATTCCTCCAAATCCTATAAATAACTGTCCAGTTCGTAGGTCGCGAAGGGGGGTTCTTTCTCGATTTGGGTGGAGCCATGCTGCACCGCCAACTCGTTTCTTCGACCCCATCTTGCAGAGGGAAGTATTGTCTATGATTTCCACACCGAAGGACTTGATTTCATCATTTCTTCTCTTAGTTCTAGTCCTCCCAATTTCACAAATCGTCACAAATCTTTATTTTCTGCTACACCTGCACTTTTCTCCATTTTGCATGACATATTCCCACAGTTGTGCTACGTGATTTTTCCTCCTCTTTGTCTTATTATCATCACAACACACACACCTATCTTTTACACCCTTCCATAGGGGTTAAAAATCTCCCCCTGATGCGTTCTTCCCCCTTTTCTAGCCCTATTTTGTCACTGCGGGATTTGATGCTACACTTTGGTTTTCTAATGGATTTTTACCTTTGTTGTGTTGGCTTTGTTTTGTAGGAGAGCATGATTGAACGTGAGGCCCTCTTCCTATAGCCGGCTGGAAGGAGAGGAGGTTCATCCCACATCGTTCCCCGCACCCTTTTTATATGCGCGATCAAGTCTTCATCCTTTTCCAAGGAACACAGTACCGTTCTTCTCATCTCTTTATACCTTTGGCATTGTTGCAACCTTGGTGGCGATCACAGTCAATTCTTCTATCTCTTATCGCCCCTTTCCCTTTGTTCATACTTTCATGCTTATTATGTTATTTGCATAGTTTGGGGGCGGGATAGATAGTTTATCTATAGTGTCGTCAACTTTGGGTAGTGTAAAAGGACCTTTACTCACAACACACCACATCAAATGATCCTGGGCATGCAGAAAAACTTACATATGGTTCTTTCCAATACAGATAATTTGTTCCATCGAAAAACGACGGACGATTGGCGGCATGACCCTCAGCTATGTAGCTGCGAGGGATGTTCCCTTCGGATCTCCCTGGGTCGTTGGACCACATCTCTAAGGAACCCACTCTGATACCAACTATTGGATGATATGAGGGGATCTAGAGGGGGGGTGAATAGATCCTATAACAAATATTGGACTTCTACAATCAAGTTTCAGAAGATAGCATTGCAGTTAACACAAGCAACGTAGGATGACAGATTAACGGAACTAAAAGATTGGAAAAACTCTAAGATAACACAAGCCACCTACAAAGAGGGGATAGAGGAAATGGAGAACAAACCACAACACACTGCTTTTAAGGTGTTTCGGCTGCCCTAAGGCACACCTACGTCCATCCCTCACCAACTCGGTGAGGCTTCCACTCTTTGGCCAAAAGACACACACACACACACACACACACACACACACACACACACACACACACACACACACACACACACACACACACACACACACACACACACACACACACACACACACACACACACACACACACACACTCGCGTTGGAGACCAGCTGAACACGGGGACTAGGCAACACAAGGACAAGTCCTCAACACACACGGGGAAGAAATTCCACAAGGAAGAAACAACACAAAGCAAGATAGACAAACACACATATGCTGCACAGTGGCTTATACGATGACAGCACTCCACGCACACGGTGATTTATTGTAGAAAACAAAGAACACAGAAGAAACCAAAACGATAATCTACAACTCCAGCAATCCCAAATGAAGAAGCACTACTAACGACGGGGCTAAACCAATGAGGCAGGGAACCAGGGCTGGCTGGCTTGTTGGGAATCCTTCTTCCTTCCTTCACCTTCCTCTCCGATGGAAGTCTGAACTGACTCTCATTTCTCTTTTCTTCTCTCTCTCTTTTTCCCACACACTACTCTTCCTATATGTAACGGCTCAAGATCCGAGTACCAGAAAGGAAGTGTTGACACCCGTTTTTAGCCTGCAAGTTGAGTTATTTCTCTTATTCATCATTTTTGATGTCCCAAATTAACCATTGTTTTGGTGCCTTCCTTGGGTGGATTTCTGATGAGGGCATCACTCACGATTCCCTCTGGCTCGGGACCTCCCTCCCCTCCGACGAGATCCAGTCCTGAGCTCCATCACTTCACCGCTCGCTGCAGCACCTTGAGGATCATCTTTGTGCACTTGTTACCTTTATTTTGAGTCATTATGATGTAATTTGCTTTTATTTGAGTCCAGTATCTAGGTTACGTGTTTATT
This sequence comes from Amorphophallus konjac, assembly GCA_022559845.1. NCBI lineage: Eukaryota > Viridiplantae > Streptophyta > Magnoliopsida > Alismatales > Araceae > Amorphophallus > Amorphophallus konjac. Next base: position 32,003,760 of record CM040120.1, read on the forward strand.
TCCCTATGTTTAGTAGTCTTCATGTGGGTTCTGGGCCCGAATCCTTGGGCTTGGCCCACTTCCTCTTTTCCTTCCCCTAGTCTTGTGTCAGTTATCTATTTTGCAAGGACTTATTGTAAATTGGGGATTCCCTATAAATAGGGCCCCAAACCCTCCATTTTGAGCTAATGAGATATTGAAGAAAATTTGCCACTTGAGTGCCTCTCTCTCTCCCTCACTAGCTCTCTCTCTTCCTCTCTCTCTAGGGGGCGAACCCCACTCTCTCTCTTCTCCCCTCCCTTGGGCGAACCTGGCCCTTCACCTTCCCTCCCCCTTGCCACCTCAGCTGCCACCTCAACCCTCCACCCCTTCATCTTCCCAAGGCCCATAACTCCCTTCAATACCTCCCCCATCCTAGGCAACCCTTCCCATTCCCCATACAACTTCTCAACCTCCAAGGCAACCTTCCCTCTTCCCCAAGCAACCATTCCACTCCCCCACACATCCATTCATATCCCCAGGGCCATCAAACCCCTATCCCACCACAACTTGCGCACCAGCCCTCCCCATCTACTCACCCCCCCTTGCCTTGGCCGACCCCTCCATCCCCCTCTCATAGCTGCGACCCTCACCCCTCCCCTCCACCCTCTTGGAACTCCACATCCCCTGCTCCACCCCACTCATCATCCCCAAACATCCCACTCCCATCTACCATCACCACCAGCCTTCCCACCATTGCTAAATCTCCATTCCCTTTAGCCTAGCTCCACCACCATCCCTTTCATTTGGCCAAGTCTGCAGGTGGTAGAAGAAGGTTTGACTTGCAGAAGCCACCCCGGATTCATACGGCGGCATCTGAAGGCGTACCATACCAATATGAAAAGGTCGTCCAGTTAGCTTTGCAGGCGAGGTGACCTCATCCCATTCCGAGTTCGGGGCCGTCCGGGAGAGCCATTCTCCCCTGACTGCGCTGGACCCCCCTGAAGAGTACCTGAATTTGCTTTGAAGCTGTACCCCGACGAACCACGGAAGAATTCGGCCTCAAGTCCTTCTACAAAGTTCTTCTTCCTCCAGTCTTCGGTCAGGATCAAGAAGTAGAACTGCATTCGGCGCCCAGAGGCCAAAGTTCCCTTTTTTCTCCCTCGACTGGTCGGGTCTGCCTCCCACAGCCTGCAGCGACCGACCTTCACTCTTCTGAATCTCCCCATCTCCTCCGACGTCAAACGGCTGCCCCGTCAGCTTTGCTGCATAGAGGGTTCGTCCACGGACCCAGAAACTCCAGCGGTTCATGATTCGGAGTCCAGGAGCCATCGGGACAACTTCTGCATCCTGCTGCATCAGATTAGTAGTTGCCAGTCCCAGATCCTGCCGCCCTTTCAAGCCCCCGCCGCGGCCAGTGACGACATCAGAAGAAATCAGTAAAATTCTGGGAAGTCCAGGTTCATTGTCCGAAGAGAACCCCCCTAGTCTCGTCATCGATAAAATTCCTGATCGGAATCTATGGCCGCGACACCGACTGACTGTCATCTTCCACAGCAAGCAGGGTTATCCGGCAGCGGCCTCCTCTCGGACTTATCGGCGACTCTCCCTTCCCCGCCGGGCTGGCTTAACGCCCCTCCCTGTGTGGAGGTAGTAATTGATTGTAACAGCAAAGCCCCCCACCCCAAGTTCACCCTCCTGTGTGAGGCGTAGTGGATGTAACCGATAAACAGGTCAAGCTTCATCGGCGCAGTGTGCGGGGAATCCACACTTCCCCGCTCGCCCTCGTCTCCGAACGGGGTTGGTTTCCTCAAACCAACCATGTGAGCCCCTGCCCTTGCTCCATTACTCTTGTTCATTTCATATCTGCAAAATTTATCCGCTGGTCGGTGAGAGAGTGCCCGACCCCGGAGCCACCAACCCTTGTGTGGTCACCGTGGGTGATAGTGAGCGAGTGACCTAGTGCCCCCAAGGCACCCGGCCGCCCTTGTTTGTGGGCTTCCTATCCTCGGGAGGGACAACCTTAGCGGTGCTGGTCCTCTAGCCAGCCAGGGGCTTTCTCCACTGCCTCGACTCGGCATCCCCGAGTCACCACGGGAAACGGGTGTGCGCGGTGTGACGGCGACTTTCAAGTTGCTCCCAACCTTGTTGTTGTGATTGCGAATAAAGTCCAAGGATCATTTCACTTGCTGCATATTTGTGTCACATCAAGTGGTATCAGAGCAAGTTTTAGACTTGTCTCTACAAGCCTAGGTCCTAGGGCAATTGCATTACCATCCCGTGTCGGTCACCTTGTCTTTGTGCATGTCCACCCGTAGGGGTACCATATATCGGACCGATCCTTCTACTTCTGATCCACCCATGGATTCCAATTTCCAAGGCAACCAAAACATCCCTAGGGAAGCTCCCAAGCTCCTACGGATCGACTTGAGGCTGCCATTCAAGCCCTCACGGAGCAAATGAATGGTTTTTCCACCCGATTAGAGAGATTAGAAGAAGCTAGGGCCCCACCTAGGAATCATGTCCACAGGGCTCCTCCTCCGCGGGTTGAACATCAGAGGGAAGACCTAGAGAATGAGTGGTATCGTGAGCAAGAGAGAGCCCCACAACCTCGGTACCAAGAGAGGCGACCACGAGAGGATCCGGATGACTTCCTCTTAAGAATGATCAAGGTAGATGCTCCGAATTTTGATGGGTCCCATAACCCAAGTGCCTATGAAGAATGGGAGCATGGCATGGACCAATACTTTGATTGGTACCCAATGTCCGAGGAGAGAAAGGTTAGGTTGGCCAAGATGCACCTTCTCAAACTAGCCAAGACATATTGGTTAAAGGTAGAGAGTCAAAGGAGGATTAGGCGGGAGGAACCCATTGACACTTGGCTTGACATGAAAACCCAACTCAGAAGCAAATACCTTCCCAATTCCTATAGCCAACTCCTCCTTGACGAGTGGCAAAGCCTTACCCAAGAGGGAAAGACCGTGGAAGAGTATATAGAAAAATTTGACTCATACCTCTTAAGGTGTGGTGTCGTCGAAGAGCCAGCCGTCACTTTATCCCGGTTTAGGAATGGTCTCCTTCCCCACATCAAACGGGAACTTTTCATGAGGGAAGCTCATAGCCTTGAGGTCGCCTATCAAATAGCCCGGGATGTAGAAAGGTTTTCTAGGAACCCAAGGTTTGCCCCCCCCAAGGGCCCGGGACCCCGACCCAACCTCCCTCCCCTGTTGAGAACACCTCCTCCCAGTGGGGGAACCCCCACTCGGCCCTACCCCCAGCCAACCAATCCTACCCCCACAAAGGCCACTCCATCCAACCCTCCTCCCCGAAGGGAGGAAGCCTCCAAAGGGAAGACCCCAGGGAGTAGTACGGTTAAGTGTTTTCAGTGCCATGGTTATGGCCACATAGCCTCCCAATGCCCTTCCAAGGGGTTGTCGAGCCTTGTTATTGAGGGGAACCTACCACATCCCAGGAAACCCATGAGAATACTATTGAGGAACACGAGGCTGCTTTAGGGTGGGAAGAGGAATACGAGGAGCAATTCTTTGAGGAAGGTGTAGAAGATGACCCCCACTCCACCCACCTAGGGGTGATAAGGTGCACCCTTACCCAACCTCAAGAGGACGACTGGCGGAGGACTTCCATTTTTCACACCTTCATCAAAATCGGGAACCATGTTAGGAAGGTCATCCTAGACAACGGAAGTTGTGTCAACGCCGTGTCCCCGGACACCGTCAAGCTCCTAGGGCTTACCCCAACACCCCACCCCAAACCATATCGGGTATCATGGATAAACAACCATTCCCTACCCGTCAACACATGTTGTCTTATCCCCGTCACCTTTTCATCCTACCAAGGACAAATATGGTGTGACATCATACCTATGGCTGTAGGAAGCATCCTACTAGGGAGACCTTGGATATATGATGTTAATGCTACCATCTATGGGAAAACGAACACATGCACCTTTGAACACGAGGGGAAGACCATTCGCCTCAACCCTTCCCCACCCCGAAAGGAACCACCCTCCAAGGGAATTCTCCCTACACCACCTCAAAGCCCAGGGGTCTCATCACCCCCAACCCAACCAACAAGTCAACCGTCCACCCATGAGAACCCCACCAAGGGCCTACACCTCATCACTAGACAAGAACTCGAGGAAGAGGTAGCTCTCGAACACCCGTATACGCTGTAGTCATATGCCTCGGGGAACCCACCCCCTCCAACCCTCATCCCGTGGAAATCCACCCTCTCTTAGAAGAATTCAAGGATGTGTTCCCCGAAGAGCTCCCCGATCAACTGCCACCCATGAGGGATGTCCAACATGCTATTGACCTTGTCCCAGGGGCCACCCTCCCAAACCTTCCCCACTATCGCCTCAACCCCACTGAGCATGCTGAATTGAGGAGGCAAGTGGAGGAACTCATTAGAAAAGGCTTCCTCCGTCTTAGCAAAAGTCATTGCGCTGTCCCAGCCCTCCTCACACCAAAGAAAGACGGGACATGGTGAATGTGTGTCGACAGCAGGGCCATCAACAAGATCACAGTCAAATATAGGTTTCCCATACCTAGACTTGACGATATGCTTGACATGCTAGCCGGGGCCACCATTTTTTCCAAAATAGATCTCAAAAGTGGCTACCATCAGGTTAGGATAAGGCCAGGGGATGAATGGAAAACTGCCTTTAAAACCAAAGATGGGCTCTATGAATGGTTAGTGATGCCTTCGGGCTTTCAAATACCCCGAGTACCTTCATGCGTCTCATGACGGAAGTCCTTAGACCTTACATAGGAGTCTTCCTAGTGGTCTATTTCGATGACATCCTTATTTGCAGTCAGACTAGGGAGGCCCACTTCAACCACCTCAGGCAAGTCTGCACTGTCCTTAGGAAAGAGAGTGTCTATGCCAACCCAGAAAAGTGCCACTTTCTGACAGAGTCCATTACTTTCCTTGGGTATATGGTTTCCACTAAGGGAGTATCCATGGACCCCGAGAAGGTCCGAGCTATCATTGACTGGCCGGAGCCCCGCACCCTCCATGAGGTCAGGAGTTTCCATGGATTGGCCACCTTTTACCGGAGATTCATCCGTGGATTTAGCACAGTCACAGCCCCTATCACCGACTGCCTTAAGAAGGGGACCTTTGTTTGGACCAAGTCGGCCTCTAGGGCCTTCCAAGAACTCAAAGAGAGGATGACCCAAGCCCCTGTATTGTGCCTCCCTGACTTCTCCAAAGTCTTTGAGGTGACTTGTGATGCCTCCGGGGTAGGAATTGGCGGGATCCTCAGCCAAGAGGGACACCCAGTGGCCTACTTTAGTGAGAAGTTGTGTGATGCCAGGATGAAATACTCTACCTATGACAAGGAATTTTATGCGGTGGTGCAATCCCTCCGCCATTGGAGGCACTACCTCCTGCCCAAGGAATTTGTCATATTCTCCGACCATGAGGCCCTAAAATACCTCAACTCCCAGCAGAAACTGAATGCCCGGCATGCCCGATGGGTCGAGTACATCCAGGCCTACACATTTGTGATCAAACATAAGGCCGGAAGTGAAAACCGTGCTGCTGATGCACTCAGTAGGAGGATCTCCCTGCTAGCTACCATTCGGGTAGAAGTAATAGGGTTCGATCGGGTTAAGGAGGAATACCCAAACTGTCCCGATTTTGGACATGTCCATGCCGACCTAATCACCCACTCACCCCAAGAACACCAGGGTTTTATCCTAGAGGACGGATTCATCTTCAAAGGGCATAGACTTTGCATACCTAGAACTTCACTGCGGGATTTATTAGTCTGGGAATTACATGCAGGAGGCCTGGCTGGGCACTTTGGGGTTCACAAAACCATTGCCTTGGTTGAAGGACAGTTCTATTGGCCCAGCCTCAAAAGGGATGTGGCCAAAATTGTGGGGCAATGTCGTACATGTGCGACTGCTAAACAAGTCAAACAGAACACAGGCCTATACACCCCTCTACCCGTCCCGGATCGGCCATGGCAGGACCTGAGCATGGACTTCGTGTTAGGACTACCTCGGACCCAGAGGAAACATGACTCCATCTATGTCGTAGTGGACAGATTCTCAAAAATGGCCCACTTCATTCCCTGTTCTAAAACCTCTGACGCCTCCCATGTGGCCCGTCTGTTCTTTGATGAGGTGGTCCGCCTCCATGGCTTGCCCAAAACCATCATTTCAGATAGGGACGTCAAATTCACCAGCTACTTTTGGAAGACCCTCTGGCATCTAATGGGGACCCTGCTTAAATTTTCCACGGCCTATCACCCTCAAACCGATGGCCAGACCGAAGTTGTCAATCGGAGCCTAGGGAATCTCCTGCGGTGCCTTGTTGAGGACCGCCCTGGAAATTGGGATCTCATTCTGCCTCAAGCCGAGTTTGCATACAATAATTCCACCAATAGGTCCATAGGCATGAGTCCCTTCGAAGCTGTGCATGGCTACAAACCCAGGAAACCAACAGATCTCATTCCCCTACCCCCTCATGCTAGGGTATCCATCACTGCTGAGTCTTTTGCACAACACCTTAGAGAGTTACATGAGAATATTCGCAAAAACATCAACAAGAGCAATGAGATTTACAAGAAGTCAGCTGATTCCCACCGCCGCCACCAAGAGTTCCAAACTGGTGATTTTGTGATGGTGAGAACTGAGAGGCTATTCCCTGGGAATACCTCAAAGTTGAGGTCTCGTGGAGCCGGCCCCTTCCAGGTACTGAGACGACTTGGCACCAATGCTTATGTGTTGGACCTCCCTGAAGAATACGGAGTAAGTCCCACATTCAATGTGGCTGACCTGGTACCCTACAAGGGCCCCACGGTGACACCCAGTGAGGAGATCCAGCCTACTCCACCCCTTGAGAGCGCCCCCACACCTCAGAGAGCTCCACCCAACTTGAGAAACCAGCGTGATCAAGTGGAGCGGATATTAGATGAACAGGTCACCAATACACGGAGCAAGGCGTATGAGCGATACCTGGTCAGGTGGAAGGGACGGCCCCCTTCGGATGACGCCTGGGTGAGTCGGGAGGACCTCCAGCGGTTGGACCCCGACCTCTTGGAGCAGTATCACAGCAGGGAGGACCTCTACTCGACAGAGTCGAGCTCTTCGCGGCCCGGGGGAATTGATGAGGGCATCACTCACGATTCCCTCTGGCTCGGGACCTCCCTCCCCTCCGACGAGATCCAGTCCTGAGCTCCATCACTTCACCGCTCGCTGCAGCACCTTGAGGATCATCTTTGTGCACTTGTTACCTTTATTTTGAGTCATTATGATGTAATTTGCTTTTATTTGAGTCCAGTATCTAGGTTACGTGTTTATTTCCCTATGTTTAGTAGTCTTCATGTGGGTTCTGGGCCCGAATCCTTGGGCTTGGCCCACTTCCTCTTTTCCTTCCCCTAGTCTTGTGTCAGTTATCTATTTTGCAAGGACTTATTGTAAATTGGGGATTCCCTATAAATAGGGCCCCAAACCCTCCATTTTGAGCTAATGAGATATTGAAGAAAATTTGCCACTTGAGTGCCTCTCTCTCTCCCTCACTAGCTCTCTCTCTTCCTCTCTCTCTAGGGGGCGAACCCCACTCTCTCTCTTCTCCCCTCCCTTGGGCGAACCTGGCCCTTCACCTTCCCTCCCCCTTGCCACCTCAGCTGCCACCTCAACCCTCCACCCCTTCATCTTCCCAAGGCCCATAACTCCCTTCAATACCTCCCCCACCCTAGGCAACCCTTCCCATTCCCCATACAACTTCTCAACCTCCAAGGCAACCTTCCCTCTTCCCCAAGCAACCATTCCACTCCCCCACACATCCATTCATATCCCCAGGGCCATCAAACCCCTATCCCACCACAACTTGCGCACCAGCCCTCCCCATCTACTCACCCCCCCTTGCCTTGGCCGACCCCTCCATCCCCCTCTCATAGCTGCGACCCTCACCCCTCCCCTCCACCCTCTTGGAACTCCACATCCCCTGCTCCACCCCACTCATCATCCCCAAACATCCCACTCCCATCTACCATCACCACCAGCCTTCCCACCATTGCTAAATCTCCATTCCCTTTAGCCTAGCTCCACCACCATCCCTTTCATTTGGCCAAGTCTGCAGGTGGCAGAAGAAGGTTCGACTTGCAGAAGCCACCCCGGATTCATACGGCGACATCTGAAGGCGTACCATACCAATCTGGAAAGGTCATCCAGTTAGCTTTGCAGGCGAGGTGACCTCATCCCATTCCGAGTTCGGGGCCGTCCGGGAGAGCCATTCTCCCCTGACTGCGCTGGACCCCCCCTGAAGAGTACCTGAATTGGCTTTGAAGCTGTACCCGACGAACCACGGAAGAATTCGGCCTCAAGTCCTTCTACAAAGTTCTTCGTCCTCCAGTCTTCGGTCAGGATCAAGAAGCAGAACTGCATTCGGCGCCCGGAGGCCAAAGTTCCCTTTTTTCTCCCTCGACTGGTCGGGTCTGCCTCCCACAGCCTGCAGCGACCGACCTTCACTCTTCTGAATCTCCCTGTCTCCTCCGATGTCAGACGGCTGGCCCGTCAGTTTTGCTGCACAGAGGGTTCATCCACGGACCCAGAAACTCCAGAGGTTTGTGATTCGGAGTCCGGGAGCCATCGGGACAACTTCTGCATCCTGCTGCATCAGATTAGTAGCTGCCAGTCCCAGATCCTGCCGCCCTGTCGAGCCCCCGCTGCGGCCAGTGACTACATCAGAAGAAATCAGTAAAATTCTGGGAAGTCCAGGTTCATTGTCCGAAGAGAACCCCCCTGGTCTCGTCATCGGAAAAATTCCTGATCGGAATCTACGGCCGCGACACCGACTGACTGTCATCTTCCACAGCAAGCAGTGTTATCCGGCAGCGGCCTCCTCTCGGACTTATCGGCGACTCTCCCTTCCCCGCCGGGCTGGCTTAACGCCCCTCCCTGTGTGGAGGTAGTAATTGATTGTAACAGCAAAGCCCCCCACCCCAAGTTCACCCTCCTGTGTGAGGCGTAGTGGATGTAACCGATAAACAGGTCAAGCTTCATCGGCGCAGTGTGCGGGGAATCCACACTTCCCCGCTCGCCCTCGTCTCCGAACGGGGTTGGTTTCCTCAAACCAACCAGGTGAGCCTCTGCCCTTGCTCCATTACTCTTGTTCATTTCATATCTGCAAAATTTATCCGCTGGTCGGTGAGAGAGTGCCCGACCCCGGAGCCACCAACCCTTGTGTGGTCACCGTGGGTGATAGTGAGCGAGTGACCTAGTGCCCCCAAGGCACCCGACCGCCCTTGTTTGTGGGCTTCCTATCCTCGGGAGGGACAACCTTAGCGGTGCTGGTCCTCTAGCCAGCCAGGGGCTTTCTCCACTGTCTCGACTCGGCATCCCCGAGTCACCACGGGAAACGGGTGTGCGCGGTGTGACGGCGACTTTCAAGTTGCTCCCAACCTTGTTGTTGTGATTGCGAATAAAGTCCAAGGGTTCATTTTTGCTTGCTGCATATTTGTGTCACATCAATTTCGAGTCCATTTCATTGTTCCATTCCCTTTGAGCCTTGGAGATCATTATTTCTTAGAGCCCTGGAGCTGATCTTATCACCTTCCGGCCTTCCAAGTCGACTAACGGCCCATTTAGGTCGACTTCCCTCGAGCATTCGGCCCCTTTCGCTGTGCAGTCTTAAAAAATGGTCCTTTTTCATCCTCTTCTGCTCCTCGATTCATTAAGTGTCTTTCACCAAAGTTGTTCCATTTTTAAGGCCTCACATTTTCTTCTTCTATGCCATTGGCTAGTTCCCCACCATTTTCAAGTCCCAACATTCTTCTCTGTTCTCATCCCATTCTCTCTCTCTTCTGATTGTCTTTTCATCTTTCTATCTTCATGAACGTTGTTCATTTTTTAGTTATCTGCAATTTCTTCTTCTACCACTTTCTCTAATTCTGTACCGTTTTTAAGATATTTGTTGATTTATAAAGTCGCGCAAGTCTGACAGCAAAATGGTCAACAGTTGACCGTCCCATGAAGAAACAGTCACTAGTGGACCGCCCAATGAATTAAACGGTCAACAGTTGACCATATGAACAGTAACTTTTATTTATTTATTTTATTTTTATTTTCATTATTATTATTTTTGAAATGTCAAGAAACGGTCTTCTTGAGACAGCTACTATCAAAAAATGGTCTTTTGAAGACCGTTTATTCATTTCTTGTGCCAGAAGTCTCCCGGTCGCCCCAGTCGCCTGGCGCTCATCCCATGACCGTTTATATTCAAATGGCGGTCCTCCCTAGACTATTTTATTCATGAAGTGGCCGCTCGATAGACTGTTCCTACAACAGAGACTCCAAAAGTTCCTGAATTCTGTCTTCTTCGCCGCCGGACTCTAAGGTCGAACCTGTGCAACATGGCCTCCTTGTTAGGGCTCTATCTTATAGAATCCTTCACGAAATTGAGTCCCGTTTGTTTCTGTGTCTTCCCCTTTGTGTTATCTTGAATTTGATATATGGAGCACAATTTTTAATTGACCATATCTCCTGGAATCTTGGCCGCAAGTTCAGGTTTTACGCATTTCGTGCAACAAAAATTCTACCTGATTAGGTTCCAGAGCCTTCTTTCAAGAGCCATAACTTCCACATCCTTCCACCAAAGAGAGTCCCGTTTGTTCCTACATCTTATCTTGACTATTATCTCGAGAATGATCCAGAGATCTCGAAATTTGGTGGACTCTATCTCCTGAAATCGTGGGAGAAAGTTTGGGGTTTCACAACTTTTCTATAAATAGATGCCCAGTTCGCCTGTGCGACAGGGGGCTCTTCTTCGACCTGGGGCGAAGCCATGTGATAAGTGTGTATTTTTACATGTTAATTCATGATTATACACATTTTTATGAACTTAAATAATCATAAATATACACTTCTCACACTTATTGTTGAGTTTGAATCAAATGTTTAATTTTCTGAAATTAACTAATTTTAATAACGATTTTTATGTATTTATGCAGGCACGCAGTTCGAGGAAAGCTCTAAGAAAAAGAAAAAAAAGAATAACCATATATATGTTCAACTGGGCCAAAAGCCCGGAAACTTGTTCAAAAAGATAAAAAAAATTAGAAAAAAAATTAAAATTATTTGATATTTGTTTCGATTTTTCTAACTATTTCTATCATATATATAGATATATATATACATATATTATATAATAAAATAAAAAAAAACGAAAAAAAAGATTCAAAACCCGCCCCCGCCCCCTTCTCGCCTTCGCCGCCCGCGCACGGGCGACGAGGTCAGCGAAGGGGCGGGGGGGGGGGGTTCGCTGGAGGCGGACGGCAGCACCCGGGCGCGACGCAGGCGCGAGCCAGGCCGGCCACGGGTGCGAGCCCACGCGCACGGGCGACACACGGAAGGCGGGGGGGCCGTGGCGGCCGGAGCGACGCGGAGGCGGCCAGGCAGCGGGGCGCACGCGCCCGTAGGTGCGACACGCGGCGGCGCAGGAAGCGGAGGGCGCACGGCGGGCCCACGGTCGGCCGCCTAACCGGCCGAACCGTTCGGCGCAACGCGCCGGCAGAGAGAATAAGAGAGAAAAGGAGAAGAAAAAGCCAAAAAAATACCAGAAAAATCCAAAAAAATCAGAAAAAAATGACAAAAGGTGCAGCACACTCCAGCCTACCAAGTTGGGTCAAAAATTAGGTGCACTTGAGTGTTTTATATGTGCAAGAAGAGATTGTAAACCCTATATAAAGGGGGTATCACTTGTAATGGAGGGAGTTGGTTGTTAGAGTTAGAACTAGATGGCAAGGTTGCAAGGGAGAGAGAGCTAGCTTTAAGCATTTGTAATGTAAGTTCCTTCCATTTCTGAAGTTTTTGATTGTTGAAGTTGTGTGTTTCCAAGCTTTTGAAGGCAAATTTGTAAGTTGAATTTATTGCAATACAAGTTTCATTTTAGAATTCAGTCTTTTCATAGCCTTATTTCTCATTATTGTGATCCTCATTTCAAATTCTTGTCTTCATAAAAGTTGTTCCTTTGTAAGTTTTATTCAACTTCTATGTTCATCATTTCCTCAAATTCGTCCAAATTCATAGAGTTAATACCCACTTTCTTAAGTGCTGTCCTGTGCATTTACTGTTCATCCGTGGTGATACCTTCTTCCATTCATTCATTTTGAAGTCTTTCTAGTCCTCAAATAACTCTGAGTTCTTCATAAGAGTTGTTCCTCTCTTGTATCTATAAGTTTTATTCTTCTTGCACTTTGTCAAATTCCTCTTCTTTTGAGCTTTAGAATTAAGTTTTCTAAGTGCTGGTTTTTTGTCAATTACTGTTCATCCGAACCAATAGATCATAGTTTTTCAAGTTTTTCCTTATCTTCCTTTCATTTTCTGTTTCTGTGTTCTTCATAAAAGTTCTTCCTTTTTTCAATTCTCTGCAACTTTCATGTTTTACACTTCTTCTCATTCTGTCTATATTTGAAGTTATGCATTTTCTTCCCACCCCTATTTTCACTTGAATTCTGTTATGTTTTCCAATTTAAGTTTTCATAATCGCACTCCAAATTCCAACAATTGATTTTTCAAAACACAAGAATATTTTCTAACTAAGAAAAATAACCAAATTCCTTCCCCGTGGGATCGACCCGTACTTACCATTATACTCATATTTTCAAATCCATAAGTGAGTGAGTGCGGTTATAAATATTTGAAATTTGTGTGGCACGTCAATTTTAACAACGACTGTCGAGCAGAGCATCAAATTTTTGGCGCCGTTGCCGGGGAATGGAGATACTTTTCATAGTTGGATACACTTGTGTTTACTTTGTATATTTGTATATTGATTTTTACTTTCTTTACTTGTGCAGGAAAACGGAAAAAAAAATTTAAAAAACAAAGAAAGAGGAAGATCGAATCTGAAATTCCAAAAGATAGGAAACGTTGTTGAAAGCTCGGAAGCATTGCTAAAGGGCTGAAATCAAGAAACAGGTTCTATCTTTCCAATTTCTGAAAAAATTTACAAAAATCTGAAAATTTCTTGAAAACTTTATAAAAATAAAAAAACAATCAAAACAAAAGAAAAAATTTTTCATACTGGTTAGTTAGGTTCATTAACTAAAAACAAAAATAAAAAAAATCTTCATTTGTACCAAATAAAAGACCTCATTGCAAGAGTAGAAACTACACTTTCATGCTCTAGGTCATGCATCATTTAGCTTAGAATTTATCTTTGTTTAATTTCTGCATTGCATTTTGAAGATCGCGAGGGGCAAGGTACGTTCTACTGATCCCAGTCTGGCATTCATTTTTGCATAAAGAACCCCTTGTTTGAAATTGTGGTGTGCATTTCATTTCAAAATACTTTAAGGGCAACACCCCTAACAAGATAAGGTGGGGATTTCATCACCCTCCCTTAGCCCGAAAACCACAGTTTCCTTGCATCTCTACATTACCTAGGCCTTAATAAAAGCCAGTAGACGTTGTCCCTAAGATCACACTGTGATTCCTGTGATATTTAGGTTTATCCTCTTATGAAAATCGGTGCCTAAGGCAAGACGGTCGGACAGCAAACGCTTTAAGCAGGTTAGTGGTTTGGCATAATAAGGTCCCTACGAAAGTAGGGGGAACCTCCCACTTCCCCACCCCTTACCTGGCTGGTGGTCATATTGAGGGTAAACTTAAGTCTCACTTTAATCATTTTGTGAGACCCTATTTATAGGTCCAGGTCACATCTAGGTCATTAGGGTCATTTGTGTGCTAACTTGTTTATCTTTGCATAAAAAAAAAACAATAAAATCAAAACATAAAAAAAAAATTCATTGAAAAATCATCACTCTTTCTTGGGTCTTTTCCATTTCCACATCTAATTTTGTTCAGGCCCAATAATAGATTCTTTGATGTTTCATTATGCGGGCTATGTGAATTCCAAGTCTCCATTTACCCCTTATCAACAAACTCCTTCACTCTTCCACAATGGGGTTCATAATTCATCTTTCACCCAAGAGCCATATCAATGGTCATCGGATTTTTCCACCTCTGTCTCCTACACAAACCCAAATAATCAATGGGAAAATCAACAATCATCCTCTTGGGCACCCTATCAAGACCCCATTCAACATCCTTCAAATCCACACTTTGCAGATTGGGATTCATATTCCAATGATCCGTACAATCAAGTCCATTCTTATGATCAACCCTATTATGGAGGGCAACCAATACACTCTCCTGATTTTCAGACTGAGTGCCCTTCAAATTACTATCCATCACAATCTGACTCTCAGCCCACTTATCTATCTCCTCTATACACAGATTTACATAAGGAGGAGATGTTGGATAAATTGACACGGCTCTTCCAGACTCAACAACAAGCCTTTCAGGAACAACTGCAAAACTTTGAGGCCCAAGTGAGTAGGATTGCTGAAAATATCCTAGAAACGGAAGTGGATCCAATGCCTAACAACTCCACAAGTCTTGAGGACCAACTTCTTGGATGTTATAATGATAAAAGTCTATATGCTCAACCTATGATCCCACAATCTACCACTCATATCACTGTTGATTTTGAGGGAATCATGGAAGCGTCTTATGCGGAGGACATAACGGAAGAGCAGCCTGAGGAGCCTAAACCCCATTCCAATTGTGAAGAGGATTATGATGATTTTGAGTCGTCGGGGGGAGAAGAAGGAAATGATGAAAATCGTATTTGGGCCAAAACCTCTGATGACCATTATGACCTAGCCCAACAGACAAATCATTACGATTCATCTCTTCCACCCACACCTAATGCCTCTGATGATCAATTCATTCAGTTACTTCTCCATAGTCAATCCCTCCAACAGCACATCAATAGGCTTACTGAGGAAGTCAAAACCATGGAGGGAGAGCAATTCTTTGATTCCTCTGAACCTAATCCTCATCAAGTCCTTCCCACTGACTATGATCACTCTATGATTCCCCAAGAGCATTACCCTCTGATTAATCTTAATTTAGAAGATGAAGGAATTATGGAGAGATCTTGTCAAAACGATTTGAATGAGGAACCTAGACAATCTGAGGAGATTGAAGAATTTGATGGCAATGAAATTCATGACGGTGATGAATTGATGAATGATCATATTCCCCCTCCTACAAAGGGATTTGAGGAGCCAGTGCTTACTTGCCAACATGAGGGAAATGCAAGAGAGGTGGATGATCTTCAGTTAAAGGGAGAGGATGAATATATTGAACCTCATCACAAGTCTCTCCCCGATCCTGATGACCTTCTCTTTGAAGATGGGAATGAAGAAGAAGTGAAGATGGATCTAGAATTGAATAGTTATTGGAATACTGAAGTTGGGGTAAATGAGGAATTGAATGATTCGAGTATGCCGCATGATAATTTCAATCTAGAGGAGCAGGTAGAGTTTTTGCCAATTCTTGACCACGGTGATTCTTTTGAAGTTCTTCCAACCGACTGGTCTACTCTTGCTCTACATGATGATTCCATAGCCTCTAAGGAGGAACATTTCATAATTGATGACATGATTTTTCCCAATGTCCTCCTCTATTCTCTGATTGGGGTGGTCCGTTTGTGATGCCTCCACCTAGATACATGCTTTGCCCTTGCGCTCACCAGTCACATTCGTTTTCTGTAGGGCATGATAAAGAAAATTTTGGCAAGGATAAAATTCTTTGGTGGCTCATTTTAAAATCAACTTGTTGGTTGTTGAGCTACAGTGCGTCTGGCTGAAGACGTTAAATTTAGCGCTTTTTGGGAGGCAGCCCGACGTTTTCACAGTTTGGTGTGCAAATAAATGGCTTCTTGGGAGGCCACCCACGGTTTTTGTGATTTGATGTTTTGTTTTAGTGTGTTTCTTTTACAGTTCTCAGGCCACAACGCAATGAAGCTCTCATCACTTCGCCCGACCCATCAGGTTGTATCCTTCTATCCCAACTATATTATCTCTTTACATGTCCTCTGATCTTTCTACTGTTTATGCCATTGAGGACAATGTCATTTAAGTTGGGGGGGGGGAGATAAATGTCAAAAATAAATGTCAAAAATTTCAAAAAAAATAAAATTTCTAAAAATTTCAACAAAAAAAATTTTCTTACTTTCTTGAATTGTCATGTTAAACAACAGTTTTCCCCGAGTTGAATTTCTTGACTCATGTCGCATGAAAAGTGATTCTGAATAGAAACAACTGGGAAAAGGATGTTGGATAATTTATTTACTCTAGCCATGGAAAATTGATTTAAAGAATATCTTTAAAAGTTCAGATGCACTTTCAAAGAAAAATAAAAGCACGTTGCACGCTAATGAAACAAGAAGGACAAGCCTTCTGTTATTTTAGACAAACTGTCTGATATTCTGCATTTTCTGAAGAAGAAATATGTTAGAAACTTTCTGCCATAGAAAAGTATGAGAAAAAAATAAAGCACCATGAAAAATGCTCCGATTCTGAGTAACCAGGCCTACTTCACCTAAGACGTGTTGAGGTTCGCGTCAAAAGGAAAAGGGAACTTGGATCTGTGGAACCGGGCCTACTTCACCTAAGACGTGTTGAGGTTCGTGTAAAATAGTGAAGGGTAGTGCAGCATCATGTGTGCAAAGAAAAAAAAAGGGAAAAAGAAAAAGAAAAGAATATATATATATATATATATAGTGATCCCAAATGGGACAAAAGTAATAAGGCAGACAAAAAGCTAGTGTGCTTAAAGCTCTGATTAAGAAGTGCAGAATTGAAAGGCATTTGTTCTGAATAGCAAATGGGGGACGCAATTGTCTCTATTGTGAATTTAGTATTCCACATGCACAAGTGCTACTGAATTTTGATTAGATTCTTGATCATGTACCTGAATTTCCGACATAAGGCTAATCTGTGATAATTACTCCAGATTCCTGATCTTTAGTTGACTCTATGAAAGATGAACTGGAAATGAGGCCTGAATATCTTTAAACTCTTGTTAGTCCTAAATTTTTCATTATGTGCATTGCTAAGGGACTAGCAATGAGTAAGTTGGGGGGTGTGATAAGTGTGTATTTTTACATCTTAATTCATGATTATACATATTTTTATGAGCTTAAATAATCATAAATATACACTTCTCACACTTATTGTTGAGTTTGAATCAAATGTTTAATTTTCTGAAATTAACTAATTTTAATAATAATTTTTATGTATTTATGCAGGCACGCAGTTCGAGGAAAGCTCTAAGAAAAAGAAAAAAAAGAATAACCATATATATGTTCAACTGGGCCAAAAGCCCGGAAACTTGTTCAAAAAGATAAAAAAAAATAAAATTATTTGATATTTGTTTCGATTTTTCTAACTATTTCTATCATATATATATAGATATATATATACATATATTATATAATAAAATTAAAAAAAAACGAAAAAAAAAAGATTCAAAACCCGCCCCCGCCCCCTTCCCGCCTTCGCCGCCCGCGCACGGGCGACGAGGTCGGCGAAGGGGCGGGGGGGGGGGGGGTTCGCTGGAGGCGGACGGCAGCACCCGGGCGCGACGCAGGCGCGAGCCAGGCCGGCCACGGGTGCGAGCCCACGCGCACGGGCGACACGCGGAAGGCGGGGGGGCCGTGGCGGTCGGAGCGACGCGGAGGCGGCCAGGCAGCGGGGCGCACGCGCCCGCAGGTGCGACACGCGGCGGCGCAGGAAGTGGAGGGCGCACGGCGGGCCCACGGTCGGCCGCCTAACCGGCCGAACCGTTCGGCGCAACGCGCCGGCAGAGAGAATAAGAGAGAAAAGGAGAAGAAAAAGCCAAAAAAAAATACCAGAAAAATCCGAAAAAATCAGAAAAAAATGACAAAAGGTGCAGCACACTCCAGCCTACCAAGTTGGGTCAAAAATTAGGTGCACTTGAGTGTTTTATATGAGCAAGAAGAGATTGTAAACCCTATATAAAGGGGGTATCACTTGTAATGGAGGGAGTTGGTTGTTAGAGTTAGAACTAGATGGCAAGGTTGCAAGGGAGAGAGAGTTAGCTTTAAACATTTGTAATGTAAGTTCCTTCCATTTCTGAAGTTTTTGATTGTTGAAGTTGTGTGTTTCCAAGCTTTTGAAGGCAAATTTGTAAGTTGAATTTATTGCAATACAAGTTTCATTTTAGAATTCAGTCTTTTCATAGCCTTATTTCTCATTATTGTGATCCTCATTTCAAATTCTTGTCTTCATAAAAGTTGTTCCTTTTTAAGTTTTCTTCAACTTCTATGTTCATCATTTCCTCAAATTCGTCCAAATTCATAGAGTTAATACCCACTTTCTTAAGTGCTGTCCTGTGCATTTACTGTTCATCCGTGGTGATACCTTCTTCCATTCATTCATTTTGAAGTCTTTCTAGTCCTCAAATAACTCTGAGTTCTTCATAAGAGTTGTTCCTCTCTTGTATCTATAAGTTTTATTCTTCTTGCACTTTGTCAAATTCCTCTTCTTTTGAGCTTTAGAATTAAGTTTTCTAAGTGCTGGTTTTTTGTCAATTACTGTTCATCCGAACCAATAGATCATAGTTTTTCAAGTTTTTCCTTATCTTCCTTTCATTTTCTGTTTCTGTGTTCTTCATAAAAGTTCTTCCTTTTTCAATTCTATACAACTTTCATGTTTTACACTTCTTCTCATTCTGTCTATATTTGAAGTTATGCATTTTCTTCCCACCCCTATTTTCACTTGAATTCTGTTATGTTTTCCAATTTAAGTTTTCATAATCGCACTCCAAATTCCAACAATTGATTTTTCAAAACACAAGAATATTTTCTAACTAAGAAAAATAACCAAATTCCTTCCCCGTGGGATCGACCCGTACTTACCATTATACTCATGTTTTCAAATCCATAAGTGAGTGAGTGCGGTTATAAATATTTGAAATTTGTGTGGCACGGCAATTTTAACAACGACTGTCGAGCAGAGCATCACCATGCTGAATCGCCATCTCAAACCTTCAACCCCAGGCTATTGAGGGAAGTATAGGCTTTGTTTTGGTTCCTCATTTGCTTCATTTCATCATTATTTGCCCTCCTAACTTCTCCTCTACTTTTTGCAAATCATCACAAGTTCTTGAACCTGTGCGGCGGGACGCCCTTCGTCGGCTCGGGGCGGAGTCATCCTGCCTCCTCTTCGTCCTTCGTTGACTCCATCTTGAAGAGGGGAGTATCTTCTTCGATTTCCATCTCTCTGGGCTCTCTATACTTGCTCCAATTTCTTATTCTTCTCCCTTACTTTTCACAAATCATCACAGTTTTACACTTAGTTTCTGCACAGTTTCCTACACGTTTATACATTTTTCTCCATTTTGCACAACATTTTCTCTCTATTCTCTCCATCAAATTCTGTAATTTCAAATCATATGCATGCACAACACTCCCACCTTTCATTTGCACCCATTTATAGGGGTTAAAAACTCTCCCCCGGCGCGTTCTCCCCCATTCTTTCATGCTATTTCATCACTTCGGGCATGTGCTCCACTTTCATAATCTAATGGGTGTTCTTTCGTTTTCATGGCTTTGTTTTGCATGAGACAATCAATAGGACGTGAGGCCCTCTCCCTCTAGCCGGCTGGAAGGAGAGGTGTACCCACGATCGATTCCCCGCATCCTTTCAAGCGCGATCTCACGTCGTGGCGGTTCATCTTAGGGCTGCATCTTCTTCTTCATTTTCCCAAGGTACACAGTAGATTTCCATTCATTATAGCATCTATTTCCTATTGCTAATCCTTGGGTGGCGATCACGGTTCATTTTTATATCTTTATCGCCCTTTATGTTTCATGTTTATATGCATGTTTATGTGTGCATAGTTAGCATGGGGCGGGGAAGGATAGATTAGAAATCTAACATTTTTATATCTACACCTTTTTTGGCAATCACGGTGGGACGAATAGTGCCCATCACGTCATTTTTTTAGTCTCTTGCATGTTGGGTGGGTGTCCATGTATGTTTGGGTAGTCTCCTCCACATTTTTCCATCATTCTATCAATTTTCAGGTCTGTCAGGGGTACACGGTCTATCGTAGGGCCGCCTAGACCTTTAAACGGCCTTTCTAGGACCGCCCAAACCCTCCGGGGTTATAAACGGTCCTCCTAGGACCGTCCAGCACTTGGGCGGTCATCCAGTAGACCGTTTATAGGGTAAAAACGGTAATCCAAGGACGTTTTAGTAGTTCTTACCGGGCAGGATTTCTATTCACAGGGGCCTTATTCATTTAGACATAACTTTATCTTCCGACGTCGGATTTGGCTAATTCTTATTGCGTTGTGTTGTCCTTTGTATTGTCGTTCCATACACATAAAGTTTGCATCATTTGGGAATCATTTGCATATTTTAAAAGTGTCTCCATTTTTGCATTTTCTACATTTAGTTTGCATGCGGTCTGCGCACAGGTTCACGAGGACATCTTTCTTAGACGATTTGAGTGGCCTCCTGAGGTCGGATTGCCCTGTTCTTAGACCCATTATGTAGATCTTTGTATTATCTTTCCATCCATAGCTCATTTGCATCGTTTGGACATCATTTGCATATTTAAAAAGTGCCTCTATTTTTGCATTTTTTGCATCTAGTCTTAGGCAGATTTGGGGCAGATTCACAGGGCCGTTTTGCTTGCTGATTTAAATTGCCTTCAAGGGTCTGTTTTGGTTGTTTCTTGGTTCCATTGGGTAGTCTTTTGTATTATCTTCACATCCACATATTATTTGCATGAATTGGACTTCATTTGCCTACTTAAATATTGCCTTCATTTTTATATTTTATGCATAAAACTCACTTGTAGGTCCAAGGTCAAACACAAAGGTACGTTGTCCTTTGATGATTTTCTTATCTTTTAGTGCCTAGTTGTCCCTATTTTCGGCCTTACATCATTGTTATTTTTATTATTTTACACTTTTTATGTATTTTTTGATGTTAGCATGATTTCATGATTGTCTTGACTTGCTAGACTTAGGCTAGAAATTGCATGCACCCCGGTGCACATAGGATCATGCATATTGACATATTGTAGTTGCATTCCCCATCGGTAAGTGATCCTCTCACTCCCATATTCCTTGAGCTCGACTAGGTGATCTTATCCGAGACCTTCGTAAGTCCCCGTGAGCCGTGGATTCCCACACGGACGCCGGGCCGGTTGTACCGTTCCACCCCTTAGGCTTACATTTGCATATGTTGTGAAGGAATTAACCTTAGTCAAACCAAAGTTTGGACCTTATTCCCTATAGGATACCTATCTTGAGGGAATTAATCTCAATTCAAATCATTAAAAGGCCCACCCAAAATTTTGACAATAAAATATTTTCTATCATATTAACTTGTTTGACTTGGGTGAAATCCTTCATATTGTTTTGTTGTTTGGGCTTGTCCAAGCCCATTTGTGTTATTTTATGTTGCATTCCCCACTACCCATATAGGTTTTGTCATTAGGCCCATTTAGGCTAGTCCATTCTGTGTGTCCATTTGTCTAGTCACATTGACCTAGGTCCTTTCGTTTCCCCTTTGCATTATTGAGTCAGTTCCCCTCTTTGATCCTCGAGCCCTTACTTCCCTCACTGTATTTCCCTGACTTTCATGTTTAAAGTCTCCATTTTCAATCATGGAGCACCATCTTTCTCCTGTATATTATCCTTCTTCTTCCCCATCTTCCAATTCATGCGTGAATTATTCTTTCCACGCGGGCCCATCTCCTTGTGACCCTTCCGACCCGCAAGCCAACCACTTATCATCTGTCGCTTGCCAAACAGACCCGGTCCAGGCCCAAAAACTCACTGTTGATCACCTTAATGAGCCTCATTCTCCTAACGGGCCTCATTCATCTAATGGGCCTTATTCCTTTAATGGGTCTCATTCTCCTAGTGGGCCTTATCCCTTCAATGGGCCTCATCCTTCTAACGAGCCTCCATCTTCTACTCTTAATGGACCCCATTTCTTTAGCAGGCCTTCTTATTCTCCTAATGGGCCCACTTCTTTTAATGGGACTACTCCTCCTACCCATGTTGCTGTTGGCCCAATGGGTCCTCATTCTTATGATCATGATTTTTCCAGGCCCATGTATCCTGCCACTCCTGGAATGGGCTTCCCTTCTTCTCAATCCGGATCCCTTTATCCAACCCAATACCACAATCCTGGTCCAAATTCACACTCTCTTGCTCAGGCTGACTTGTATTCTTCTCGATCTCTCCCCATTGAGGAGATGATTGCTCAAGCCCAACACCAGCTTGATGAACTTCAACGTCAAATTGATCCCCAATCCTCTTTAAGTGTTCCGTTTGCATTCCAAGGTATTCAGCTTCCACCGCGTTCACAAATTCCTACATATTGCCGCTATGGTGGAGTCGGTGACCCCTATGTGCACTTGAAGGAGTCGCTTTATGAGTCGGCCCAATTCCGACATGACCAACTTCTGATGGCTTATTTATTTGGTCTGTCGTTGGAAGGCCCAGCTCGGGATTGGTTCTTTGCATTTTCGCAAGATCAAGTGATGAATTTTCAAGCCGTTCAAGAGAAATTTCTTCAGTAGTTTCAAGACAAGGTTGGGCCCAGGTATTCAATGGTTGATCTAGCCCATGGGCTCAAGTCCCGGGGCATATTCCGGAGTGAGAGCAAATCAAAAGATCATTTCTAATGCAACACTCGAGTACCGCTTTATCTTAGCCTTGAACGAAATCACCTCATGGCAACAGCTTTACAGCCGAGCTCGCTTCCTCCGCCAACAACTCCTAGTTTCCCTTGACCCCGAGTCTCCTTCACCTTCTACGCCCACGTACGCCTCCAATCCATCATCTCTCACATATCCTTCCATGAGTCAGCCCTCCACCACATATCCTTCCACAAGCCAGCCTTCCGCTCCCAAACACCCATATACCTCCACATATCCTTCCACATATCAACCCTCCACAAGTCAGCCCTCCGCCATTTCATCTCCGCAAGCGTCCCTCGCTCCGGTCAAGGAAACACTACACCCCGAGCAGGTGGATGCCGTCTACATACCTCCTCGCTCTGCTCCACATATGCCTCTGCCTAGTCTCTCCACCAGTTGCCATACGCCTTTGACTTCACAACCCCCACTTCCTTCTCCACCTCCATCTCCATTACCTTCCCATACCCCTCGGCATCTTCCGTGCCCGAAGCGGGCTCCTCGTACTCCGTTGCCGGAGTGTTTTATTGATATTTTTAGGGCTTTGATGGCTACTCACGTGTTGCAACTCCCTCCGGTTATGCCTTACCAACCCGCGATCGAAGATTCACTCCAATTTTGTGATTTTCATCGTCAGCAGGGGCATTTGGTTGAGGATTGCCCCGAGTTTCAAGAAATTATTTATGACCTAGAAGATAATAAGCGGATCGATTGGGCTGCCATGCATGAAGTCATTTTAAATTTCCACAGCAAGCAGCAGCAACAGTCGCCGTCCAGGCAGCCGTTTCCACTACAAGACCAGGGGCACCCCTGCGATTCTTTATCTGGCATTGCACCCGCTCCGCCACCTACTCCATCACCTGTCTCCTCCCCTATGCTTCTGTCTACCTCATTGCCTACCTCATCACCCTCTCCATCTCCACCTACCCCCTCACCTTCACCATCTTCTACTCAATCTTCACAACCTCCACCCACCCCAGCCTCTACTCAGGCAAGTGCCACCCTTTCCCCCTCCATTTCCGTTACCACCACTTCCACTCTTGACGGCACTCGGCGGGTCATGCCGATACGTCGACGGTGGGCGCCGCGACCCTCCTCTTCACCCTCTTCATCACCAGCACCACCTCCACTACCTCCATTGATCACATCACCATCTCCGATATCCCTACCGCCATCACCACTGCCCTCAATACCTCCTCTCCTAGCGACCCCTGTTCCATTACTACCACCATCTCCACGACTTCTGACATCTCCTTCGCCATCATTGCCCGAGCCTGAGTAGGCTACCCCTGCACCTACACCTCCGCCTTTGCCTTTACCCCCTCCTATGTCTCCACTTTTACCTTTGCCTCCAACCGATCCTATTATCGCCGTTATCCCTCCACCGCCTAAGGCTTCTACACCTCCTAAACCTTCACCCACGCCTTCCAAGCCTATTACCTCCACTTCTCCATCCCTTTTCACCCCACGGAGCGGGTGTGCATTATCTTTGGTGCCCCTTGGGTTTGGTCCCTAGGGATATGATGAGCCAAGCCAGGTTTCGATGGTGCATTTCAAGATTCAGGATGTTATTTCCCGCATGCCAATCCGAGTCCTAGTCCCTGGCTGTTTGGGGGATGATGAGCCTACACTTTCAAAGACGATTCTTAAGAAGAGTTCCCTTGCATTAGTGCCAGTTTCTGCTAAAGCGAGGCCGGTGGCGATCTCTTTGCTTGCCGGGAAGTCCACCATTAATGCTGTTATTACTTCTCGCTCTATTGCTGTTCAGTTCACTGGCCAGGAAGGGTTCTCTACCTAGATTGTGCTAACTCGTACGGCTGCCAAGAGCTTGATGGATTCCATATTCAAGGGGCAATTGGCCGTATTTTCAAGATTTTTCAAGGACATTCTGCACATTCTATGTAATCTCCCTCAGTTTATTAGCATGCTGGCTACGTCAATGCCGCGTATTGATCTCCCTTAGCTTCATCCATCTCTTCTAGCAAGGGAGCTATATTTCATGCCTGATTGTCGAGGGGAGATGTCAAATCTCATGTTACTTGTGCCGAGCGACAAAACTCCATCGTTTTCTGATATTCATCCTTCTAAGGAGTCACTTGCTCAAGGATGCCCACATGTTGTTAGCACCAGATGTTTAGGGGCAACTGCCCCAGCAAGGATGCATGTTCATAGATGGGCTAGGTCGTCCGCCAGATGGGCCGCTATTTGAGAAAACATTGCAGATCAAGAAGTCCAAAGGCCCGAGTCCGTGTCAGGCGGATTCATTTCAAGGAGATTTCTACCAAGAAGAGGCGGCGGCACAAGTTCAAGAGCCATCGATTGTGCACTCAGGGGTCCACTTCTTCCTCTTTTTCTTCCTTTTATTCATCTTTTCTTCTGCTCAGCTCCCACCCTTGGGTGGTGTACCTCCCTTCCTCTAATCCAGTTTCCATAATTTTATCTTCTCTTTTCGGGTCCGTAAACCCCCATTCTTCTTTCTCCCCTCATCCGGAACCTCTGGATTCTCCATTTTCTCATGATTTTAGGCCTCGGCCTATGTCATTCTTCCATCCCGATCTCGGGACATCATTCGATTCTTCCCCGGGAGTCCTGGGAGTCTCCTTTGATTCTTCCCCGAGACTTCCGACTGTCACTTCTGGTTCTTCCCCGACCTTGTCAGGTGTCCATGCTTCTTCTTCCCCGCCTCTGGCGGGTGATCGCTACTATCCTTCTCCGACCATGTCGGATGATTCTTATTCTTCTCTTTCTTTTTACTCTTCCTCACCCATTCGGGATTCTCACCCTTTCTCATGCTATTTTCGAGGCTTTAGCTCGCCTTGATCTTAGTTAATCTTTGTTTATTCTGTATCTGGTTCCTTGTTATCAGGGCCTCAGTGTCTTAACGAGGGAGTTCTAGCCCTTGTCTCTCTTCCTTTTTATCCCTTCTTCGTCCAGTATGATGTCTGCCACTCCTCTGTGTCTAGGAATCCAATCATTTGCTCTCCTTTCATCCTTCATCCTGGGAAGTAAGGAATATCAAGCTCGCGCTTCTCAAAGCTCGATGATCGAAATCACTTCAGGATGCCAATTTCCATGCCATGGATTTGTGAATGTATCTTTTATATTATGCAAGAACATGTTATCATTGCTATTATTCTATTATTTCTGCACATGCTTATAATGCTGGTTTCTCAACATGCTTGAGTGGCTTAGTTAGTTTGCTTAGTCAAATGAGTCGCTTCTGCAGCATCTTAGGCTGGTGATAGCTTAGTGCTGGGGGTCTGAATTTCTTTCCCCGATCGTCGAGGGTGTCCTTTTAGCACGGGTTTTTCACACACTTCACGGCGAGCCATGGCCAATCTCTCTGAAGGGACATCGTTGCTGCTTTGGCCATACTATGGGTATGCACGAGGGCCTTTTCTCTTCTTTGCTCAGCCAAGTGCAGGGGCAAGAGAGTGATGGATGAAATAGCCAACCTAGACATTCCCCAATACGAGAGAGGTTTCAAATAGTGACAGTCTTAGAAAAAATAAAAGAATGAAAAAAACCATGAAAAATGCCCCTGATCCTAGTAACCGGGCCTGCTTCTCCTAAGACAAGAGATGAGATTCGCGTAAAATGGTGAAGGGTAGTGCGGCATCATGCGTATGTCAAAATCAAGAACGAGCTTTATTTCAATATTTGGCCAATAAGGGCTATGTCAAAATTATATATGAAAATCAATGCAAAATTATAATTAAAGACTCAATGCCCCGGTGCAACAGACCTACTCTTTGAGGGATGATGCCTTGAGAGGAAGTCAAATCCTGATATCTCCCCTCCTGCATGAAGTTTGTCCCCCATTTTCTTCTATTTCGCCCTCTTAGGCTGGGTTGAATCCCGGGTATGGCCGTAGTAGGGGCACCGTTCTTTAGAGGCGATTGGTTGTGGTAAGCCACCCTCGTATGCTCGCCCTGCTCAATGGAAGTCTTTAATGAGAGGGGACGGGATGACGACCCATTGGCCAGTAGTTTGATCCTATCCTTGGTTGTTGCAGATAACTTTACTTTCCAAATCCAAAACAAAAACAAAACAAAAACAAAAAAATCAAACAACAAAAAAAATAAATAAAACAAAAAAAAATTAAATATGTCAAAATGTCCAAAAGATCAAATATGTAAAAAATTTTAAAAAAATCAAACATTCAAAAATACCAAAAATTTAAAAAATAAAAAATTCAAAAATTCAAAAACCAAAAATATTTGTTCTTTGTTTCTTTGTGTGCAGGTTCAAGCTTTCGTTGCTCTATCTTTCGCTCTGCCTCCTGCTCATATCCTTAATCTGTTCTCTCCTTCTTCAATCTTATCTCTCGATCTGTTCTGAAGCTCATATCCTTCTCAGCTTTTAGCTTATTTAACATGATCATATCTCCTTGAGAGGACTTTGACTCACGATTATGAACCTGGCGGTTCTGCTTCATCTGATCTTGGGGTTTGATTGAAGGGTGTATTTGTCATGTCTTTTGTCCCGTCATGTCCTTGTCACGTGTTTATGTCCCTCTGTGTCGTCCCACGCATGTTGTTTTGTCCCTCACCGCATGTTGTTAGTTGTCTTGCACATGTTGTTAGTCGTCCCTCTATGTCCCGTGTGTTGTCCCAACCGTGTGGTCATTCCTCATATTCTTGTCCCAACCGTGTGTTGTCCTGCCGCGTTGTTATCTTGTCCCATCATATTCATCATGCATACATGTGGTTTGTTCATGCCATTGCATATGTGCTTGTTTGTCTTATTGTATTATTTTCCATTCGTTTGATCATTATGTTATGTTGTGTTGTATGTCATTCAAGTTGATGGTTATGTTATCGACATTATGTTCATCTTTATGTTATGTTCATGTTGTTTATTGTCTTATACAAGAAATCCCATAAAAATAAAAAAAAATAGAAAATCTAAATCCAAAAAAATGCCGTTTCGCTTGGTAGGTAAGTTAGGTATGGCTCTCTATCCTTGCTCATTGTTGCATTACTATATGTTATCAACCTTATTATAGCCTCTCAAGGACCGGATGGTTGCCCATGTGTTCT
Organism: Amorphophallus konjac; assembly: GCA_022559845.1. Lineage (NCBI taxonomy): Eukaryota > Viridiplantae > Streptophyta > Magnoliopsida > Alismatales > Araceae > Amorphophallus > Amorphophallus konjac. The sequence continues at coordinate 32,031,334 of CM040120.1, forward strand.
AAGATCTGATGTTCCCTTTTAACAAAAATGATGATGATCTAGGAGGATACGGTTAATCGTTGGATAGGCCGCTCGGTTGAGTTGGGTGGGGGACGATGGACTCTATCTCGCACGCCGTGGTTGCAAGAAGACTCTTGACTCCGTCTTGGCTCAGTCTTACAATAATATTCTTGAGTACTTTCTATTTTATTCTATCTTTGCATTCGTTTTGATGATTTCTTTATTTTAGCCCAACATGAATCATGTCATTTTTTGAGCACTCACGTCTCGTGATCCCTTCAAGGTTTCTCTTCAACAATGGTTAATTACGCTTAATTTCTCTTGGATAAGAGATTCTTATTCCACATCGAGTTTGAACATTCTCTCTGATCTTTTCGTTCGGTCTGGTTGGCCAGCGTGATTCCTACCTGGATTTTATCTCAGTTTTACTTTCTCCTTTTCCAGCTTTTCAGTTGTGATCTTTCCGACCCCCTCATCGTCTGTGGATTGTCCCCGATGAGGTTGGCCGTGTTTCTTTTTTTTTCTGTTAGTTTATTTCTCCAGACATGTCTCATTCTTGCCATCCAGTCCGTGTGGTTAGTTCGGCATTTTCGGGAGAATTCCTATCGCTCGTTTGTTGTAATGGGTGTCTTTTTACCTTGATGTCCGCTTATCAGTTCTCTCCGCTTCATCTCCGCATCATCTCCATTTCACGTCGTTGTTGCTTTTGCTCCATCTCCATTCCATTTCACCTCCGCACCACTTTCACTCGTTCCCTTGCAAAGCGGACATCAAGGAGAGGTATCTGTTGACACCCGTTTTTAGCCTGCAAGTTGAGTTATTTATCTTATTCATCATTTTTGATGTCCCAAATTAACCATTATTTTGGAGCCTTCATTGGATGGATTTCGAGCCCATTTCATTGTTCCATTCCCTTTGAGCCTTGGAGATCATTATTTCTTAGAGCCCTGGAGCTGATCTTATCACCTTCCGACCTTCCAAGTCAACTTACGGCCCATTTAGGTCGACTTCAAGCATTCGGCCCCTTTCGCTGCGCAGTCTTAAAAAATGGTCCTTTTTCATCCTCTTATGCTCCTCGAGTCATTAAGTGTCCTTCACCAAAGTTGTTCCATTTTTAAAGCCCTACATTTTCTTCTTCTATGCCATTGGCTAGTTCCCCACCGTTTTCAAGTCCCAACATTCTTCTCTGTTCTCGCCCCATTTTCTCTCTCTTCTAATCGTCTTTTCATCTTTCTATCTTCATGAACGTTGTTCATTTTTTAGTTATCTACAATTTCTTCGTCTGTCACTTTCTCTAATTTTGCACCGTTTTGAAGATATTTGCTGATTTCTAAAGTCATGCGAGCTTGACAGCAAAACGGTCAACAGTTGACCGTCCCATGAAGAAAAAGTCACTAGTGGACCGCTCAATGAATAAAACGGTCAACAGTTCACCGTGTGAACAGTAACTTTTATTTATTTTATTTATTTTTTATTTCATTTTTATTATTTTTGAAATGTCAAAAAATAGTCTTCTTGAGACTGCTACTATCAAAAACTGATCTTTTGAAGACCGGTTATTCATTTCTTGTGCCAGAAGTCTCTCGGTCGCCCCAGTCGCCTGGCGGTCATCCCATGACCGTTTATATTCAAATGGCGGTCCTCCCTAGACCGTTTTATTCATGAAGCGGCTGCTGGATAGACCATTTCTACAACAGATAGTCCAAAAGTTCTTGAACTCCGTCTTCTTCGCCGCCGGACTCTAAGGTCGAACCTGTCCAACAGTGCCTCCTTGTTAGGGTTCTATCTTATAGAATCCTCCACGAAATTGAGCCTCGTTTATTTCTCTGTCTTCCCCTTTGTATTATCTTGAATTTAGAATATGGAGCACGAATTTTAATTGACCATATCTCCTTGAATCTTGGCTGCAAGTTCTGGTTTTACGCATTTTATGCAACAAAAACTCTGCCAGATTAGGTTCCAAAGCCTTCTTTCAAGAGTCATAGCTTTCACATCCTTCCACCAAAGAGAGTCCCGTTTGTTCCTACGTCTTATCTTGACTATTATCTCGAGAATGTTCCAGAGATCTTGAGATTTGGTGGACTCTATGTCCTGGAATTGTGAGAGAAAGTTCGGGATTTCACCACTTTTCTATAAATAGATGCCCAATTCGCCTGCGCGACGGGGGGCTCTTCTTCGACCTGGGGCGAAGCCATGCCGAATCGCCGTCTTAAACCTTCGACCCCAGGCTATTGATGGAAGTATAGGCTTTGTTTTGGTTCCTCATTTGCTTCATTTCATCATTGTTTGCACTCCTAACTTATCCTCTACTTTTTACAAATCATCACAAGTTCTTGAACCTGTGTGGTGGGACGCCCTTCGTCGGCTCGGGGCGGAGTCATCCAGCATCCTCTTCGTCCTCTGTTGACTCCATCTTGAAGAGGGGAGTATCCCCTTCGATTTCCATCTCTCTGGGCTCTCTATACTTGCTCCAATTTCTTGTTCTTCTCCCTTACTTTTCACAAATCGTCACAGTATTACACTTAATTTCTGTACAGTTTCCTACACATTTATGCATTTTTCTCCATTTTACACAATGTTTTCTCTCTATTCTCTCCATCAAATTCTGTGATTTCAAATCCCATGCATGCACAACACTCCCACCTTTCATTTGCACCCATTTATAGGGGTTAAAAACCCTCCCCCGGTGGGTTCTCCCCCATTCTTTCATGCTATTTCATCACTTCGAGCATGTGCTCCACTTTTATAATCTAATGGGTGTTCTTTCATTTTCATGGCCTTATTTTGCAGGAGACAATCAATAGGACGTGAGGCCCTCTCCCTCTAGCCGGCTGGAAGGAGAGGAGGTGTACCCACGATCGATTCCCCGCATCCTTTCAAGCGTGATCTCACGTCGTGGCGGTTCATCTTCGGGCCGCATCTTCTTCTTCATCTTCCCAAGGTACGCAGTAGATTTCCATTCATTATAGCACCTATTTGCTATTGCTAATCCTTGGGTGGCGATCACGGTTCATTTGTAAATCTCCATCACCCTTTATGTTTCATGTTTATATGCTTGTTTATGTGTGCATAGTTAGCATGGGGTGGGGAAGGATAGATTAGAAACCTATCATTTTTATATCTACAGGAAGGGTTAAAGGATGGTGTGGGGATACAAGAGAAGGTGAAATAACCTCAGAGATAGCCCAATAATAAAATGATATTGCAGGAAATTAAATAAATAACTAAACTACTACAAGGTCCAATGTATCTCATATCCAAATTGAGTACAGTCAATAGAAAGAAAAGTACAAGTACACAGGGCATATCCCGGCTCTGGCAAACAGGCGACTAACCCTGGATAGAGGAACCAAGCTGAAACTCCGCCGTGCCTCTCGACGACCCCGCCTCACCTAAAAAGCATGGGTGAGCCTCATTTCATTGGCTCAGTAGGGATCCCACGGACCCCTACCTCGCACGAGAGAAACAAAACAACAAGTACGACGAAAGGTAACACCAACTAGTAGGAGTACGGTAGAAGCAGTAAGCAGTAATAAATAAATAGAAAAGCTCCCTACAACTAACTGTACCAAACCAACCGACCTCAAATCGGCGGGAAAACAAAGCTGGACACGTCCCCTGACGTCTTACACTGCGCCTCAAGTGTCTGACTGTGATGCCCCAAGCGGAGATGGAGACACAACAGTAACCAGCACCACAAACAAGGACAAGTTGGGGTCGTGCTCATCAGCGTGGGACCGACGTCCCCAGCCCAGTGTGAACACACTGACCATGCGCCCTACGTCATATCCTCTAGCCGATTCTTCCCCCGAAGCCTGGACTCGACTGCGGGTGGGGGCCCTACGGTAGCCAGTGTTGGGACGCTAAAGGTGATCTAGAGGGGGGGTGAATAGATCAGTCACCCGTTAAAAAATTACTGCAGCAGAATCAAATGCGGAATGAAAACTTCTACTGAACAGATAATGGGCACAATGCAAATACCACCCAGAACAGTTGAAGAACCGTTCTAAGCAAACATATACTGCGCAAAGACAGAAATATAGAAGTTATGCAAACAACAAAACAAACACACAGTAGACAAAGGCTTTTAGGTGGTTCGATCCTCCAGACCTACATCCACCCCACACTCAACCCGAGTGTGGATTACTGCTGGCTCACAGCTTGAACCGCTGGGCCTCACAGCTTGCCTACAATCCGCTGAGCTTCACAGCTTGCTGTCCAGTGGAATCCTCCACTGTAACCGCTGGGGATTACAGCTTGACCCGTCCAGAGGCAGCACCTCTGCAAACGCTGACTAACAGCTTGAACATAAGAGTTTCAAAAACAAAACAAAAAGGCAAACAAACGAAAAGGAAATGTATCCCTGCAGGGAATGTAGCTCAAACAAGTGAGCAAACTCAGATCGGGTTTTGAACCAACGATCTGAGGAACAAATCTCTCAACTCTTTACTCTCTCAACTCTCTTTCTTTTCTCTCTTTCTTTTTCTCTTCTGTTGGATCGAAGGGCTCTCTGCTCTCTATTTTCCTTCAAGGCTTCTGCTTTCGATCTGTCTTCATCTGTGGACGAAGGCTTCCTTTTATAATCAGTCACAGCAGGAGCAGCACTGGGCGCGTGTCTTCCACAGTTCCCGCCCAAGTGTTTTGGCCACGTGTCATCCTGTCAGCCCTTCCAACCTTAGATCACGTGCCCAACGAACAGAGCCTGTCAGATTGATAATTATCAGTTTAATGTCGACACCTTTGTACAGACTTCGTTCGAAGCAATGTATATACTTGACGTAGTGTATGCAGCACACCGATGCATTGTATAAACTTTGCAATGTGAAGACAATGTATAGACATTGTAATGTGTTATGCAGAATGCATCAAGCAAAGTATGAACATCAAGAATGAATGCATAATGACTGTATGGACTTTGCACTGTAGAGACTTCGCAATGCGAAGACAACGCATGTACAGACTATGCGTTATGCAACCAGACGATGTCTAGACTTGCTCATGACTGTCTAGACTCTGCTTGCGTTGTATAGACTTTAGTGAATGCATTCTAGACAGACATTGTACAGACTTGATGAGACGATGCATGCACGATGTGTGGACTTGTCCAATGTACAGACTTAGCATGAGACGCTAAGTGAGACGGAGGACGATGTACAGACTTGAAGGGTAATGCATGCGATGTACAGACTTGCCAATTCAAGGGCTGTACAGACTTGAACAATGAATGTGCAGACTTGATCCAATGCAAGGCAAACGAATGTATGGACTTCACGATGTGTGGACTTGTCAGCACACTATGTATAGACTTTGCCTCGTGCAAGCCAATCCAATGTAAAGACTTCAAGCTCATGCAAGCAAAGCCAATGTATAGACTTGGCGTTTGTGTGAGCATGCGATGTACAGACTTTGTGTTGTGAACACAGGCTGTACAGACTTGCTAACATGCATGAACAAATGGCATTGTATGGACTTTATGAGCGCTAGGCCAGTGTACAGACTTTGCGAGCGCTAAGTCGATGTACAGACTTGAAGAGATGCATGCTACAGTGCAATGTATAGACTTGGAAGCATATGAACATGGCGCTGTACAGATTAAGAATGAGAGCCCAATGTACAGACTTGGTGGAACTGAGCGTAGGTAAAGATTAAGAATGTATAGACTTGCTCAGTTCAGCACGTAGGTAAAGATGCCAATGTAGTGTACAGACTTTGAGCGTAGGTAAAGACAGCAATGTGCAGACTTCAGCTCTAAGTCTATACAACCAATGTAGTGTTCAGACTTTGCAAGAAACACTAGACGCTGTACAGACTTAGCCACAAGCTGAACAATCAGATGTATAGACTTGAGATGAATGCATGAACAATCCGATGTACAGACTTGCCAAATGGATAGAGTTTAAGTCCAATGCGAAAGGCTGTACAGACTTGGATGAATGAACAAGCATGAATGTATAGACTTTGAAAGACACTGCATGAACAATATGATGCTATGTACAGACTTGGGCTGTACAGACTTGCTGCCTAGTCGATGTACAGACTTCCTATATGTTCAAGTCCAATGTATAGACTTGCTGAGATATGCACCTGAAGAATGTACAGACTCTAAGCGTGAATGATGCAGTGATGTATAGACTTTGCAAATGTTCATGCTACCAATGTACAGACTTGCTATGCTTACGCATGGACCAAGTCTGTATAGACTTTGATGCAATTCATGAACAAGAAGGTGATGTACAGACTTCTTAACAGACACAAGCAATGCAATGCACTGATGCAGTATATGCACAGAAGAAGCAATGCACCGATGCAATGTATGCACAAAGCAGATATTGAACTGAAGCAATGGATGTATAGACTTGATATCTGACAGAATGCAATGCATCGACCAAGTGTTTGCATATGCAGTAACTAGCAGTAATGCATGTACACTAAACACAATGAATGGCTCACTGTGAAACTCTCCCTGTGTTGCTATCATCAAAACAAGATACCATAAGCTTGTGCCTAAGGGGCACAACATTCTCCCCCTTTTTGATGATGGCAACAAAGTGACAGTGGGTCATGTGGACGCCAAAAAAATGACGATGATGGTGATGGCGACATTCGCGTCTACACATTAGAGCGCGAGTCGAAGATGGAAATGCCGAACAAACCTCATGCCTCGCCCGATCAGGACGAGAACTCGCTTGGTGGTCCACTACCTGCTAAGGAAGCCCCCAGGCAGAAGATACAGCTACAACGCTCCTACCGGCCATGCCGAGAGCTGAATCAGAGAGAAGTCGGGAATTTCGGCACAGTCTCGGTACGCACCGAAAGTCACGCAGAATCTGGGACCGAGTCCCAGAGGCTACAAACGGAATACTGCAGAGGCCATACATTGCAACCGGAACATTCTGGGAATGCCGACATTCATATAAACGGCCGCGACTTCGAGAAGAATCCGTTTAGTGCTTAAAACGGCACGAAGGAGCCTTAAAACGGCGCGCCTTAAAACGGCGCGCCCCCCTCTTAAAACGGCGCGCCCCTTTCTTTTTGGCTACACGGCGCGCGAAGGGGCATCCCCTTTGATGCTTAAAACGGCGCCCCTTTGAATAGGGCGCCGTTTTAACCCCTCATTCCATTCTCTGCTTCCCCGGCGCGCAATCAACCATCCCATCCGCCAGCCGATACCCTGTTTTTGCATCAGCCTGGTGCCTAGAGGGCATTCAATGCTCTGAAGCCCTGTCTCCATGGGCATTCAATGCTCTGGAGCCCTATCTCCACCTCCGTTCGACAACGTAGCTGCATCGACGGTGAAGACAAGCATCCATGGTGGTGGCAGCAGTAGCAGATCCTCCCGGCAAACCTGCAAACATCCCGTCCTAGGATGAGTGCCAGTGTACGGCACGAATCAGCAGCATCCAACACAACAACAACGTTGTTGCGAGCAAGGCAGGGGTGACGGGAATCCTCTCCCCCACTGTCCGTTCTATAAGAGGCATGCTCCACTGGAGAAGAAGAAAAAAGGAGGAGAGCTGCTCGAACCCCCTCGGCTGTATGCAGTGAAGAGAAGAAGAAAAAGAAGAGAAGGAAGCTCCACCCATCCATGCCAGAGAGGTGAAGAAAGAAAGAGAGAGGAGAGTGAGAGTGAGAGGTGAGCTCGGAGGGGGAGGAGCTTGTGCTCCGTTCCCCCTCCCCCAGCGATGTATTCCCTCCTTTCCCTCTACTGTATTCTCTCCTTTTCTCGCTTTAGGGTAGATTCCCAACTGTATTTCTCTTTGCAAACGAATAAAAAGAAAAGCCCTTTTTGCAACATACGGTGTTCTTCTGCTTCCCTCTCTTTCTCTCTGCCTTCTCCTCATCCATGCCCTTCGAAGCTTGCTTCTCCATAGCATGGCCTTCGAAGGAGTCCGTCAGGGGATGAACATTCATGGCCTCTCGTGGCACACATTCGTCCCGCTTATGAAGTTATCACCCGTGAGCCGTGGTCGCTCTCGTAGGCTGGCCCTCGAGCGTTCCACACTCACACTTGGGCTAACGGACCGCCGTGAGGCCGTTCCGCATTTCTTGAGAGTTTACCCGGGAGTAATCCGTGTGGTGACTCTCCTTTATCTCTGGCAAGTCCCGGTCCGGGGGAGATGCTGCCGGATTCTCGCCATGGCCAAAAACACTCAGGAACGAACGAACAAACCACCTCTGAGAACAAGAACAACACACAGTAAGCTCTGTGAATCAAACCCTTCGAACGAATACTTAAGCATTCATGCTAATTCACCTCAATGAACGACTAAAAATGATTAAACCCCCTTTTTCATCAACCTAATCTTCCAAATGGATGAATAAACCTGTCATTAACCCAACCTGCAGGTGAAAGAAAAGAAAGCACACAGTCAAAATCAAGAAACTCTCGGGAGGGGCTAATCCGTCGCGGCCACCGCTCCATGGCGCCGTTTTAACCCTCCTCACAATAGCCCCATCTCCATTTGCAATCTAAAAACGGTGCACCCCTTTCAATTCTAATCCGGCGCCCTTAAAACGGCGCGCCCCTCTCCCTTTGAATGGCCCAATTTCGGCGCGCCCCCCTTTGTTTAACCGTTAAAACGGCGCGCCCTTGACTCCCTTCTCTCCTGGGCTTGGACCCCCCTTAACCGGCGCGCCCTATGGCATCTCCCTTTAACCGGCGCGCCCCATTTCCTCCCTTGCAACCCTTAAAACGGCGCCCCTATAACCGGCGCGCCCCCCCCTTTTTAATGTCCTAAATCGGTGCCCATCTGTGCTTCGCTATTCACCTTAAAACGGCGCCCCATTTCCTCTCTTGAGCTCTAAAACGGCGCCATCCTCTTCCTTCGCTAACCGGCGCGCCTCCTTAATACAAAAAGGGAATAAACAAGCAAAAGAAATAATGATAAAAGGTCAATCATGCTAATAAGAGAATAAAAGGAACTCCATCACCCGTGCCTTAATTGAATTTTTGTTCCGGGGGCGCTGCCCCCGGAAACCCCCGCAAGGGGCGTTGCCCCCTTGACCCCCACGACCTGACCGCGCAGGTCGATCCGCGTGCGAGGGCGCATGATGGCAAGTTCAGGCTCCACACTTAACAATTCGCTCCCTCGGACTCGGTGCAAAGAGAAAATCAATGATGCCTTGTGGTATCGGGCGTGGACCGCGGAACCCCCGACATGGTCATGGTCCGAACACCGTCTGGGCCAATAGTTCGTTAACTCGACCCGCTTCTCCCAGGATCTAATCCCGCAACGCCACATTAAACTTGTCGTGTCTACGGTAGACATTTGCACGGTTTTATCATCATCTTCGATGCTTCAAACGTGGACTCGCGTCCGAACAATGAATGGTCCGACCGTGACCGACATGCACGTATACCTTGGAACCTTCGTTTCCCAAGACTATGCGTGAAAAGAAAAGTAATGACTCCCCGTGGCATCAGACGTGGTCCTCGGAAACCCCGATATGGCCATAGTCCGCAACCACCTCGGGCCAATAGATCATCAGCTTGACCCATCTTCATCGGGATCCGATCCCGCACCCACATTAAGCTTGCCGCACCTACGGCAGACATCCATGTGTCTTTGTCGTCGTCTTCGATGCTTCGAATACGGACTCTCGTCCGAATACTGGATGGTCCGTTAGTGACCGACATATATATCGGGATCTAGCCCCGCACTTGCACTAAACTTGTCGTACTCACGGCAGACATTTACACGGATTCGCTCCCGTCACCGTCTTGTTTTCTATACGGACCTTTGTCCGAGCATAAAATGGTCCATGCATGACCAGCAAAATCTGAATGGAATGAGACGGCTCTCGTCTTCCCGGACCCTACGTGCGGGAATATCAATAAGACCTTCGTGAGTCACATTTGGACCTCGGGTTCGCCCCAACCATGGTCATCGCCTGACCCACATCCTAGGCCTATAGTCGGCTAGCTATGTACAAATCTTTGTTTCGGAATCTAGTCCCGGGACACTTTCCCGCTGCCCTTCGGCACCGGAAATATTAATGATACCCACGCGAGCCCGACTTCGACCGCGGGGGGCCCACCGCAGTATGGTCGTAGTTTGGTCTTGCACCGGGCGAACAAACTTATCGGTTTCCGACCGCTCTAACCGGGATTCAACCGAATGCCTCCCATCCCTTTGAACGATAAACTTGCCGTACCCCGGCATACATATGCTCCAGTTTTCCCCGTGATGATCACGATTCTCTAAAGCCAGACGCTCGTCCGAATATCAAAATGGTCCCTTGAGTGACCGACATATTTCGAATGCTTGTTTCCCTAGACATAGGGCTTTCCGACTGATTCGAGACCGTTATCGGCTTGTTTCTCTCGATATATTTTCCTGGCCATGAGGCCCCTTTTCCCGGCGATTAATCAAGGGTGATCCCCTCTCCGAGGGGATGTAAATGACGCCGTGACCTTTATGGCGCAGCGGGTTCTAGTCCCGACACGAACCACACAATCGTCTGATTAGTCAGATCGAGCGCACAATAAATCGTCACTTTGTGACTGGCACGCCCACGCACTTAATAAACGCCAATAAACAAATAAACAACGATTTTATCAAATAAAAAAGTGCGTCCACAGGTCACCAAACCAACCAAATATTCTCCCCCTTTAACATGATCAAAAAGAAGGAATAATATGAGTGTAAAATGCAGAATACATGCAGATCTCCCTTAGAACAGCTCAAACTCCCCCTGAATGAATAACTCCCCCTGAATTGATTCTCCCCCTTTGAGAAAGGAATATGAAGATAGGAGGTAAAGAACATGAAGAAAGAAGGGGTCACTACACAACAGCTGAAGTAATGGTTCAGAAAATGAGTATGATTATAAGACTCAGCAATATACAATCTCAAAAAAGAATTCAGGTTTAATCAGTGATAAAGATAGAGTAAAGCACCTGACCACTGAAAAAGAGTTATAGACTCCATTTATAGCAATGAATCTAAGGCACATGGTTTTAATAGAAAAGTCAGAAATAATACCCTTTGTGATTAAACATGGAAGTTCAAGAAAGGCAACTTGAATATGTATTGAGAAAAATAATTTACACTCAATGACTTTTGTTTTTCAAAGGATTACAGCAGTTTGTTTTTAACTTTTGATTTTTCAGAACCTGAGCTAAGTGAATAGACCAGTGGCATTTATGCTGTTGACATTAGGTGTACACCTTGATCAGAGACAGGTACCCCCATTTACTAGGCATAAACTACTAGATCTACTTCAGATCAAGGCATACAAGGAACAATCTTCACATTTGACATTAAGGGTACACCTTGATCAGAGGCCAGTACCCTCAGTTACTTAGTGAGGACTCCCCCTATAGATTTGACTCTATGAACAGAGGTAGTCTGAAGCACTTCATGACATATGACTTCTCCTGCTTCTTTGGAGGAGATCACAGTTTCTCAGTGTAATTCAGCCATTGCTCTGTCCCTGTGTTCAGCTCTTTGCTTTTATGATTATATTTACTGCTGCCCTTATTTCTTTTAGAGTGATTGTTTAAAAAAAATAGTACACACTCTATTTACCTTATCTAGACATTTCCAAATTAACACATTCAGGTAAAAAAAAAATGTTTTCTACTCTAACCATGAGACAGAGATTAAGAGCTATAAAAGTTTTCTTTTATCTCAAGTTCTGAAGTGCAGACACTGAACTCTTCAATTTATAAAAGTTAAACCTTTAGTTCCTTTCAATTTGTAAATGTGATTCTTATAAATGAACAATTGCAATAACCACAGCTCAATAAACTAAACCAGAAGCAGTACTGTTGTTCAGTGAAAGTGATAGGGAAATGATAGCAATTGTTAAACAGTGATGGCAATAGGCATGATGGTCCAAGAGCATCTGATGTTAAAGAATATGAATGAATTGAATGAGGACAATAAGAAGTGAAAATGATTCAATGTATTGAACAGAATTCTCAGATCCCCCTGACACCAAGATGTAAAAGATATGCTATGCAATACACTGTTCTACATGCAGACTATGCAATAATTATACATAGAGCAAGTATGCAATCATTTCAAGTTTATGCACCTAAGTCATGAACATTTTTATCCTTTTTCAGATTTTTCAAAATGGATGATATGCAATACACTGCTCTATATGAAGACTAGACCCTTGGTACTTGGCGAAGAACTTGGTCTCAATGACCATCTCACACATAGTAAGAACCTCCAGACAGATTTCCCTGCCTTTTAGTAACTTACTATTTGATATACCAGGGTTATGTAAGGAGATACAGTGCAAAGCAGATTTCACAAATAGTCATGCAAATGATATATGCAGACATGTGACACATGCATCGACTTCATGCACTAAATGACCCATTCTAACACAGTGCAAGGTATGCATCGACTACAACAATGATTTGTGCAGTGCATCTAGCATCCTAGTTACATAGTGCAATCAGTGCAAGAGAAGAGCATCAGATATGTGCAGAGTAAATTCAGTAGCTGAGTCTGGAATGCAGACTGATCAGCTAGATAAGAAGAGAACATCAGAAAATAAACAACCAAATCAACATGACTTTCTCAATTCAATTCTGAAGGTAAATCACTTACCTGCTTTACCTGACTAATTTATTTTTTTACCCTTGGTGTTGCATCAGATTTTTGACAAGGCCTCCAATTTCTTTCAGCTCTTAGAATTTTGGCCATGCCTCTTGTCATATGCCTGAAGTAGCTTTTTCTGTTTCATCAGTTTGTTCCCGGCTACCAGGCATACCTGCAAACACACTTGGGGAGCAGGTTTTGGAAGCCAAGATATTTTGGGCCCCAAGACAGAACCAGACATTTGAGAGTGAAAACATGACAAAAGCTGTTTAGGGATCCACATTTGTGTGAAAGTGGATGGTTTGGTGGATTCTACAGCTTGAGAGTTCTTCTTGTTATTTTTCTTTTTCTCAGCACCAACAGGTTTAGCTTTCTTTTTCTGGTGCTGTGATGGTTTTTAAGTAGTCCTGGCATTCATTTTATTAAAAGCATTGTTGTTTTTCTGCCAGTGCCTTGGCCAATGAGTGTACTGGAAGTTGTGGCACAGATTAGTCCTAGGCTGACCATAGAACCCCTGGTGACTAGGACTCCATGTCCTAAAATGACTATCCCATCTCCTAGCTGGCTGAGATCTATAGGGCTGATACCAAGTGGGGAAATTCTGATACCTAGACCTCATGTATGCAAGGTTCCACCCAAACCTATTAAGTGGTTGAGAATGAATGTTATGATAGACTTGGGCTCTAGGGAAATAGGGATGAGCAAATTGGTTCCTAGCTGCACTTGGTCTCCCTGTCACCTTTGACCCTCTAGGTTTCTGAACTAACTTATATTGGGTCTTTTTCTGAGCAGTTGATGGTGATGGAGACTTAGCAGCCTTGGGCTGAGGTTTTGATGTGCTAGCTGGCTGACCCCTAGCATTGGACTTATCCTTGGAAGAAGAGCATGCAGCTCTAGGCTCTACAACTTTCTGCTTTCCCTTGTCCTTAGCACTTGACACTTTTGATTTTACATTATTGAAAGTAGATTTTTCATTGACCATTTTTATGAGTGGTCCTTTATTCTTTTCTCCCAAGAATGAGATGGTTTTCAGTTCAAAACTCTTTTTAGCTGAGGGATTAAAGCCGAGACCCTCCTTTCTGAAATTAACTTTTGACCCTAGCAAGGCATTTAGATTTTCTGTTCCTTGGGTCATGCTTTCAATGATTTTCATTTTGTCAGAATTTTCATTTTCCAGATTTTCAATAGTTTTTTTGAATTCAACATTCACTGACCAGACAGCTTCATATTTTTCATTTGAAATTTTTATTTCATTTTCAAACTTATGAATTGACAATTTCAGTTCATCAATGACATTTTTCAGCAACTCATTTTCTTTCCTACAATCAATCACAACATGCTTTAATTCATCAAACGCAGAACATGCACTTTTCAATTTTTCATTCTCTGATTGTAAACATGTAACTTTATCAGTAAGTGTTTTATCATTAACCAGAGAATTCATTTTCTTCTTCAAGTGTCTGTTTTCCTTCTTAATATCATTCGCTTTATCTAACAGATCTCCATAAGCATCTTCCCAATCAGAAATAGTATAATGTTCGAAAAGGGATGATACCTGATCAGACTCTTCTTCTTCTTCTCCATTCCTGGCCATCAAGCAGATGTCCTTTTCTGATTTTCCACTATCTGAGGAAGTGCTCAGCGTGCCTTCTTCTTCATCACTCCATGTACTGACCATGGCCTTTCCCTTTGGCGCTTTCTTCCATGGTCTTCCTTTGATTTTCTGTAACTCTGGACAATCAGCCTTCATGTGGCCAGTCTTCCTACAATGATAACAAGCATTATCGTCAGATTTTTCAGCAGGTTTAAATTTATACTTGTTTTGCTTCCTGCTGTGGTATTTTCTGTAGACATTTTTCCCTTCTGTACAAAGAAATCTTCTGAACTCTTTTGTAATCATTGCTAGTTCATCCTTTTTAAAATCTGATCCAGATTGGCTCCGATCACTGGATGATCCATTGCATCTGGACTGTTTTGAACAGCTATGTTTGGCCTTCAGAGCAATAGGCTTCTTGTATTCGAGCTCTTCAGCTTGAAGAAGATTCATCTCGTACGCCATCAAAGAGCCTATCAGCTCATTTGGTTTCATCTTCTGTAGATCTTTTGACTCCTCAATCACAGTTTCTTTGGTATGCCATATCGGAGTCAGCGATCGAAGAATCTTCCTCACAACATCATGATCGGTATAGCCTTTTCCCAGATTTCTTAGACCATTTGTTATGATGGTCAGACGAGCATACATATCGGTCACTGTCTCACCGGGCTTCATCCGAAATGCTTCATACTTTGTCACTAGCATATTAGCCCGTGTCTCTCTCACTTGAGACGTTCCATCATAAATGACCTCAAGAGTATCCCACATCTCCTTTGCCGTCTTGCAGGCTGACACTCTATCAAATTCAATGGGATGGAGTGCACATTGAATGGCGTTGATGGCGCTCCAATTCAGAGTAGATTTCCTGATTTCTTCTCTGGTCCACAATTTCTTCTCTGGTTCTTCTCTGGTCCATATTAGACATGTAGCTCGTAGGGACCTTTGCTTATAATCTTCCAGATCTCGTAGTCTTTGGCTCTGAGGAAGACCTGCATCCGGTTCTTCCAATATGGGAAGTTGGATCCGTCGAAGAATGGTGGCTTCGTAGTAGACTGTCCCTCTGCTGTTAACCCTCTAGCTTCCATGGCCGTTCCTCTTTAGGATGTTAGTCCTGCACAAAAAGTTAGGCTCTGATACCAATTGTTGGGACGCTAAAGGTGATCTAGAGGGGGGGTGAATAGATCAGTCACCCGTTAAAAAATTACTGCAGCAGAATCAAATGCGGAATGAAAACTTCTACTGAACAGATAATGGGCACAATGCAAATACCACCCAGAACAGATGAAGAACCGTTCTAAGCAAACATATACTGCGCAAAGATAGAAATATAGAAGTTATGCAAACCACAAAATAAACACACAGTAGACAAAGGCTTTTAGGTGGTTCGGTCCTCCAGACCTACATCCACCCCACACTCAACCCGAGTGTGGATTATTGCTGACTAACAGCTTGAACTGCTGGGCCTCAGAGCTTGCCTACAATCCGCTGAGCCTCACAGCTTGCTGTCCAGTGGAATCCTCCACTGCAACCGCTGGGGATTACAGCTTGACCCGTCCAGAGGCAGCACCTCTACAAACGCTGACTAACAGCTTGAACACAAGAGTTTTGAAACAAAAACAAAAAGGCAAACAAACGAAAAGGAAATGTATCCCTGCAGGGAATGTAGCTCAAACAAGTGAGCAAACTCAGATCGGGTTTTGAACCAACGATCTGAGGAACAAATCTCTCAACTCTTCACTCTCTCAACTCTCTTTCTTTTTCTCTTCTGCTGGATCGAAGGGCTCTCTGCTCTCTGCTTTTCCTTCAAGGCTTCTGCTTTCGATCTATCTTCATCTGTGGATGAAGGCTTCCATTTATAATCAGTCACATCAGGAGCAGCACTGGGCGCGTGTCTTCCACAGTTCCCGCCCAAGTGTTTTGGCCACGTGTCATCCTGTCAGCCCTTCCAGCCTCAGATCACGTGCCCAACGAATAGAGCCTGTCAGATAGAGAATTATCAGTTTAATGTCGACACCTTTGTACAGACTTCGTTCGAAGCAATGTATAGACTTGACGTAGTGTATGCAGCACACCGATGCATTGTATAAACTTTGCAATGTGAAGACAATGTATAGACATTGTAGTGTGTTATGCAGAATGCATCAAGCAAAGTATGAACATCAAGAACGAATGCACAATGACTGTATGGACTTTGAGCTGTAGAGACTTCGCAATGCGAAGACAACGCATGTACAGACTATGCGTTATGCAACCAGACGATGTCTAGACTTGCTCATGACTGTCTAGACTCTGCATGCGTTGTATAGACTTTAGTGAATGCATTCTAGACAGACCTTGTACAGACTTGATGAGACGATGCATGCATGATGTGTGGACTTGTCCAATGTACAGACTTAGCATGAGACGCTAAGTGAGACGGAGGACGATGTACAGACTTGAAGGGTAATGCATGCGATGTACAGACTTGCCAATTCAAGGGCTGTACAGACTTGAACAATGAATGTGCAGACTTGATCCATTGCAAGGCAAACGAATGTATGGACTTCACGATGTGTGGACTTTTCAGCACACGATGTATAGACTTTGCCTCGTGCAAGCCAATCCAATGTAAAGACTTCAAGCTCATGCAAGCAAAGCCAATGTATAGACTTGGCGTTTGTGTGAGCATGCGATGTACAGACTTTGTGTTGTGAACACAAGCTGTACAGACTTGCTAACATGCATGAACAAATGGCATTGTATGGACTTTATGAGCGCTAGGCCAGTGTACAGACTTTGCGAGCGCTAAGTCGATGTACAGACTTGAAGAGATGCATGCTATAGTGCAATGTATAGACTTGGAAGCATATGAACATGGCACTGTACAGATTAAGAATGAGAGCCCAATGTACAGACTTGGTGGAACTGAGCGTAGGTAAAGATTAAGAATGTATAGACTTGCTCAGTTCAGCACGTAGGTAAAGATGCCAATGCAGTGTACAGACTTTGAGCGTAGGTAAAGACATCAATGTGCAGACTTCAGCTCTAAGTCTATACAACCAATGCAGTGTTCAGACTTTGCAAGAAACACTAGACGCTGTACAGACTTAGCCACAAGCTGAACAATCGGATGTATAGACTTGAGATGAATGCATGAACAGTTTGATGTACAGACTTGCCAAATGGATAGACTTTAAGTCCAATGCGAAAGGCTGTACAGACTTGGATGAATGAATAAGCATGAATGTCTAGACTTTGAAAGACACTGCATGAACAATATGATGCTATGTACATACTTGGGCTGTACAGACTTGCTGCCTAGTCGATGTACAGACTTCCTATATGTTCAAGTCCAATGTATAGACTTGCTGAGATATGCACCTGAAGAATGTACAGACTCTAAGCGTGAATGATGCAGCGATGTATAGACTTTGAAAATGTTCATGCTACCAATGTACAGACTTGCTATGCTTACGCATGGACCAAGTCTGTATAGACTTTGATGCAATGCATGAACAATAAGGCGATGTACAAACTTCTTAACAGACACATGCAATGCAATGCACTGATGCAGTATATGCACAGAAGAAGCAATGCACCGATGCAATGTATGCACAAAGTAGATATTGAACTAAAGCAATTGATGTATAGACTTGATATCTGACAGAATGTAATGCATCGACCAAGTGTTTGCATATGCAGTAACTAGCAGTAATGCATGTACACTAAACACAATGAATGGCTCACTGTGAAACTCTCACTATGTTGCTATCATCAAAACAAGATACCATATGCTTGTGCCTAAGGGGCACAACAGCCAGACTAAAAATCGTCTCTCTCGGGTAAGCCGCTCCACCACTCCCAGGTGGGTCAGCACACGCGTGCCGTAAGAAGGCTACGACTAGTGGACGTGTCACTGGCGGTAAGACTCAACTCACAGTAACCACCGATCGCACATTGGCGAGGTGCGGAGACAACCCACCATACCAAACCGACTCTCGGTGACACAAGCCGGGAAAACACCTCGGAAAGACACAACCCCCCCCCCCCCCACAAGGACGGCCCTTAATGACCCACACAGAAAGCCCAAATTAAAAGACATCATGTGTGTAATGACCCGAGAATCCGATTATCGGGAAGGCCCGATAACCCGAGACTCGCACCGCCACCCACGAGCCCGAAGACTCGGAAGGGTTAAAATGATGGTGTGGAAACTACACAAGTATCACAAATAATTGCAGAAATTAAACAGTTATAATATTAAGCAGGAAATAAATTAACAATTTATATGGTCCACAATAAAGAACAACAATAACAGCAGTCCACGACTAGTACAGTGACAAGAAAGAAAAGTACAGCTACACGGGGCATACCCCGGCTCTGACCTCTGGCACTACCTCTGGGCACCCGCACCACGCT
This sequence comes from Amorphophallus konjac, assembly GCA_022559845.1. Taxonomy (NCBI): domain Eukaryota; kingdom Viridiplantae; phylum Streptophyta; class Magnoliopsida; order Alismatales; family Araceae; genus Amorphophallus; species Amorphophallus konjac. Next base: position 32,049,886 of record CM040120.1, read on the forward strand.
GCGCTCCTGACGCGCTCCCCGAAGGTGGCGTCTCACCTGAAACACGGTGAAAGCACGCAGGGAATGAGTCTCGGAACAAGACTCAGTAGGGATCACTCGAACCCTACCTCGTAAAACGAGAAACCACTACTCTAGCGGTAGGAAAGTACCTCGGAAAGGAAAGCCCTGCACTCTACAGAACTAGACCCTGCGGCACGCAAACCGACACATGTGCCACGGTACGAGAAGACCGAAACCAACGGTCGAATCGTAAAACCCGAAGGTCAGAAACACACGACTGACAGTCTGACACTTCGTACTCGACAGGAGTACCACCCACTAGAAGCACAGCCGGTAGCGTCCCCTGACGTCTTATACCGCACCGCAGGTGAACCGCCTGACGTGGTAGGTCCTACCCGAGGCGCAAACACCGTACAAGTAACCACAAACAAGTAACTAGCTGGGGTCACGCCCGTCGACGTGGGTCCAACCGCCCCCAACCACGTGTGCACACACAGACCTTGCGTCACTAGGTCTGGTCCTCTGACCGGTTTTCCCCCGTAGCCGGACTCTGGCTACCGACGAGGGGCCTACGGTAACCGGTCCACAAACCGTCTCGAAAGGTGGGTGCCCGTACACCACTCCCAGGTGAGACCAGCACCTCGTACTGGTGGGCTACGACTAGTGGAGGGTCACTGAAGGAGTAGACTCTCGAGTCAACGGAAAACAACGTCCGAAACCAACAACGTGTGGGAATCACCCCACGCATCAGCCCCGTCGCACGGTGGCCACAGTCGGAGAAAAACGGACTCACCGCCCACGGCCAAACTCATGACCAAGGCAAACGGAACCTCCGGACACCAAAGACACGGTCACGGAACTCCACGGGGTGCCCGGGACGCACACACGGCCCAAGGGGAACACCCAACAACAGCCAAATCGCGCTAGGGATACCTAGCCCGACACGGAAGAACGCGCTAGGGGACCCTAGCGCAACAGGGAAGATCGCGCTAGGTCTCCCTAGCACGACAGGGACCATCGCGCTAGGGAACCCTAGCGCGACAAGGACCATCGCGCTAGGTCCTCCTAGCGCGACAAGGATGATCGCGCTATGACCCCATAGCGCGACAGGAACCGCCTCCTGTTCATCTTCTCCGATGAACGCGCTCGGTCGGGGCAGCGCGACCTCCAAGAACGCGCTACTGGAGTATAGCGCGTTCTGAGTCCGCGGCCGAAAACGGTAAGAACGCCCAAAAATTCTAACCACGCCCCCATGCCTCCATAGGAGAGGGGGAAAACAAAGGGGAAGACCCCTGGGGACCCCTAGCATGATTCTAGGCCCTCAAAACATGAATCCATGCATTGAATCCATAAATCGGGCGACCTCTCCCCAAATCATGGAAAAACCCAAAAACGCTCAAATGATCCCCTCTCGGCCTCCCCGCGGCCTATAAATCGCGGAAAAGATCGGCATGAGGCTAAGGAACGTCACCCTACCTCAATGGAGTGAATGCTCCGCCGGATCGATCACGAATCACGAAGAATGCTCGAAGCTTCACGAACTCCCCACGCTTCCCACGCTCGCCGCACGCCCACGAGATCGCCTCACCGTCGCCCACGCGTCCGCGCCGTCGCCCCGCCGCCGTCCGTAGCCGGAGAGGTGTTCACCGCGTCCGAATGGGAGAGAGGGAGAGAGAGGAGGGCTCACGGTTGGGGAAGGAAGGAGGAAGAAGAAGAAGAAAGAGAAAGGGGAAAAGAAAAAGAAAAGAATTAGGGCTATATAGAAAATCCGAATTTTTGGAAAAATATCGAAAAATAGAAAAATACATTTCCGGAATCCTCGGAACGCACCGATCGCAACGGTACCACTCGTGCCTGGGGGAACCGCCCGGTTCGCCCGCAGCGAGCTTCCGAAGGAAAAGCCGAAACACACACCGGGAATCGGAAAACACACGCGGAAAAGCCGCGGAACGCCTCCAGGCCTCCGAAACAACTCCGGATCGCGCCGATCCGAACACGAAAGATGTCCGAAACGAAATTTCGGACACAACGGAGCCAGACGCTCCGAAAACCAGATCCGGGACCCACGAAGAAGGATCCGAAAGGTCCGGGATATTACAGCCCTCCCCCCTTAAGGAATTTCGTCCTCGAAATTGAGAACAACCCAAGGGGAAAGAAGAGGAAGACTCACTCAAACAGATACGGGAACTGCTGACGCATCTCGTCCTCACGTTCCCAAGAAGCCTCACCACCAGAGTGTCGTTGCCACACGACCTTTACCAAGGGAATGACCTTGTTCCGCAGGCGCTGCTCACGCCTATCCTCCACGCGGATCGGAAACTCTGGGAGAGAAAGATCTGGAGTCACCTCAGGTCAAACAGAAAACTCGAGCACATGAGAGTCATCGGGCATATACTTCCGCAACATCGAGACGTGGAACACGTCATACACCGACGCCAACTCAGGAGGTAACTGCAACCGGTAAGCAACCTCACCGATGCGTTCCACAATCGCGAAAGGACCAATATAGCGGGGACTCAGCTTCCCACGCCGTCCAAAACGTATCACCCCCTTCATCGGAGAAACTCTCAAGAACACATGATCGCCCACGGCGAACTCGAGGGGTTACCTCCTACGGTCAGCATAGCTCTTCTGCCGACTCTGGGCCGCCAACATGTTCTGACGAACCAGGTGCACAACATCCACACATTGCTGCACCAACTCCGGTCCCGTCAAAACACGCTCACCCACCTCAAACCAATCAAGCGGAGTCCGACAAGGACGCCCATACAGTGCCTCATAAGGAGCCATGCCGATGCTCGAATGATAGCTGTTGTTATAGGCAAACTCCACCAACGGTAGGTGATGAATCCAACTCCCCTGCCACTCCAGGCAGCAGGATCTCAGCATGTCCTCCAAAGTCTGATTGGTCCTCTCAGACTGACCATCTGACTGAGGATGATACGCCGAGCTAAAAGCCAACTCCGTGCCAAGAGCTCGCTGGAAACTCCTCCAGAACCCAGAAGTGAAGCGCAGATCCCGATCCGATACGATCGAAATGGGAACCCCATGCAACGGCACGATCCGCTCCACATAAAGACGAGCCAACTTAGGCACGCTCCAGCTGACCTTGACCGGTAACAACCACGTCACCTTCGTCAGCCGATCCACCAGTAACCAAATATTGTCCTGCCCACTCGGGGTCCTTGGCAACCCCACCACGAAATCTGTGGTCACATGGTCCCACTTCCAAGCAGGAACATCCAAGGGCTGGAGAGTACCTCCTGGTCGCTGATGCTCCGCCTTCACCTGCTGACAGATCAGGAACCTGGCCACAAATTCGGCGACATCTCTCTTCATGCCAGGCCACCAGAGCTACCTCCGCAAGTTCCGATACATCTTCGTCGCACCCGGGTGCACATTGTACCTGCTCCCATGAGCCTCGCGTAACACCGCACGACGAACCTGCTCCTCCGCTGGGACGTACAACTTGTCACGAAACCTCGCAGCACCGTCCTCGCCGAGCTCCACGTCAGCCATCGCAAGAATCCGAGGCAACTCAGGGTCCGCATGCTGAGCCTCTGTCACCTGACGACGGATAGCAGGAGTGACAGTCAGACTCGCAAGCACTGCCAACCCTCGCTCCTAGGGAATCTTGAGCCTGAAGGAAACTTCGGGCACCTGTTCCCAGAGCCTCCACTTCCTCAGCATCAAGGTACTGACCGCCACCTTCCGACTCAAGGCATCGGCGATGACATTCATCCTGCCCGGCTGATAAGACAGGGTGAAGTTATAGTTCTTCATGAACTCCATCCAACGCCTTTATCTGAGGTTCAGATCTCTCTGCGAGAACACATACCTCAAACTCTGATGGTCAGTGAACACCTCGAACTTCTCGCCGTACAGATAATGCCTCCAGATCTTCAGCGTGAAGATCACCGCCGCCAACTCAAGATCATGGGTAGGGTAGTTCTCCTCATGGGGCTTTAGCTGCCGAGATGCATAAGCCACCACTCTACCATGCTGCATCAGAACAGCACCCAATCCGACACCGGAAGCATCTGTACACACCACGAAACCTCCCGATCCAGAAGGCAAAACCAACACCGGAGCCGGGGTGAGCAATCTCTTTAGTTCTCTGAAGCTCTGCTCACACTCCTCGGACCAGACGAAAGGCACATCCTTCCGCGTGAGCCTCATCATCGGGGTCGCAATGCGAGAAAAATCCTGGATAAACCGGCGATAATAACCCGCAAGCCCCAAGAAACTCCGGATCTCCGTCACCGACCTCAGCCTCGGCCACTGCATCACAGCCTCGACCTTGGCGGGATCCACGGAAATGCCATCACCAGAAATCACGTGCCCCAGAAAGTGCACCTCGCTGAGCCAAAACTCGCACTTACTGAGCTTCGCATACAACTGGTGATCTCGCAACGTCTGCAGCACCACACCCAAATGGTACGCATGCTCCTCAGCAGACCGCGAATAAACAAGGATGTCATCCACAAAGATGACCACAAACTGGTCCAAATACGGATGAAACACCCTCTGCATCAAGTCCATGAAGGCAGCTGGGGCATTGGTGAGCCCAAACGGCATCACCAGAAACTCATAATGCCCGTACCTCGTACTGAATGCAATCTTCTCCACATCGGACTCGCGAATTCTCAGCTGATAGTAACCGGACCGTAAATCAATCCTCGAGAACACTCGCGCAGACTAAAGCTGGTCGAACAAATCATCAATCCGCGGCAACGGATACTTGTTCTTAATGGTCACTTCATTCAGCTGCCGATAGTCAATGCATAGCCGCAGACTACCGTCCTTCTTCTTCACGAACAACACGGGCGCACCCCAAGGGGAAAAGCTCGGACGAATGTACCCCTTGGCCAACAGTTCCTGCAACTGCGCCCTCAACTCCCTCAGCTCAGCGGGGGCCATACGGTAGGGAGCCATCGCCAAAGGTCCCGTACCAGGTACAACCTCGATCACGAAATCGATCTCCCGCTGGGGAGGCAATCCAGGCAACTCCTCAGGAAAAACATCGGGAAACTCGCACACCACCGTAATGTCCTCGACATCCGGCTCCATCCGGTCAGACACAACCACAGACGCGAGAAAACCCTGACAACCTGAATCAAGCAATCGACGGGCTCGAATAGCAGAGATAAGGAATCGAGAGGAGGTGGAACGGATACCTTGGAAATAGAAGGTCCTCTTGCTCGGATGCTGGAAGTAGACCCTCTTCATTCCACAATCCACCACCGCTCCATGAGTCTCGAGCCAATCCATGCCTAGAATCATGTCGTAATCCCGAAGCTGCAACGCATACAACCTGCCTGGCATACTCCGCCCATCGATCTACACCAGAACCTGGTCGAAGCAATACGGAGTGACCATACAATCACCCGAAGCCAACTCCATTGCCAAATCACAGGACAACTGGGTCACCGGCTCCTCGACGCTCGACGCGAAATCCTCCGAAATAAACGAATGAGACGCGCCAGAATCAAATAAAACCTGAGCCACACAACCCAAAATCTGAACGGTACCTTCCACGAGCTGCGACGCCACTGCCTCTGTCCTGGTCATGTGCGTGATCTGGCCACGAGCTCTCTGCCTGCCTCCCACACTAGCTGACCTGGGTAGCGGCCGATACTGTCCCTGTTGCTGCTGCTGCTGCTGGGGAACCTACTGCTGCGGCGGCCTCTGAGGATAGTCACGCGCCATATGCCCTGGCTGGTCACACCGAAAACAGATAATCGGCGCCGTGCACTGCCTGCCTGGGTGGGTCCCACCACACCGTGGACAAGGTCCTCGCGATCCACCCACCGATCCCTGACGCTGCAAAGGAAACGGCTGCTGTACACTGCCCGATGAAGCCTGCCCCTAATCCTTGTGCTTCTTCCGGAGACTCTTCTTCAAGAACTTCTTGATCTTTGAGCCGAAGGACGCAGATCCTGCCACTGACGCTGCCGGTGCCGGTACTCCTGAACCACCCGACGCATGCTGGAAGAAACCCTGCTGCTGGGTAGCCGACTACTGGCTGCGACCTGACACGGACTGCCCCTGGCTGATCGGTCCTCGAGTCCTCTGCATATCCATCTCCAAGGAAATCGCAACACGAGACGCCGTCTCTAGATCAGTGGCCCCATTCGCGATCAAATGGTGCCTCAGCTCCAGCCTCAAGCCCTGCACAAACTGCGTCGTCCTCACCCTCTCATGCTCCATGATGTGAGGTGCATACCGACCCAGCTCGACAAATCGGGCCCTGTACTGCAACACGGACATGTCACCCTGCACCAGCTCCAGAAACTCCCGCATCCGCTGCGTAGCAACGACGTCTGGACAGTACGTACGCTCGAAAGCACTGACAAAGTCACCCCACTCGACCTGCTCAAGTGGACGAAGCTGAAAGGACGTCTTCCACTCGGAAGACCACCACCTCTGAGCCGTACCCTGCAACTGGTTGTAGGCCAACACCACTCTGTCCTCGGTAGTACTCTTCGCAGAACTGAACACCCGCTCCATCTCATCAAGCCAATCACGAGCCGCATCAGGGTCTGCCTGGCCGCTAAAGTAAGGTGGATGGAACTGCATGAAGTCCCTCACCGCTCGGCCCGGCCCACCCCTGACTGACGAGCCCTCAGCAGCCTCTCCGCCAAACTGCTGAGACATGAGATGGTACATGCCACGGAAGAAATCCTCGGCCCTCGGAGCTCTCGCAGCATCCGCGGCCTCGGTAGCTCCCGGAACTCTGCTATGCTCCTCCTGGTCCCTCTGGACTGCCTGCTGGATCTCCTGAGCTCCAGCCGACTGCCCCTGTTGAGAGCGAGAACTCCTCCTCGGCGCCATCCTCGCTCCTGAAGCACAAGACAAAAAACACGAAAACGGCAATGTCAGAATTAAACACGCGGTGCCCAATGCCAGCGTCACATGTACATCATCGTTGTGGACTAGTGGACCACTACAATTACCTATGATTCTCATGTAATTCCACAACCGCGCTCTGATACCAGCTGTAACGACCCGAGAATCCGATTACCGGGAAGGCCCGATAACCCGAGACTCGCACCGCCACCCACGAGCCCGAAGACTCGGAAGGGTTAAAAGGATGGTGTGGAAACTACACAAGTATCACAAATAATTGTAGAAATTAAACAGTTATAAATTAATAATTTACATGGTCCACAATAAAGAACAACAATAACAGCAGTCCACGACTAGTACAGTGACAAGAAAGAAAAGTACAGCTACACGGGGCATACCCCGGCTCTGACCTCTAGCACTACCTCTGGGCACCCGCACCATGCTGCGCTCCTGACGCGCTCCCCGAAGGTGGCGTCTCACCTGAAACACGGTGAAAGCACGCAGGGAATGAGTCTCGGAACAAGACTCAGTAGGGATCACTCGAACCCTACCTCGTAAAACGAGAAACCACTACTCTAGCGGTAGGAAAGTACCTCGGAAAGGAAAGTCCTGCACTCTACAGAACTAGACCCTACGGCACGCAAACCGACACATGTGCCACGGTACGAGAAGACCGAAACCAACGGTCGAATCGTAAAACCCGAAGGTCAGAAACACATGACTGACAGTCTAACACTCCGTACTCGACAGGAGTACCACCCACTAGAAGCACAGCCGGTAGCGTCCCCTGACGTCTTATACCGCACCGCAGGTGAACCGCCTGACGTGGTAGGTCCTACCCGAGGTGCAAACACCGTACAAGTAACCACAAACAAGTAACTAGCTGGGGTCACGCCCGTCGACGTGGGTCCAACCGCCCCCAACCACGTGTGCACACACAGACCTTGCGTCACTAGGTCTGGTCCTCTGACCGGTTTTCCCCCGTAGCCGGACTCTGGCTACCGACGAGGGGCCTACGGTAACCGGTCCACAAACCGTCTCGAAAGGTGGGTGCCCGTACACCACTCCCAGGTGAGACCAGCACCTCGTACTGGTGGGCTACGACTAATGGAGGGTCACTGAAGGAGTAGACTCTCGAGTCAACGGAAAACAACGTCCGAAATCGACAACGTGTGGGAATCACCCCACGCATCAGCCCCGTCGCACGGTGGCCACAGTCGGAGAAAAACGGACTCACCGCCCACGGCCAAACTCATGACCAAGGCAAACGGAACCTCCGGACACCAAAGACACGGTCACGGAACTCCATGGGGTGCCCGGGACGCACACACGGCCCAAGGGGAACACCCAACAACAGCCAAATCGCGCTAGGGATACCTAGCCCGACACGGAAGAACGCGCTAGGGGACCCTAGCGCAACAGGGAAGATCACGCTAGGTCTCCCTAGCACGACAGGGACCATCGCGCTAGGGAACCCTAGCGCGACAAGGACCATCGCGCTAGGTCCTCCTAGCGCGACAAGGATGATCGCGCTATGACCCCATAGCGCGACAGGAACCGCCTCCTGTTCATCTTCTCCGATGAACGTGCTCGGTCGGGGCAGCGCGACCTCCAAGAACGCGCTACTGGAGTATAGCGCGTTCTCAGTCCGCGACCGAAAACGGTAAGAACGCCCAAAAATTCTAACCACGCCCCCATACCTCCATAGGAGAGGGGGGAAACAAAGGGGAAGACCCCTGGGGACCCCTAGCATGATTCTAGGCCCTCAAAACAGGAATCCATGCATTGAATCCATAGATCGGGCGAGCTCTCCCCAAATCATGGAAAAACCCAAAAACGCTCAAATGATCCCCTCTCGGCCTCCCCGCGGCCTATAAATCGCGGAAAAGATCGGCATGAGGCTAAGGAACGTCACCCTACCTCAATGGAGTGAATGCTCCGCCGGATCGATCACGAATCACGAAGAATGCTCGAAGCTTCACGAACTCCTCACGCTTCCCACGCTCGCCGCACGCCCACGAGATCACCTCACCGTCGCCCATGCGTCCGCGCCGTCGCCCCGCCGCCGTCCGTAGCCGGAGAGGGGTTCGCCGCGTCCGAATGGGAGAGAGGGAGAGAGAGGAGGGCTCACGATTGGGGAAGGAAGGAGGAAGAAGAAGAAGAAAGAGAAAGGGGAAAAGAAAAAGAAAAGAATTAGGGCTATATAGAAAATCTGAATTTTCGGAAAAATACCGAAAAATAGAAAAATACATTTCCGGAATCCTCGAAACGCACCGATCGCAACGGTACCACTCGTGCCTGGGGGAACCGCCCGGTTCGCCCGCAGAGAGCTTCCGAAGGAAAAGCCGAAACACACACCGGGAATCGGAAAACACACGCGGAAAAGTCGCGGAACGCCTCCGGGCCTCCGAAACAACTCCGGATCGCGCCGATCCGAACACGAAAGATGTCCGAAACGAAATTTCGGACACAACGGAGCCAGACGCTTCGAAAACCAGATCCGGGACCCACGAAGAAGGATCTGAAAGGTCCGGGATATTACAATGTGGATACCTCGTCCGCGAAATCGAAACCTGTATAGACACCTCGGGGGCAGGAAAAGCGAAGAACAGCACCCCGGGGGCCGATAGGGCTGGGCGGCCACACCAGTCGCCGCCCAGCACCTAGGATTCACTTCGCCTGGGTGGCCACAAGCTGGGCTGCCCAGAGGTCTGGGCATCCATCGTGCTGGCCGCCCAGTCCCGGGCCTTTACTGGGTGAGGGCGGCCAGGGTGTTGGCCGCCCAACACCCCTGGGCGGCCAGACCTTTAGCCACCCAGTGACCTGGGCAGCCAGGGTCTTGGCCACCCAGACCAGGGCACAGGCGACCATAAATGTGGCCGCCACTTGCAACTTCCAAGAGACAGAACGAGCGCCACCGCGACCTCAGTTTCACGCCTCATTCGCCTCTAAACGAAGGGGAAAACCTGGGGAACTCGTCCCCGGACATTCCTACTACTGGAAAACCCAATCCAAACCACAAATGCGCCTCGAATCGGCTGAAAACTGTCGCTCACCCTAAACATGCGATTTTAACCCCGGCGTGAAATTAACCCACTCTCAGTCTAGCTTCGGCCTACAAAACGTGGGGAAGGGAAGCACAAGGGCTAAGGATCCGTCCCCCTACCTCGAGGAAGCTCAAAATTCGCCGGATCACTGCCAATCTTCAAATCTCGGTCGAACACGATCTCCACCCACACACCGCGAGATCAGCACCGTCGCGCTCAACACGCCGCCACCGCCGCCACTATGCAGCCGCCGAGGTCTGTCGTCCGTCGCCGGAGGAGGGAGGGCACCGCGTCCGCGATCGTGGGGGAGGGGGCATGCAACGGCCGGGGAGCGGGGGTGCGGTCACAGGAAGAAGAAAGAAGAGAAAAGGAAAAAGATAGGAAAAATAAAAATAAAAAGGGGTTATTTATAGAAAATCTGGAAAATGCCAAAAATATGAAAAATTAAGAAAAATCATTTCCTTGATCCTCGAGACACGCTCGACGTACTGTTATCGTCCCGGAGTAGGAGAACGCAACGGTTTGCCCTACGCGGGGTTCCATAGGTCCGCCACGGAAAAATACGTGTAAATCACAAAACACGCTCCGGGACCCCCGAAAGTGATCCGAAACCCACGGATCCAGATCCGAAAAATATCTGAAAACCCTGAGACATTACAACCCTCCCCCTTAAATAAATTTTCTCCTCAAAATTAAAAATGACACAAGATCAGGGGAAAGGCTCACGTAAACAAGTAAGGATACTACTGCCGCATCTCATCCTCACGCACCCATGATGTCTCGCCAGGGATTTAATAGACGTCCTTAAAGTGTGTGACGTTCGTTCTAAACGAACTCACACGACCCTGGCCAGGGATTTAATGGATCGTCAGTGTCATGACCCATTAACTGTCTGATATATACCCGATAGTGAGCGATCCCCTCTTGACCATTGATGATCTTCACACGTATCCTGAAATGGTTAATGACTCGGCAATTCATGACTTATGGTTAAAGTCACTTAGCCAAGTAATTAAACCATTCCAGTCCTCGTATAAGATATGATCAATGTCTCAGGTCAAAGGACCGGATGCTATTGAGACAGTTGTCTCTTACATTGACATTGGGTATAATCAACAATCTGTAGATCTAATAGCAGATCAGTTCGGCGTACATCGTTCAAGGACATACACCTACACATATGTGTTGGTGCTCTGCACCAGTGACCATGAGACTGGTCCCTAACATATCATGTGTACTGGTTTAATAGGTAATCAAAGTCCCTGAGTGATTACCCTCCAACCAGGAACAGTTTAAGGTATATGTCCATGTAAAGTCAGTCTCATGTTTGAGATCCCATCTCGAGTTCACTTTATAGCCATATATCCAAAGGACATCGTAAATTAATATATAATCACATATTTACGCTCAAATACCACTCTATTAATAAAGAACTAGATCATACAACTATTGAGCCTATCCGACCCTAAATTGGCTTGTAGCACACCAATACTAACAATCTCCCACTTGAACTACAGCCAATTACCCACAACTTTGAGGCCCATCTTATCTCGATGGCGCTCAAGAACAATCTGTGTCAAAGGCTTAGTTGGTGGATCTGCTATGTTATCTTCTGACGGTACACGCTCTACCGCTACATCTCCACGATCAACAATCTCCCGAATAAGGTGGAAGGGCCCAAGAATATGCTTCGACCTTTGGTGAGATCTCGGTTCCTTCGCCTAGGCAATGGCCCCATTATTATCACAAAATAATGGGATGGGAGCTGATATCTTGGGAACTACGCCGAGTTCCAAGATGAATTTCTTCATCCAGATGGCTTCCTTAGCAGCTTCAACTGCAGCAATATACTCTGCCTCAATCATCGAGTTTGCAATCGTATCTTCCTTGGAGCTTCTCCAACTGACTGCCCCACCAATCAACATGAATACAAATCCAGACATGAATTTGTAGTTATCTGGATCTGACTGAAAACTAGAGTCTGTGTAAGCTCTAAGCTGTAGGTCATCTCCTCCATAAAGCAGAAAAAGATCCTTAGCCCTTCGCAAGTACTTAAGGATGTCCTTGACTGTCTTCCAGTGCTCTTCACCTGGATTTGCCTGATATCTACTAACAATGCTCAAAGAATTGATAACATCAGGCCGTATACATAGCATTGCATACATGATTGACCCTATGGCTGAAGTAAACGGTACTTTATTCATGTGTGCCACCTCCTCAGATGTTTTAGGGCTCATCCCCTTAGATAGGTAAATTCCATGTCTCATAGGAATGAGACCTCTCTTGGAATTTTCCATCCTAAACCTTTTGAGGATAGTATCTATGTACATGGATTGGGATAATCCTAGCATCCTTTTAGATCTATCCTGATAGATCCTTATGTCCAGAACATAGGATGCTTCTCCCAAATCCTTCATGGAGAAGGTCTTGGACAACCAAGACTTAATTGATGTCAACATCCCTACATCATTCCCAATGAGTAAGATGTCATCAACATATAGGACCAAGAAGGTCACAGAGCTCCCACTGACCTTCTTATAAACACAGGGTTCATCTTCATTCCGAATGAAGTTGAAAGATTTGACAGCCTCATCAAATCTTAAGTTCCAACTACGAGATGCTTGCTTCAATCCATAAATGGACCTCTGAAGTTTGCATACCTTATTAGGATGAAGCATGGAAGTGAATCCTTCAGGCAGTACCATGTACACCTATTCTGATAGATTTTCATTTAGAAAAGCTATCTTTACATCCACTTACCAAATCTCATAATCCATGTATGCAGCAATGGCAAGGAGGATTCTGATTGACTTAACCATGGTCGCAGGTGAAAATGTCTCGTCATAGTCAATACCTTGTCTTTGACGATACCCTTTCGCCACTAATCTGGCCTTATATGTGTCAATCTGTCCATCTGCACCGATCTTCCTTTTGAAAATTTATTTGCAGCCGATAGGGACTTTCCCTTCAGGTACATCAACCAAGTTCCAAACTTTGTTGGTGTACATGGACTGGATCTCTGAATCTATTACCTCTTGCCATTTCTCGAAATCCACACTACGGATCGCCTCTTCGTAGGATTGAGGATCTTCATCCTCATAGATGTATACCTTAGAGGACCTCTCTGAGACATGTCCAACATATCTCTCAGGTTCTCTTGGTAGTCTAACAGATCTCCGTAGTATCTGTGTTTCACTCTGAATATGATCAACTGATACAATCTCATCTAATGAGTTTGTGTCTACGGGTTGTGGTTCTTGGACCTCGTCCAATTCAATTTGTCTCCCACTGTCTTTCTGGAGTAGATATTCTCTTTCCAGAAATACAACTCTCTTAGCCACTAAGACCCTAGGCTCTGAAGGGTGATAGAAATAATATCTAAATGTCTCCTTTGGATATCCCACAAACCTACACTTATCGGTTCTAGATTCAAGCTTATCATTATCGTTCCTTTTCACATGGGCAAGATACCCCCAAATTTTAATGTGATTAAAATTTGGTTTCCTGCCCTTCCATATCTCATATGGTATAGAAGGAATAGATTTACTTGAAATCCTATTCAGTAAATCGGTTGTAGTCTCTAAGACATAGTCCCAGAGAGACAAGGGTAGTCCTGACATAGACATCATGGATCGGACCATGTCTAACAAGGTCATGTTTCTCCTTTCGGATACACCATTGTGCTGTGGTGTATACGGTGGAGTCCACTGAGAAACAATTCCATTATCTTTAAGATAAGAAGTGAATTCATGGCTAAGGTATTCACCTCCTCGATCCGATCGAAGAGTCTTAATACTCTTGCCAGACTGTTTCTCTACTTCATTCTTGTATTCCTTAAACTTCTCAAAGGCTTGTTGTTTATGCCTCATTAAATACACATAGCCATATCTCAAGAAGTCATCAATAAAAGAAATGAAATAGAGGTGACCCCCTTTTACTTCCATGCACATGGGTCCACACACATCCGAGTGTATGAGCTCGAGAAGGTCAGCAGCCCTCTCACCATGTCCACTAAAGGGAGCATTGGTCATCTTTTCTATGAGACACGACTCACAGGTATCAAATGGCCTGTATTAGAATAAATTCAAATACCCTTTTGAGTGTAGGTGAGAGACTCTTTTCTCACGTACATGACCAAGCCTGCAATGCCATAGATATGCAGAATTCACTTCATTAGCGTTGGAAACCTGCATAACATTAGAACGTGTATCTAATACATAAAGACCATTGACTAATGAACTATTAGCTATAATCAAACCATTATTCATTATATAGCACCTAGTGCTATTAAAAGCCAATGTATATCCAACGTTATACAAGTCAGAGATTGAAATAATGTTCTTAATAATATTAGGAACATAATAGCAGTCATTCAGCTCCAGAATGACCCCTGAAGGTAAACTGAGGCGTGCAGTCCTGACAACTTTGGCAGAAACTAAAGCTCCATTGTACATCCTCAGTTCAATCTCCTTTTTGCCCAGTCGCCTTCTATTTGCCAACACCTGCACAGAGTTACAAATATGAGATGCACATCCAGTATCAAATACCCATGATGTGGATTTCATATATGACAAATTAAGGTCTATGATAAAAATACATTCATTTAAAATTGCCTTACAATTCCTTTTCCAATGTCATGTTTCCCCGCATCGAAAATACTTGTCTTATTTTTCATTCTTCTTGCCCTTCCCTTTGTCAGCTTTGGTGAGTTCTTTACCCTTGGCCTTCTTCTTTTCCTTCCCTTTGTCACCTTTGATGGATATCTGGGTGGCCCTCCTTTTCTTGTTGGCCCGTCCAACAATCATTACAGAAGAAGATGGTTTATCTTTCTGCATCGTCCCTTCAGCACTCTTTAACATGTTGAGCAGCTTCGGGAGAGTTGCTTCAATCTTATTCATGTTAAAGTTTATAATGAAGGAAGAAAAGGAATCGGGCAATGACTGGAGTATAAGATCAATGCATAGTTCAAGATCCAACTTGAACCCCAGTGTATTGAGCCTCTCAATCTACTCCATCATTTTCAGTACATGTGCCTGTACTGAAGCACCCTCCGACATCCGTGTCCTAAAAAACTTCTTAGAGATATCATACCTCTCAATCCTGCCCTGCTCCCCGAAGAGCTGGCGTAGGTTAAGAAGTATGCTTCTACAATCAGTCTTTTCAAATTACCTTTGTAACTCGGGAGCCATAGAGGCCAGCATGTAACATTGGGTAAGGGAAGAGTCTTCTGACCATTTCGCATAAGTCATCAACTCGCCCTCGTCGGCATCGAGAGCTGGCTCAGAATGAATCGTGTCCAACACGTAAGCTATCTTTTCGGCGGTGAGGACTATGCGTAGATTACGCAGCCAATCCGAGAAGTTAGGTCCGGCCAGCCTGTTGGCATCCAAGATGCCATGGAGGGGTTGGACGACGACATTGTAATTTGGATAAGAAATAAATGATAACTTAGCATATGTTCAAATTCTAACTTAGATGTGGTTTTCTATCCTATTTAGTCCCACTATTTTTCGATCGAACTATATAACCCTCAGTATATAGAACAGGAGATCAACGTAGTGGGTCGGAATCTCAACGAGATTGATGTATGACCTTGTGAAAAGTACAAGCCATACACCATCTCAAGGGCAGTCAACTAGCACTTGCATCTAATGCAATATCCGATATTCGGCCACCGAGAAATCATCCCCTTGTAGAAATCACAACAAGGGATACTCTCGGTTAGATCTAACCACCATTACGATATGGCAATGAGTTCATGATCCGACCCTTGTGGAAAGCACAACAATGTCGGGTTCAATTCCTCACCCCATTGAGACCTAGCCTTGGAGTTACATCCCGCCCCCAAGCCCATGGACCTTGTGGAAAGCACAACAAATCCATGAGATGAAGACGTTCATTCACCCCATAATGATGGAGGGTCACGACGACTCCTAGAGCCACGCTTACTAGATCTACAATTAAATTACGAGGGAATTTGATTTTATCTTGATCTCACACTAGGTGGTAATATAAATATATCCAATATATTTACCATACCTAGTAGTTTGCATAAAATAAATGCATCCAATGCAAAATTAAATCGCAAGTGATCATGGACTTTATTCCTGATGTAACTAAGACATCCGGCCCGCTTCCGAAGAAGCTGGATCGTCCTCGTCGGGTGTTCTCCGCGCTTTCAAACTCCGACGTCGCATTAATTATAACTTTTACACGACACGCAGGCTGGCAAAATTTAAATTATATGTCAATAAAATTCCAGCAGCCTTTTGGACAAGTACAACTTTAAAGGGAGATAGAAGTACATAGGAATTTTAACAGAGAGAGAAAGGAGGTTCGTAGACCCCAAATAATTACATTAACCAAGTCCATGATCACTTGCCAACCCATTCATGTAAAATCAATCAAGGGTTATTTCTTAAAATAATCCTTACTTTTGAATTGAAAAATGGGATGTGCAAACAAAATTAGGCTAGCTTTGTTTAATTTTAAAAATTGAAGTTGGATTAACTAAAATTAAACACATAAGCAAGTCAATGCAAGGTAAATTAAGCAAATCACGTAAAGAACCATCATTTATAACATGGGCATGCATATTTGAATCTGATTCAAATAAGTCAGATAATTGAGATAATTATTTAAATTTATATTTATATTTAATTATCTAATAATAAAATTTAAATTTTAAATTTAAATATGATAATTATTTAAATTTAAAGTCAAACTAATTATCCAATAATTTTATTTGAAAGTAAATTTAAATAATATAGATATCCTCAATTATCATTTTTTAAAATTTTAAAATTTGAATTTAACAATTATCTAATAATTAAAATTTAAATATTTGAATTTTATACATTTAACTTCAATGCAATTCAAATTCTGAATTTACTAATTATCTAATAATTAAAATTTTAAAAATTAAATTTCACATAATTATCTTCAATTATTACCCTTTTATCTCAAAGTAAATAATAATTACCATACCTCATTAAATTCAAAAGTTAAATAAAATTTAACATTTGAATTTTTCTGTTGAGATAAGATAATTACTATTTGAGATAATCATTTAGATTAATTTAATGTGCATTTATATATATATCGTATATATATATATATATATTAGAATAGCACACTTAAATTAAAAAAACAATTTTTTTATTTAAAAAAAATTGTCAACGCCCCTCGCGAACACGTAATTTAGCAGTGCGCCCAGCGTAATTTTTTTATTTTTTTGCAAAAAAATTTGCTGCATAGATGCCCAACATCCAGGAAGAACAAAGATGCCCAGCACCCCATTCTTTGTATAACAATTGAAGCTTTTAAATTCCCCTAACATATGGTTCTATACGGAGCTAATACATCGATCAGAGCGTCAACCTGGCTCTAATACCACTACAAGGTTTCCTTCAGTACTGTTTGGACAACGCAGCGGATAATAAAAATTTATTTACCCGAACCCGGCTTGATGGAGTCCTAGATCCATGCTCTAATCGATGCATTAATCACTCAACCCCTAACTACGGGCTACAGATTTATACCTTACGCGGAACGACATTGTCCGCAGTGCCCGATGCAGAATCTCGCGAAAACTAACCCGCACAGAAGTATGGCCTCTAGAACATATCCACATGGATCCTCGCGCAACGACGGTATCCTCCCGGCATGATCTTCCCCAAGCTTTCCCCTTCTAGAGAGAGAAAGAGCTTCTAGAGAGAGAGGGAGAGCAAGAGTGAGGAAGGGGGGGAGAGAAAACCTCTCTTCCCTTACTTTTAATGCTTGATTAAGCCAAGGGGGAGGGGAGTTCCCGTAGGTGGCATATATATAGGATTAGGCCCGTTTTCAAAAGAACCCATAAGGACTAAAATCGTGTATATATTCTTTTCATTATTGTATATATATATTAAGCCCTTCTTAAATACCTTTCCAAAAGGATTTCAAGGGAATTAAAATATACATTTGTACAATAATAATCCGTCACCCAAGAATCCATTATGTGTGATCCTCTAAGCCCATAGTCACTCTAGTTTAAGGCCTATTAACTTTTAATTTCTAATTAGAAGTAAATTACACTTATTATTCGCTTATACTAGAGCCGAATAATAGTTTAATTTATTCTGAACCTTTGATCACGTTGGGTCAAGCAAATCCATGTGATCCAAGAGGACACCGGGTTTAAACCACCCTGTTGTTGTGTCCCTGTGGTTTTGATGATAGCAAACATTATAATAAGTCATCATCTGTTTGTGTCTGCATATGAATCTGTTGTGTTGCATATGAATGTTGATATTTAACATATTACCTGAGTGTCATTACATGGAACAGGCTGTGTGCATTGGTGCATTTCATAACTGGTGCATTTCATAACTCTGCACATTCATTTGGCATGTCATTGCATCATTTTGTAATGTTCATAGTCCTGCACACGTGAAGTCTGTACAATGTGTGTTGCTGTAGTGTTGTCTGTACAGCCAGTGTCTCACTCTCTCAGCATAGTCTGTACACCCTTAGACAGCCTGCCTGAACCTTGATAGCTAAAGTCTATACACTCATCTGCTGTTAATCGATCAAGTCTGTACAGCCAATACATTTCATGCATCTCATGCATCATGTCAAAGTCTGTACATTGTTCTGGTCGCTCTCAAGTCCATACAGTGTCTTGTCTGCACGTTACATAGTCTACACAATGTTGCAGGCTAAGTCTGAACACTCTTCAGTGAAGGCTGTACACACTTCAGATGGCAAGTATGTACATCGCCAGTGCTATTCATGCTTTGTCTCACTCAGCGTCTTTCTAAGTCCATACATTGCATCGCGTCTTACAAGACTATACACTGTCTAAGCATGCATCGTCTCTCTCAGCGTCTCATGCTGTGTCTTAACACAACCAACAAGTCTGTACATTCGAGCGTCTCATGTTGCATCTCACTTTCATAGCAAGTTTGTACAGCCTTCAGTTGCATAACTCAAGTTTGTACATTCGTCTGGATGCATAACGAGAAGTCCATACACTATCTGTCTTGCATGCACCTGCTGACTGTGTTCGTGCATTACTCTAGCAAGTCTATACATCGCTTGCTTTATCTACGTTCACTGCCTTTGCACGCACACAAAGTGTGTACACTCGTTGAAGGCTGTCCAAGCATTCATGGGTGTTATGTCCATACGACAATTCAGCAAGTCTGTACATTGGACTATGTTTGTACATCATGACAGCAAGTATGTACATGCATCATTCAAGATAAAGTCTGCACATTCATAGCTGATAAGTCCATACACTTGCTGCTGGCAAGTCTACACATCGGATAGCATGCATGCGTCCAAGTCAGTACATCACATAATGCATGTGTTCAAGTCTATACATCGCTGCCTTAGCCAAGTCTATACATCGACACTTGTTCATGCATGTTAGCAGGTCTATACATTCTTCTGTCTCACTTAGAGTCTATACATTGCAGCTGAGTTGAAGTCTGTACAGCCCTTGCTTTGCCAAAGTCTATACATTGTGAACTCTCAAGTCTATACAGACCTTGCTTTGCTCAAGTCTGTACATCGTCCAGTTGTCTTTGGCAAGTCTATACATCATTCTGCTTGCACAAACGCCAAGTCTATACATTGGCTTTTCTTGCACGAGTTGAAGTCTATACATTGTCCACTTGCAGCACTTGGAAGTCTGTACAGTGGTTGCCCTCATGCCCATTAAGTCTGTACATCGTCTTGGTGTAGGCGTGGCAAAGTCTGTACATTGCATCGCATTCCCTACACGCATTGCAAGTCTATACATTGTGCATTGCTCAAAGCAGAGTCTGCACACTCATTGTCAGCAAGTCTGTACATTGCGTCATGCATTGCACGAAGTCTGCACATCGCACGCAGAGTCTGCATACAATGCATTAGCAAGTCTATACAACGTCTGCATAGTGAACATGAGGTCTATACAATGGTCGATGACATGTTAGTGCATTCAGTTCTGTTGTGCATACTTCACCTTGTGCACACTTCAGCAAGTCTATACAACATCTACACATCATGCATTCAGGCTTAAGTGTTAAGCACAGAATGTCTATACAGCCGGTGCATCCTTTTGATTCAATGTCTACACATTGCATGTTAGCATCCTCGCACACACTAAGTCCATACATTACACAAAGTCTGTACAGCCATGCACTGCTTCGCTTGCATAAGTGAAGTCTGTACATGCCTCAGTGTTGCTTTCACTAAGTCTGAACACACCTTAGCTTTGCATTCACAACGTGAAGTCTGTACATGCTTTGTCTTCGCATTGCAAAGTCTACACACTGCATTGCCTTCATAAAGTCTGTACAAGCTGTTAGACTTAAACGGATATTCCTTTCGTCTGTCTAACAGGGACTCATTGCTAAGCTTAATGAAGGCACGTGATCCGAGGTTGGCACCTGGCACATGATCCAAGGCTGGAAGGGCTGACAAAATGATGCCACGTGGTCTAAGGCTTCTGGGCGGGAAATGTGGAAGACACACGCCCTATCTGCTTCCTGCTACTCTATATATATGAAGCCTCTTCCATCAGAAGGAGGATGATCGACTGAAGCAGAGGAGAGCCTGCACGATCCAATAAGAAAGACAGAGAAGAAGAAGAAGAGAAAGAAAAAGAGAGTGAGAGATCGAGAGTAGAGAAGAAGAAGAAAAAGAAAGAGGAAGAGAGCTCGTGAGTTGAGAAGAGAGAAGACTTCATCAGACAATCTGTCTCCACTGGAAGTTGGATCAAATCCAATCCAGTCAGCTCCTTGTGAGCCACATTCGTGCTTCATTGTTTACAGTTTTTCGTTGATGTAGTTTCTTATTTTTACTTTCCTTTTAAACCTTTCTTCAAGCTGTCTGTTAACAGTGCAAGCTGTGATGCACAACGGCGAGGTGGATACCTCGGACGGGTTAAGCTGTAGTCCCCAGCAGATGGCAAGCTGTGTTACCCAGCGGTTGTATGGCAAGCTGTGATGCCAAGCTGTTCAAGCTGTGAGTCAGCGGAATCCACACTCGGGTTTGAGTGTGGGGTGGATGTAGGTCTGGAGGACCGAACCACCTAAAAATCCTTTGTGCACTGTGGTTTGAATTTTCTTATCTGATTGGCGCTAGATGAATACTTAGGGACGATATGGTTTGATTGCACACTATGTGTTCGATTGTAGCTTTGAGAGTCCATTGACATTGTTCCTAAGTCACTAGTCAGTTCATCTATAAGCATATCACTTGACTTAGTGAATCTGAATTCCGCAATTGCTTATTGGACTTCTGTTAGTATCAGGAAGAATTTTTAATTGGATGAAACTTTTAAGGGGAGATTCATTCACCCCTCTGAATCTACTGCACCGAACCCAACACCTGTCTGGTACCTGTAAGTCTACAGTTGCCGCATCGCTATAATCCCTCGCTCCTTCTATGAGTCTGGTTCGATCGAGGGTATGCTTTCTGTCAAACCCCATGATCATGCCATTTGACCATGACCTCCTTAAAGTGTATGACGTTCGTTCTAAATGAACTCACACGACCCTGGCCAGGGATTTAATAGACCGTCAGTGTCATGACCCATTAACTATCTGATATATACCCGACAGTGAGCGATCCCCTCTTGACCGTTAGTGTCATGACGTTTCCTGAAATGGTTAATGACTCGGTAATTCATGACTTATGGTTAAAGTCACTTAGCCAAGTAATTAAACCATTCCAATCCTCGTGTAAGATCCGATCAATGTCTCAGGCCAAAGGACCAACGATGCTACGGAGACAGTTGTATCTTCAGTTGACATTAGGTATAATCAACCATCTGTAGATCCAATAGCGGATCAGTTCAGTGTACATCCTCTATGGGCATACACCTACACATATGTGTTGGTGCCCCACACCAGTGACCATGAGACTGGTCCCTAACACATCATGTGTACTGGTTTAATAGGTAATCAAAGTCCCCTAGTGATTACCCTCCAACCAGGAACAGTTTAAGATATGTGTCCATGTAAAGTCAGTCTCATGTTCGATATCCCATCTCGAGTTTACTTTACAACCACATATCCTAAGGACATCGTAAAGTAATATATAATCACATAGTTACGCTCAAATGCCACTCTATTAATAAAGAACAAGATCATACAACTATTGGGCCTACCCGACCCTAAATTGGCATGTGGCACACCAATACTAACAGGAACTCCATGCAACGGAACGATCCGCTCCATATACAGACGGGCCAACTTATGCACATTCCAACTGACTTTGATCTGTAACAACCAAGCGGTCTTCGTCAGTCTATCCACCAATAACCAGATACTATCATGCCCAGTGGATGTCCTCGGTAACCCAACAACAAAATCGGTGGTCACGTAGTCCCACTTCCATGCTGGAATCTCCAAGGACTGAAGTGTGCCACCCCGTCGCTGGTACTTCGCCTTCACCTACTGGCAGATCAGACACCTGGCCACAAACTCCGCCACATCTCTCTTCATACCAGGCCACCAGAACTGCCTCTTCAAATTATGGTACATCTTTGCCGATCTGGGGTGCATGGCATACCGGCTCCCATGAGCCTCTCGCAGCACCGCGCGCCTAACCTGCTCCTCGGCTGGGACGTACAGCCTATCACGGAATCTCACAGCTCCATCTTCACCAAACTCCACCTCGGCCATTGATAAAATTCGAGGTAGCTTGGGGTCTGCACGTTGAGCCTCTGTCACCTAACAACGAATAGCTGACGTGGTAGTCAGGCATGCAAGGACAGCCGAACCCTGATCCTACGGGATCTTGAGCCTAAAAGTCATGGCCGACACCTGCTCTCATAACCTCCACTTCCTCAACAACATCCGATTGACCACCACCTTCCTACTCAAGGCATCAGCCACGACGTTCATCCTGCCAGGCTGATATGACAGAGTAAAATCATAATCCTTCATGTACTACATCTACCTCCTCTGCCTGAGGTTAAGATCCTTTAGGATAAACACATACCTCAAACTCTGATGGTTAGTAAAAATCACGAACTTCTCACCATACAGATAATGCCTCTAGATCTTCAGAGCAAAAATCACCGCCGCCAACTCAAGGTCATGAGTAAGGTAGTTCTCCACATGGGGCTTCAACTGTCGAGATGCATACGCCACAACTCTACCATCCTGCATCAACACGGCACCCAACCTATCCTAGAAGCATTCGTACATATCACGAAACCTCCCGATCCCGAAGGCAACACCAACACCAGAGCGGTAGTGAGCAATCTCTTCAGCTCTATAAAGCTCTGCTCACATTCCTCCATCCAGACAAACGGCACATCCTTCCGCGTAAGCCTAGTCATCGGGGTTACAATGCGGACAAAATGCTGGATGAATCTCCTATAATAGCCTGCAAGCCCCAAAAAGCTCTGAATCTCTGTGGCAGAACTCGGCCTTGGCCATTGCAGCACAGCCTTGACCTTGGCTGAGTCCACGGAAACACCGCCACCAGAAATCACGTGCCCCAAAAAGTACACCTCACGCAGCCAAAACTCACACTTGCTGGGCTTGGAATGCAACGGGTGATCTCGCAAGGTCTGCAACACCACCCTCAAATGGTGCACATGCTCCTCAGCATATCGCGAATACACAAGGATGTCGTCCATAAACACGACCACGAACTGATCTAGATACGGAAGGAACACCCTTTGCATGAAATCTATAAACGCCGCGGGGGCATTGGTGAGCCCAAATGGCATCACCAAGAACTCATAATGCCCATACCTCAAGCGGAACACAGTCTTCTCAATGTCTGACTCTCGGATCCGCAGCTGATAATATCCCGACCTCAAATTGATCCGCGAAAACACCTTGGCCTACTGAAGCTGGTCAAACAAGTCATTAATCTGAGACAAGGGATACTTGTTCTTAACAGTCGCCTGGTTCAATTGTCGGTAGTCAATGCACAACCTCTGACTAACATACTTCTTCTTCACCAACAACACGGGCGCACCCCAAGGGGAAAAGCTCGGATGAATGTACCCCTTGGCCAGCAACTCCGGCAACTGGGCCTTCAACTCCCTCAACTCAGCCGGTGCCATCCGGTAAGGGGCCTTCGACATAGGCGTCACACCTGGTACCACCTCGATCATGAAATCAATCGCTTGCTGCGGTGGCAAACCTGGCAACTCCTCAGGAAAAACATCAGAAAACTCGCACACAATCGGAATATCCTCCACATCCGAACACAGCCGATCGACCAAAACCACTGAAGCGAGAAAATCTTGACACCCCGCATCATGCAATCTACAAGCTTTAATGGCCGAAATAAGAAAACGGGAAGAGGAAGATCGGATACCTTGGTAGTAGAAAGTGGGTCTGCTAGGATGCTGGAAGTAGACCCTCTTCAAGCTACAATCCACCACGGCACGATGGGCCTCGAGCTAATTCATGCACAAAATCACATCGAAGTCCTGGAGCGGCAACGCATAAAGCCTGGCCGGTAAGTTCCGCCCATCCACCCACACATGCACCCTCTCAAGAAAATACGGGGTGAGCATGAAATCACCGGTAGGCAACTCCACTATCAAGTCACAAGACACCTCAGTAGCCGACTCCTCGGTACTCTGAGCAAAATCCTCCGAAATGAATGAATGGGACACGCCAGAATCTAACAAAACTTGAGCTGCGCAACCCATAATCGGAATGGTACCTTCCACCAACTGCGACGCCTCAGCCTCTGCTCTGGTCATGTGGGTAACTCATCCCCGGGATCTCTGCATCCCCCCGGTAGATGATCGAGCCAACTGTGGGAACTAACCCTGCTGCTGGTACTGCTGCGGCTGTGGTGGCAACTGCTAGGGTTGAAACTGCTACTGCTACTGGAACTCGTGCGACTGACGCGGTCTCTGCGGATAGTCACGTGCCATGTGCCCTGACTGGTCACACCTGAAGCAAACCACGGGCGTCGTGCACTACTTGCCTGGATGAGAATCGCCGCACCCAGGACACCCACCCCGAGAACCACTCATTGAACCCAGCGCTGGAATGGTACAGGCTATTGAATAGTGCTCGCTGACACCTGCCCCTGATCTTTACGGTCTCGACACCTCCTGCCAAAACCAGCTTCCTTGAACAGCTTCTTGAGCTTCGATCCAATGGATGACGAATCTGCTACTGATGCCATGGATGGAGCTACCGCCAAACCACCTGCTGAGGGCTGGACAGTACTCTGCTGCTGAACAACCGTTGGCTGACTAAAGCCCATCTGCGTCTGACCTGCATTGCCCTATCCTTGAGTCTTCTGTAAGTCTCTCTCCAACGCCGCTGCTGCTCTGCAAGCTGCATCAAGGTTGGTCAAACCCAACTCTGGCCTCAAACCCTCGACAAACTGCTCGGTCCTCACCTCCTCATCTGCCATAATGTGTGGTGCATAACGGCCCAGCTCAATAAACCTGGATCTATACTGCATCACGGTCATGTCACCTTAGACCAGCTCTAGAAACTCGCGCAGCTTCTGCGATCGAATGAAGGATGGACAAAAAAGCACGCTCGAAGGCCAGGACAAACTCCTGCCACATGATCTGCCGAAGAGGATCGGACTGGAACACTGCCCCCCCACTCTGACGTCAACCAAGTCCGGGCTGGCCCCTGCAATCGATGCGTAGTCAACACTACCTTCTCCTCCTCAGGACACTCCATCGAATTGAATACTCGCTTCGAATCATCTAGCCACTCCTTGGCCAGCTATGGATCTGGTTGCCCGCTGTAAAGAGACGGTTGGAACTGCAAGAAATCTCTCAACACACGACTAGGACCACCTCGAGATGACGAACCCTCACCGACATCACCGCCCTACTACTGAATAACTTACTGATACATGCCCCGGAAAAACTCCTCTGGTCCGAGAACTCTTGCCTCTACAGCTGCATCTGTCGGAAGTGCTGCTCTGCTCTGCCCTTCCTGGCCTCCACCCGACTCTCCCTGCTGAGAACGAGTCGCTCTCCTGGGTGCCATAACCTCCATGTTAACAAAAAAAACAACAAAATTAATAAAACACACGGCCCTAAGCCAGTCGCCAACTGTACAGGACATTCATGGACCTTCTGGACCACTATAATCATTTCAGGTTCTTATGCACCTCCATAACTCCACTCTAATACTAACTGTAATGGCCCGAGATCCGAGTACAGAAAAGGAACCGGCGGGACTCGAACCCCAGCCCGCTACCCACGAGTCTGAAGACTCGGAAGGGTTAAAGGATGGTGTGGGGATACAAGAGAAGCTGAAATAACCGCAGAGATAGCATAATAATAAAATGATATTGTAGGAAATTAAATAAATAACTAAACTGCTACAAGGTCTAGTGTATCTCATGTCCAATATAAGTACAGTCAACAGAAAAAAAGTACAAGTACACAGGGCATACCCCGGCTCTAACAAACTGGCGACTAACCCTGGCTAGAGGAACCACGTTGAAACTCCGCCGCGCCTCTCGATGACCCCACCTCACCTAAAAAGCAGGGGTGAGCCTCATTTCATTGGCTCAGTAGGGATCCCGCGGACCCCCACCTTGCACGAGAGAAACAAAACAACAAGTATGACGAAAGGTAACACCAACTAGCAAGAGTACGGTAGAAGTAGCAAACAGTAATAAATAAATGGAAAAGCTCCCTACAACTAACCGTACCAAACCAACCGACCTCAAACCGGCGGGAAAATAAGTCTGTACCTGCCAAGAGACAGGAGCACCACCCACTAGAAGGAAAGTCGGATGCGACCCCTAACATCTTACACCGCGCCTCAAGTGCCTGGCTGTGACGCCCAAGGTGAAGATAGAGACACAACAATAACCAGTACCATAAACAAGGACAAGCTGGGGTCGCGCTCGTCGGCGCGAGTCCGACGTCCCTAGCCCAGTGTGCACACACAAACCATGCGCCCTAGGTTAGATGCTCTAGCGGGTTCTTCCCCGAAGCCCGGACTCGGCTGTGCGTGGGGGCCCTACGGTAACCAGCCTAAAAACCGTCTCTCTCAGGTAAGCCGCTCCATCACTCTCTGGTGGGTCAGAACACGCGTGTCGTAAGAAGGCTACGACTAGTGGACGTGTCACTGGCGGTAGTACTCAACTCACGGTAACCACCGATCGCACACTGGCGAGGTGCGGAGATAGCCCTCCGTACCAAACTGACTCTCGGTGACACAAGCCGGGCAAACACCCCGGAAAGACACAACCCACCCACAAGGATGGCCCTTAATGACCCACACAGGAAGCCCAAATTAAAAGACATCATGCTGATACCTCATCTGCGAAACCAAAACCCGTACAGACACCTCGGGGGCAGGAAACATGAAGAATAGCACCCCTGGGGCCGACAGGGCTGGGCGGTGTAGACACGCCAAAATTGACGCTATGTTAATCAAAACTCATGTCACCACGTTGACGCCCCAAATTGAACTTCAATATGTCTATAATATGAGGTTTTTCTAGTTTTGTGTGTGTTTTTGATTTATTCTTGCATTCTTGTGATTCGCGACCTGAAGAGGGGCGTTATTTACAAAGCGACCTTACCTAGGGCATTTTTCAAAGAAAGGACGACTAAACCTCAGGGCGTCAATTCCTGGTATTACCTGGTTTTAAAATAAATTACAAATAAAGAGTAACGTCCTATCTCAGGGCGTGTTTTCAATTAACGCCTTTCTCTCAGGCATTTTCTCATGATTTTCAAAGAAAGAATGTTTTATTTCCAAAATTAAATCCAGGAAGAAACGTCTTTGACCGGGTCATGTTTTTGATTCACGCCTTGAGGTAGGTCGTCAATTTCAAATTGACGCCCTTTGGTAGGTCGTGTTTCAGCCTTTCGTGTCTTTCTTAAACTCCTCTTTCCTGAAGAGTTCCTTGCCTCCAATGGTCTCCTTGCTCGAATTGGAACTAGAGTCCTGCCTTTGATAACCATTGCACGTCCTCATCTTCTTAAATTTGAGATTATCTTCGGTTAAGACCCTATATAAGAGGGCTCTGGTTAATCTTGTGAGGGGTTACACACACGATAGCAACGACAACGACGGTGCTGGCTGTTAGAGAGAGTTACGTAGATATACAGAAGAGCATACGCCATCTTCATCTTCCTTCTGTGCGATCTCTCTCTTTAAGGGCTCTCTCAAGGGCTTTCTCTTCTTCTCTATTGCTGCAGCCGAACCGTAGCTTCCAAGTGGTTTCTTCCCCTTTACTGTTTACAGGGACAGCATAAGGGGTCTTTCTTCTGTTCGTTTTGCTTTGTTTTGCATCACATCATCCATATCATCTGTCGCACGGTTTTCTTCCTTGCACTAGTATTGCATCCTTTTCCTTCCCTAACTCTTAGGGGTTTTAAAACAAACAAAAAAAGGTGCGCATGTTTTGTTCTCTCTTCATCATCACATCATCTATTTGGGATTGATACTATACGCTCTTGGCTGATCCACTTCTATTTGCTTGTTTCTTTGTCTTTTGCAAGGGTAATCAACAAGAAAAACCCCCTTCGTCGGCCGGCCGATAGAAGGAGGAGGAAGGAATTCACAATTCATCCCGCATCCCACTTTTCACCAGGTATTCGCGATCTTCTTTGATTCTTATTGAGGTAACCCCTCTGGCGATCACTCTCCTTTATAGCACCACGTGCTTTCTTTTGTCTTTATTATCATCTCTCTATCATTTTTACATATCTCATATGAGTGGTTTGTTCCATATGTGTGGATTTATCACGATCTACAAATTGGCGATCACGGTGGGACTTCCACTGTTTTTCTATTGATTACCCTCTCCTATTGGCACCCACGTGTGCCCTTTCCCCTTTGGCACCCACGCGTGCCCTTTCCCTTTGGTACCCACGGTACCCCTCCTTTGTGCCCCACGCGCACCCTCCACTGTGCACACTCCCCGGGATCAGCTGAATTAACGCCTCACCCAGAGGCGCGTTTCATTTTAACGCCTTCCTCCAGGGCGTCTGCTTTCTGTTTAACGGCTTCTTCGAAGGCGTCTTTCATCATATTCCCTGCTTTTATTACGCTGTCTGTGAATTCACGCCCTTCTCCAGGGCGTCCCTTTATTGCATAGCGCCTCCCATCAAGGCGCGTTTTCACATTTGACGCCCTCACCAAGAGGCGTCCTTTTCACATATAGCGCCTCACACTAAGGCGTGTTTTTCTCACTGCTGCCTGTTGTCTCCCACAGTGATTCACGATAGTCATCCTGTCGTCTCTTTCATTAATAGCGACCGTTCCCAGGTTGTCTCTTTCCTGTGTTTTTACAGAACCCTGCTGTCTGTGCTTATTCGTGCTGCATTGATTCTTATATTGATTATTTGGCTATATTGCTGTGATCTGCTCATATTGCCTTGCATCTTGTGGCATTTGGTTGAGAGACCTCCTCTCTCTACACTAGGATCCCACACACCTCTCTTGGAATCGGGACAACCCTCCATTGAGCATTCCGTCTCTTTGGACCGGAAATCCCTTTTCCAAGACCTCCGTAAGTCCCCGCACCCGTGGATTCCCTCACGGACGCCGGGCTGGTTGTACCCTTGAAGTACCCGGAGTATAGAAAACCTATCGTTGGTGAAGAGAGAGAAAGAACCTAGTTGACCCGGAGGTCACACTTGGATTCAAACTAGGTTTCACTTTGCAAAGAGGAGTGAATTACTCTACAATCAATCCACTCTAATCCCAAACAAACACTAAAATCTTGCGTTCATCTCAACTTGGTTGCATAAACTTGCTTGGGTTGATTTGTTTAAACTTGTTTGGATTGAGTGGTTTTTGTCCGGTATAAAGCCTCTCTCTTTTTAAACCATGAAACTCCGTTCAGGTAAAATCATCAACATGGCAGGCTACGGGTATTCTTATGATGATGAGGATGAGAATGTTTTTGGTCAATATGAAATCCCCCTCCAAGATTCCATTTATCATGAGGGAAATTACCCTCCTCCTCATTCTCATTATCCACAAGTTCATGTGGTTGACACCACTTCCCAAGAGGTTGAGCCCTCCTCTCAGGCTTTACCTTCCAATACCTCGGGGAATTCTTCCCCATCCATTAATGTCACCGATTTAATTCAAGCTTTGTCTCAGTTAGATGACTCCCAGCGGCAGGCTGTCCAGGCCGCTTTGAAGGGGAAGTCGTTCCCTCTTCCTCCTCCAATCCCCCTCCGGCCGTGAGTGGCCATCACATTGTTAATGACCAGGCGGTCTTGCATAAACCTCCTTCCCGTCCACCAACGCCCGCTGCGGCCATGCCGGCCCAACAGGCGAGCTACTCTGCGGTTAGGCACCAATTTCTCCAACCTCCTCAAATTCTACGGACGCCTATACCGCATTCTTTTGTTCAAAATCCGGCCCCGGTCGAGTCAGACACTAATGCTTTGCTGCTTCAGAAATTGGCTAGCATGGAAGAAAAACTCAATAAGGTTACTGCAGCCAAGAATGCCCCAGAAATCTCCCTTCCTACATTGCCAGTTTTTCATTTACCACCTTCTGAGATGCCGAACTTCCGGCGATATAATGGCACTGGCAATCCTTTTATCCATCTGAAGGATTTTATGTATGAAACGTCCTTTTGGCAGGGCAACAAAGCCTCATTGGCTTATTTGTTTAGAAGATCTTTAGAGGGGCCAGCCCTCGAGTGGTTCTATTCCTTGGATTCGGTAGATGCTAGTGACTTCGATATTGTTCAGAAGAAGTTCCTGCAGAAGTATAGGGACCGGGTCGGGCCCTCCCTCTCAGTCACCGATTTGGTTGCAGAAAAAATGAAGCCCGAGGAGGACTTCATCATATTTGCTGATAGGTGGCGTTCAATGGCCGAGAAGTTGAAAGACACTTTGGCGGAACAAGAACAAGTTAAGATGATAATTTTCAATGCAACTCCTCAGTTCCGGCACATACTGGCCATGAACAGATTAACAACCATGGAGGAGCTCTATGAAAGAGCTCGTTATATTCAGACACAGATGAAGGATTCGCCCATTATGGGCATGTTTGAGCCGAAGCCACGGCTATTTAAGAAAACCACAAATGTCAACAACAGCGGGCCCACGACGGAGGGCACCATTGCAAATGAGCAGGTTGGCGTAGTTGGCCACCCCCACCACCAAGCTAACCCACGACCTAACCCACCTCCACAACAAAACCCTCATTTCAACTCCACTCCACAACACCAATTCGCACCTCAACACTCTTTTGCTTCACCGTAAAACCAAGCACACCGCGCTGACCCTCCAGCTCCGCAACAGTACCACCAGGTACCACCACCTACCAGCTATGGCCAACAACAACAACAACGGAGACCACCACTTGGCCCCAAAAGGGACCACTACCCTCCACTACCAAAAAGTCTCCCGGATATTTTCAATGCTTTAATGGCCGCCAACTTGCTCGTATTACCGAGGGAAAGAACAGTGTGGCCCGCTAATGTTGACACATCTCGTTACTGTGCTTTCCATCGCTCCCCTGGTCACAACCTTGATCGTTGCTTCCACTTCAGAGATTATATTTATGATCTAAATGACCAGGGCGGCATCAACTGGGATGAGATGAGGCAGTTTATTGCCACCATGAAAGAAAGAAGGCCTCCTCGGCAGCAACAGGCTCAGCAGCCGCCACGACCAGCTCCACAGCAGCAACAACAAGCTCCAACGCCTCAGCAGGATATGGGGATTGTCCACAATCCACTGCCGGAGCACCCGCCAAATCAGCACGTAAACCCTGTCACGTCTCTCCCTGAGGTGGAGAGAGGGCAGGGATGGCATGAAGAAAACGCCTCTATCGGGGCATTTAATCACAATCAAAATCAACCTCCGCGCCTTTTGCGCACTCTCCCTCCTTCCTCTACCCCTCAATTGGGCCGTTCTCTCTTACGCCCCGTTAATCCACCTCCTCCCACCAATTCTCCAACCTTGCCAGCCCGATCTCTCCTTACCAGTTTACCACCTCCACAGCCTACCACACAGCAAACTTCTCCATCCACCACTAACCCTTCACTTTCACCATCTAGGCCACTCCTTATCCGCTCATTCGCCAACGCTCACTGCACCCGCCACCACTACTCCTCACCGACAAGGATCCCTCCACCATCGGTTCCCCCACCTTTTGTACCCAGACCTCTCCTCATTCCACCACCCACCAATTCCCCCCGCATTCGGGTATCCCTTTCTACTCCTACGCCTCCAACGGGGGCATCTTTATTGAACTCTTCATCAACACCCCCGTGGGGGCTCCTTCTTCAAACACTCCTCCACCGCTTATCAACACTAACACACCCTCTTCTTCTTCTAACCCTCCTCCCACACTTGCCCCGACAGAGGCGCGTCAAGGCGTGGCGCCGCTCCGCAGTGGACGGATGTTCCACCGCATTTTTCCACAGAGAGAGTTAGAGCCCGCGCAGGGGCCGCAAGAATAGAAACAAGAACATGGGTCCATACCAGGCACAGAATACGACTTGTTAAAGCATTTGGACTGGACTCCGGCAAGAATTTCAATTCTAGAACTGATCAAGAGGTCGACCACTCATCAGATGGCTCTAAAGGAATATCTGCAGAAAGTCATGGTCAATGAGGACATTCCGGTCGAGCAGATAACTGCAGTCTTAACACCTACTGGCAGTCAACCAGCAATCACGTTTTATGAGCATGAGCTGGCACCAATCTCAGCAAGAAAATATGCTCTATGCATCACAGTTGATATCAATAAGGTGGCTGTACAACAGTGTTTGGTGGACACTGGGGCATCCATCAACGTCTTGCCGCCGAGCACTTTGAAGATGTGCGGCATTCCCGAGAATCTGATTCGGCCATCCACCATAACAGTCACTGCATACGATAACACTAAGAAGCCTCCTCTGGGCATGATAACACTAAAAGTAAGTTTGGGCCCTACCGCCATCACAGCAGATTTTCAC
Organism: Amorphophallus konjac; assembly: GCA_022559845.1. NCBI lineage: Eukaryota > Viridiplantae > Streptophyta > Magnoliopsida > Alismatales > Araceae > Amorphophallus > Amorphophallus konjac. Next base: position 32,082,666 of record CM040120.1, read on the forward strand.
ATTCTGGATATGGATCCGACATTTAATGGCATTCTGGGATGCCCCTACATCCAGCAGCTCGATGCGGTGCCCTCGACAAATCACCAATGCCTTAAATTTCCACACAAGGGCCGCATTATTAAAGTCACCAGTATGCCAATTTTTCCAGAGGAGGATATTCATGTGGCTTCATCAGTTCCTTCTATTTGGCCTGCTAACAAGCCATTACTATCAGTGCTGGACCTTCCTCACCCAAGGCCGATGCCGGAAACAGTTATAATAGTTGCTATGACACCCCTACCTTCCAAGGGGAAGAAGAAGAAAAGTATGATAAACACCCCTGGCTGGAATATTCTAATAAAAATGGGGTATCAAAATGGCAAAGGTCTGGGTGTCAAGCTCCAAGGCAGAACTAGGCCCGTTAAGCCTCAGAAATTGATTGCACGAGGCGGCCTGGGCTACAAAGGGCCGGGCAAAAATGAAGATGAACCATGGGCAGTTATGACATCTACATTGAAGACAGATCGCCAGCCGCTTACCTGGACATTGCAGACACATTTTGTCACGGGTGGATTTCAGAATAGTGAGCAAACTACAATAATCACTTCCATACTAGACTGTCAGGATGTTCATGCTAGACAGTTTACTCGTCATATTGGCCCGCTAACCACATACAAAGCCCTGGAGTCCTTAAGGCCTGACAAAAGAAGGAAAATGGATGATCCGGAATGTGACTGGTACAGGTGGTTTGATATGAATGATATCACTATTTCCTTGAGCCGCCTCTTTATGCCGACTGATCCGGAATGGCCGCCACTAATACATGAATTGATTGAAATGCCTGCTGTGATTACAGACAAGAGGCAGTTGCTGAGTGATTACACAGACACTGGGGAGCCAAATATTCCGTTTGAGGAAGGTTTCACTGTGGACAGGCTGTGGGCCGGCCTCTTTTCTCTTACTTCCATGCATCCATCTGTTCTTGCTTCTCTATATTCTCATTGGTTTGGTCGCGTGCCAAGACCGCCACCGATTACGATCAATTTGTCTCCAAATTCAATCCAAGTTTCTCTGCCGATTCCTCCCTCGCTCCCCGAGCGATTTTCTAAACTCTCCATTGCGCCCCCACGTGGGCCACCACCGATTCAATCTTTCTCCAATCTTGCAATCTCCACTCCTCCTGCTATTCTCCCCTCGCATTGCTTTCTTCTAGAAAAAGAGAATAAAAAATGAAGATAAAAATTAAAATGAAAAAGAAAAAAAAACGCCAAAATTCCAACTCTCCAATCCTCCATCACTTTTGAGGAAACCTCTTATCTCCTTCCCGAGTGTGTCCCGACCCAGGGGCCGCTCTTCCAAGATTCCTTGATAAATCTCTTTTCCCCCTCCGATGAGGGGTCTTCATCTGTACCTCCTTCTGTATCCACTTTTTCACCTCCTTCTTTCCCTTCTACTTTTCAAGCTAGTTGCTCCTCCTCTTCTTCTAATAAAATTCATGGGGTAGATTCTTATAAGAAATCCAAGGGTAAGCAGATTCCGCGTACATTTCTGTTAGAGTTGGCCAGAAGATGCCAGGCTTGTTTAGCTCTTCCTGAATTCGTGGAGAAGCCGATTATCCTGCCAGAGTTGGAATATGAGGATGCTAATATTTCTTATGAGGGTTTGGGTGTCTACGAGATTATGAATGATGAAGACCCTATTGAAGAGGGGGATGAAAGTTATGAAGAATATGAGGACGAGACGAGGCTGATGCTTTTGCCAGTGGCATGAGAAGATTCGATGAACCATCAGCCTCCGTAGAAGAGCCTACCAAAGAAATTAATTTGGGTACAGAGGAAGACCCTAGGATTATCCTCATCAGCAAGAATTTGCCGCCCTCCGAAGAGGAGGCGCTTATTTTGGTACTTCAAGAATATAAGGACACGTTTACGTGGAGTTATGAGGATATGCCTGGATTAGACCCTGCGCTTGTTGAACACCGCCTTACACTTAAGCCAGGGTTTGTCCCGGTCAAGCAACGGTTGAGGCGTTTCCACCCTAATATGACTTTAAAGATGAAAGAAGAGGTCGACAAGCTCCATAAGGCTAGATTTGTTAGAGTTGTCCTCTACCCCAACTGGGTGGCTAACATCGTCCCGGTCATGAAGAAAGATGGAAAGGTTCGGATTTGTATAGACTTCCGGGACCTCAACCGTGCGTGTCCTAAAGATGACTTCCCCCTCCCTCATATTGATGTTCTAATCGATAATACGGCAGGATTTGAGACTCTCTCTTTCATGGACGGCTTTTCAGGCTACAATCAGATTCGCCTAGCTGAGGAAGATCAAGAGAAAACATCATTCACTACACCGTGGGGCACATACTGTTATGTGGTCATGCCTTTTGGACTCAAGAATGCCGGAGCCACCTACCAGAGGGCTATGATGGCAATTTTTCATGACATGATTCATATTTATATTGAGGTATATGTGGATGATCTGGTAGTGAAATCAAGAACAATGATTGAGCATCCTGGGGTTCTAGCTAAGGTCCTGCAAAGATCACGAGAATACCAATTGAAGATGAACCCCAAGAAGTGCGTGTTTGGCGTTTCATCTGGGAAGTTGCTTGGTTTCATTGTTAGCAAGAGGGAAATTGAAGTTGATCCCAACAAGGCGAAGGCCATTAGAGATATGCCTCCTCCCAAGAATCTGAAGGAAGTTCAAGAATTAATCGGGAGGTTGCAATTTATTCGCCGGTTCGTCTCCCAGCACTCACAACGATGCAGGCCGTTTTACGAGCTCACTAAGCCGGGGGTCAAGTTTAATTGGGATGACAAGTGTCAGGCAGCCTTTGACGGATTAAAGGATTATTTGGCCAATCCTCCTGTCCTGAGGCCGCCAATTCCAGGCAAACCACTCATTCTCTATATCTCAGTCCTGGATGACTCTGTAGGTGCTGTCCTAGCTCAAGTGGATGAAGAAGGTAAGGAGAGGGCAGCATACTATTTGTCTAAACTTCTTAACCCCTGTGAGCAGAGGTACTCAGCCATGGAGAAGACTTGTACAGCTTTGGTCTGGGTAGTTCAGAAATTAAAACACTATTTCTTAGCTCACGAGGTTCACCTCATTGCACGCATGAATCCGATTAAATTTCTTCTTGAAAAATCTGTCCTCACTGATCGATTAGCACGTTGGCAAAGTTTCCTTTCTCAATTCGACATCACTTACATTCAATAGAAAGCTATCAAAGGTTACGTCATTGCCGAACATCTTGCTCACCACCCTCTTCCCCGATTTGATCCTGTCAATTCGGAGTTTCCGGATGAGGAACTGATGTCCATCAATCAACCCCATGATCCTATGTGGACATTACATTTTGATGGAGCTCTAAATTCCCAAGGAAGAGGGATCGGCATGGTTCTTTTAACACCAGATGGGGTCACCATCCCGTTTGCTGCTCGGCTCACTTTCCCTGTCACAAACAACATAGCTGAGTATGAGGCTCTTTTGGCCGGTCTTCAAACCGCTCATAAATATGGTTTTACTCATTTGCAAATTATGGGTGATAGTCAGCTTATTCTGCGCCAGGTGCTTGTCAAGTGCCGCACTATCAATCCTAAGCTTAAACCCTACCAGGAACTTGCTTCAGCTTATGCCAAACTCTTCACCAAGTTAATCTTCGTGCACGTTCCTCGTAGCCAGAACATCTTAGCCGACGCTCTTGCCTCTTTGGCCTCTGCTCTAGTATTCCCTCCTGAGCGTGATTTTCATGTTCCTCTGATTCATCAGCGTGACACTCCAGCTATTAAGGATCGTGCATTCCTCGATGTTAGGGATAAGGTGCTTGAGAAGGACAGACAGAAGGAAGCTCTTAAAGGCAAAGAGGTCATGCTTTTGGACTGGGAAGAAGAGTTGGCTGACGAAGAGAAACCTTGGTATTATGATATTGCTAGGTATTGCAATGATCAGTCCTATCCCGAGGAAGCCACTATAGAAGAGAAGAAAGCAATTAGAAGAGTGGCTCAGCGGTATGTTTTGGTTGGAGGTGTGCTCTACAGAAGAGGGCTCACTGGTGTTTTATTAAGATGCCTCGATGATGATGAATCTTGGAAGGTTGTGGAAGAGGCGCATTCTGGAGTGTGTGGTGGTCATGTGAACAGCCAGATGCTAGCTAAGAATATTCTTAGGCTAGGTTTCTATTGGCCCACTCTAGAAGAGGATTGTTCCATTTATATTCGTAGGTGTGTTAAGTGCTAGCTGCACACCGACAAAATTCATTCTCCTGCTTCTTCACTCCATCCTATGTCCTCCCCATGGCCTTTCTCCATGTGAGCTTTTGATATCATTGGACCTCTTGGTGATTCGAACCTCCTGACCAAGCAAAAGTCGTTCATCCTGACGGCAACAGAATACTTCACCAAATGGGCGGAAGCAGAAGCTTACGTGGAGATCAAAGCATCAACTGTCTGCAAGTTCATAATGAAGAACATCATCGCAAGGTTCGGCATCCCAAGTACCATCGTCACCGATAATGGACCTCAATTCATCTCTCAAGAGCTCAAGGATCTCTGCAACAGGTATAACATTGCATTGCATCATTCTTCTCCCTATTATCCGCAGGGCAATGGCCAAGCAGAGGCAACTAATAAAACTTTGATCAAAATCGTTAAAAAGACGTGTGAGGCTAATAAATTTTCGGATTGGCCAGACAAGCTAGTTGAAGCTCTCTGGGCTTATCGCACTTCCATTCGTACCCCCACTGGGCAAACCCCTTTCGCCCTTACTTATGGAATGGAGGCAGTAGTCCCTTATGAGATTCTCATTCCATCTCTGCGAGTACAATTGGACAAGGAACTCTCTATTGATGAGCGTCGTGATTCACTCCTTGCTCAATTGGAACTCCTAGATGAGAAGCGTCTGGTCGCCGCTGAGCATGCGCGTGTTTATCAGAACAGGCTCTCACGTTTTTATCAAAAGAAGGTAATTGAGAGAAAATTTAAAGTCGATGAGATGGTAATCAAGAGAATTTTTGTAAAACCTGGAGGCCCCCGCTCAAAACTCCAACCAAATTGGGAAGGACCTTTTGTTATAAAAGATGTTTATCCTGGCAATGCTTATAAACTGATTAATGCTGAAGGAGAAGAGTTAAATCACCCTTGGAATGGTTTGTATCTTAAGAAATACTACCCTTGATTTCCAAAATCCAAAAAAATATATATATATAGAATTTCTAAAATCCAAAAAAATGAATATTGAAAATTTCCAAAAGGGCTGCCATGGCACACGAGGGCCTAAAATCTGAAAGGTCAAAATTCTGAATTCATTTATCAGCCATGATTAACTTAAAATGGGGTTGACACCCGCACACACTAACACGCTTTATTCTTGAACTCAAGCGGTGCAAGATCCGATGGAAAGTCAAAACCTGACTAAAGGTGAAGATAATACCCATTCTTTTCCTCTTTGGCCCATAAGGGAGGAAGGGAGGCCTCGGGGTAGATCCACCAAGTCTATCCGCCGCCCCAGTAGGTGGAAGTCAGGGCCCAAAAGGGAACGAAATGCCGCAAAAAGCCCAAGTACAATTAGGTTGCTCAATGCAAATCAATTTCAAAGTGAAAGTCAAGTGGTTAAAAGAAAAGCATGTCAAGAGGGCAAAGTCTCCGCAAGAAAAACCTTGGGCGTATGCGTGCAATATAAAAGAGGCAAAAGGCAACAAAGTTTCCCTACGCCAAAGACCGAACTCCAACGGGCATAGGGCAGGGGAGGTAGCTTTGCTTCGGGCATCTCAGAATCCCTTATGGGCTTCCTTATATCTTCTTCCATCCCTTCCTTTGTGGTAAATCATAATCCGGCAGAATGGTCGATACGGACCTAGGAGATTGCACCAAGCGAAATCTCGAATATAAGTTAATCATTATCACGTCAACTCCCTTTTAATTATTCAAGAAGGGTTAATGAATTTTAATGGTGACCGTGTAGGACCCACGGTCTGGGTAGCCTTGTCAACCCAATTTGGAAAATAAAAACAATTAACGCCTTCTCTTAAGGCGCTTTTTATTTAAGTAACGCCTTTGTTCAGGCCGTCTCTTTTAAAATAACGCCTTTGTTCAGGTCGTCACTCTCTCAAAATTCGAAATCTTTGTCAAAATTCACGCCGTCACCTAGGACGTCTTTTGTTTGAAGAACGACCTTATCTAGGGCGCGTCTTTCAGAAAAAATAACAAAAAAAAATATAAAATAAAAAAATGCATTTCTTCACGATGTATGCTTGCATTCTTTTGCATGGGCATCTTTTATTTATCATCTGCATATGAGTGCTTGCATGTCGCATCTCCCCTTTTATCAGTTATTTCATTTACCTTATTTGATTAAAGGCTTGGCCCCTTAAATCCGTCATTAAGGTCAAAATATTGATACCCCTTGCTTATTGAGCAAGGGGCCAAGTCGAACAGATGAATTAACCTGTTTGTTCAAAGTGTGGATTACAGTTGCAGGAACAGGGCAAAGCGAAGCAAAAATGAAGAACGTGGAAAGAGAAAAGTACACAAACACAAGTCCACAACCACACAAAGTGCTCAGGTAAACAAAAGATCAAATCTCATATATATATATATATCTCATGTACAGGTGTGAAGGTGGAGGGGTACAAGTAAGTCTCTCAGCTCTCGCCTCTACCCTCCTCTCTCCTGCTCTCAACCTCACCCTCGGCGTCCCGAGGTGGTGCTGGTGGGGGGGGCATCGAGCCTCGAGAAGCCGCTGGACCTCGAGCCTGGTCCCCTGTCTCACTCCTCGGTCGAAAAGAGGAGCCCGCCATGTAAGAGGAGCCGCCCAAGCTGAACCCTGCCGCTCGCGCCCGCTCCCGGCCTCGCTGCAGACGCTCCTCCGACACTCGAAGCCGCTCCTGAGAAAGGACTAGCTGAGTCCTCAGGTCCGCCAGCTCCTCGTGCTCACGAGCACGCTCCTCGCGCTCCCGGGCCCGCTCCCTCCTCTCCAGCTCGAGGGCGACCCGTAACTCTGCCACATCCTGAGGCAGCTCCTCCCGACGCCTCAAGGTCCTCTCTAGCTCTGAGATCCGCCGATCGCGGATCGCCAACTCGGTACGTACCGCCTGAAGCTGAGTAGCCTGCAAACAAGTAAACAAATCATCAATTCCATAATTAATGCAATGATTCAGTAATCTAGCAATTCAAGCAACACATGATTGAACCACTCACCTGTGTGCTCGTCACATGGAAGCCCTCATCAACGCAAGCAAGCGCGGCTCGGAGCTCCTCAGTCTGCAAAACAACTTCATCAGTACACAATGCTATATATAATCAATATTTGAATGAAGTTTGAGTTTAGAATTTACCCGTGAGGCGAGGTCGCGCTCTGCTGCCTCAGCCCGTGCCTCTGCTCCTGCCAACTGCTCTGCCAGTGCAGTCGCCTCTGCACTGGGTCCCCTCGAGCTAGAGGCCTCCCCTGGATCTCTCCTCACTGCTCCCTGCTGGGCACGCTGCATTCATTAAGATCGTCAGTGGCTAATCATCAATAATTCAACAAAAAACACATTTGCATACAGAAATAATTTAAAAACTCACCAGGGTCTCTAAGTCTGCCAGCGTGGCAGCTAGCTGGTCCACCAGGCTGTATAGGTAGGCCTGTGCATCCATCGCTGCAATATCACGCGCGTCCTGCATTCATTACACATTAGTTGCATAATAGATATACATAAGCATTTGCATTTAAAATAATTGCATTCATACGTACCCCTAGGACCCTCATCTGTGGCCGTCCGGCGTAAACCTCCCAGTAGCGCCGGAGGTACTCGGAGCTGTCAGTCGCCCGAGAGGTGACTCTGGTCCCACCTCGCTGCCAGTCGGCGTACTGCTCCTCGAACCGCACTCTCCAGTCGATCGCCTTTGTGCGACCGCGCGTCTTCTTCCCGATCCCTCGTGGCTCGCCGACCTCTACCCACTCCTGGTGTAGGCCCAGGGTCCTCATCACCAGCCTAAGCCGTAACGGCTCAATCTCGCTCAAGCAATGAACCCAGAGCTCATGCCCAAAGCGAGGTCGGCCCGCTACGACCCACGGCTGGCCCTCATTTGTCATCTCTGCATATGGTCTCCACTGCACCTGCATCCATGAACATGCATGTCATCAGCATGTCATCATAATCATAATAAATTCAAATAAACATAAAAAAATGCATTCATACATACCAGCGAGGGAGGAAAATCACGGAACTCTCTCCGTAGAACCCACAACTCGTAGCCGAGTGGGGCCCCGAAGACCACCGGCAGCCAGCGCCGTGCTAGAGGGAACGCTCCCTCACCTCCAGGCCGTGGGTCGGTGCGCCCCATCGGCATGTATAGGTGGCTCCAAACCTGCATCCATGCATCATATTAGCAAGACGTTCATACGCATTCACATTCAACATTCATACAAAAAATTGCATACCTGAAGAAAAGGTGAGAAGCCACTGACGGTCGTCTCTCGACCTGTCCCGGTGGACAGGTCGGCCATCATGTGCGCCAGCAGCACAGCTCCCCAGGCGTACCTGCCAACTCCCTCTAAGTCCTAAAGGATCCCTAGGAACCGGCAGTTGATGACGTCACCCTTCGTGCCGAGCAATAGCCTCCCTATTAGCAGCAGTAGAAACCTCCTCAGGTCAAGGTCTACTCTCTCCCTGTCTGTCGGGTCCTGGCAGTAGACCGCCCTAGCCCCGTCAGTCAGCCTCTGCGAGAACTGCTCTAGGGTCTCCCCGGACCTATGCCTAGCATCCCCTAAGCCCATCACCGAAGTCAGGTCTGTGCGGAAAATAGTCCTACACTCGCTGGGTGTCTCATAGACCATCTCCAATCCTAGCAACCTCTGGGTAAGCTCGGTGTAGTCTGGTAAGGTGATCCCGCTCACAGCCTCTCCGCCTACCCTCAACCCTGTAATCCTGGCTACATCCTCTAGGGTAGGAACCATATGCCCCCAGGGCATCAGGAATGCCCGGCTAGTCCTGTCCCATCTCTCCCGTAGAACCTGGATAAGTGGTAGGTCTGGCCTAACTGGCTCTATGGATAGAAAGGCCCCAAACCCCATGGCATCTACCCTCGCTCTCTGAAACTCAGGGAGGCCGTGGTATGCTGCCCGGACCATGACCCAGGAGATGCGTGTCCTCATCAACCCCTGCATGCATAAAGAAAAGAATTTTCGCTTAATTATTTTGTTTATTCACGCTGAATCTCATTTTGATTGCCCTGGGTTATGTTGATTAGCGACCACCCTTGGGTCGTGGTTTGTTGAATTAGCGCCCCTGGGAGGGGCGTGGTTCTTAAGTGTGCTTTGAATTCACGACCTACCCTAAGGTCGCTGTTTATCTAAGAACGCCTCTGTATTGGGCGTGGTTTGGTGGTTAATTTCTAATTTCTTAAGGTTTTTTTAGGAGACGCCCATCCCAGGGTCGTCTTTTGCTTAAGTCACGCCCCTGTGTGGGACGTTGCTTTCAAATGGGAGTTTAGGGCCTCATAATGATTTTTTGAAATTAATGATTTGACATCCGCTGGTTTGGTCGTCTTTCATTGAATTAACGCCCTGGTAGGGGGCGTTGTTTTCAGGACTTTCAGAAAATGAAATAAAAATAACAGCATGCGAATAATTCATGGGAAAATAATTAAAAGCATGGAAATTAATGGAATTAACAGCATGATGTGAGAAGTGATAAATTTTTAATGGACGACATGATGCAGGGTGTGTTTTATTGGGGTTAAGTATTTTTCAGGAAAATAATTGAATTAACGCCCTTGGGTTAGGCGTTTCATTTCTAAGTCACGCCCCTACGGGGGGCGTCTTTTCTCTGAGTTACAGGGATTATATCTCGAGGGCTATGAAAATTGCATAAAAAATGGTAATAAAATATAGAAAAACAGAAATAGGGTTGGGGGCCTACCTTCTTGTGCTTTGGTCCTTGTGGCTGAGGTCGTGTTTGCCTGGGTCACCGTAGTTGGCCGGCACGGGGAGGAGCCGCCGCCGTGGGCGGTGGCTCATCACCACCTCCTTCTTCTTCTTCACCACCGTGTTCCTCACCACCTTCGCCTTCTTCTTCTTCTTCTGCTGCTTCACCAGCATCATCCTCACCTTCCTCATCTTCTTCTCCTATGGCCTCGTCGCCATGTTCGTCCTCGCCGCCGGCCACCGCCACTGGGATTTCTTCGGCCACCACGGGAGGGGCTTCCTCCTCAGCGTGGGCATCCTCGCCTAGATCAACGACCTCGGGGGCGGCCACCCGTTGTCGTTTCAAACCACCGCCGACCATCGTTCAAGGCTAGGGTGAGAATGGGAGAGAGTGAGAAAGATAGAGAGAGGGAGAACGAGGGTTGCGGTTAGGGTTGTAGAAGGAGGAAAGAAAGAGAAGGAAGAGAAAATAGGACGAAGGAGGAAGAAGAAAGGGGGAAAAGGCCTTTTGGCATTTGAAAAGAAGAGACGCCTTGAGGAAGGGCGTGTTTTGTGGAATTGATGCCCATAAATCCGGGCGTGTTTTGATAATGGACGACGTTTCTTGAGACATTATTTTCGTTTGCATGGGGAATCATAATCGTCGTCAGACGCATTCAATATGGATTGATTGATGTGATGGAAGTAATAATTGCTGTTTATGATTAACGTCTGAGTGTGAGGCGTTATTTACATGATCCGTGGCTTAGTTAAGGGCGTTACTTTTGAGATTTCAACGAATATATTTTGGGAATTTGAATCAATTCACGCCCTATTTTAAGTCGTTATTCAGTTAACGCCCATTAGTGGAGGCGTCAAATCTGTGAGCTGGAATATTGAAAGCGGCGTATGCTGAGGCGTCCTTTTTTGAATTCACGACATTCCTTGAGGCGTTATTTTGGAAGATTTGATCCGAAATACTATGAAATTGGCTCAATCAGGTATCATCATTGTTATTCATTAAAAGGGAAGATCACAGTACATTCAATGAGCCCCTTTGGGTCTCAAGTTTCTCAAAGCAATAACATAAGATTTCCACTGATCTTTATCTTCTTCCAAGATTTCAACAGGTTGATGAATCTTATTGATTTTCCACAAGGCTTGGATTGTGGTACATTCTTCTCCATCTTCATTGCTGCCAAGGTCCCGTGTCTTGATTGGAGGGATATGAGATGGATCTTCAAACACTTGCCGTGGAAGCCCGAGTTGAGGAAGGCACCGATATGAATTGTATAGCACTAAATCTGAAGCGCCGATGAGTCTAAGGTCCATCCCGGGAGAGAACCTTGCACGGAGCCCTTGAAGTTTGAGTATTCCCGGGGCGCAAGTAAAGAGATTCTTTGGCATCACCTTGAGGTGTTCTCGCCATTCCACTCTCTTCTTGATTTTAGGAATTCGGTTCATCACTCTATTGCTTATCCCAAGTGAGCCGGTCATGTAAGAGAGTGGACTTTTTGAGAAGATTCTTGAGGATTGTTGGGCTTCATCACATGGATCAAACTTGAAGTGAAGATCCACCCAACTGGAGAGTGCTAACATGCATCCGTAGATGGGCCTTCCCATTGCTGCCGAGGTTAGCCCGCTATAGAGATAGGCTAGAATAGCCGGTCCCACTCTATCTCCTTCCCATAAGCTCACCACGGCGCTTAATAGGGCCTCTTCTAGGAAGTCCTCCATGGATGGGAATAATATCGCTCCTGCCAAACACACCACGAAGGCCTTTGCTATCCGTTCTATCTCCTCATCTTCTTTGGCTTGATCTGCTCTCTTGTACACCCACGAAGCAAGCTTCAGGAGATTGATTCCCTTGGTGGCCTTGATTTGATTCATTAGGTTTGGACTAGGTATCAATGTGGTTAATAGTTCATGTGAGGAGATTGGTTTTGGCATGATGGCCATCTTTTCCTCATCCCCTTGCTTCATTCTCTTCAAGCCCAAGATCATTTCTAATTCTTCTAATAGGATGGTGGCTTCAAAGGTTGAGAAGAGGAATGTATGAGTGGAAGGGTGCCATATTTCAATTAGAGCTCCTATGGCAGCCCAATCTAAGTGGATTTGATCATAGTGTTTGGCATGGGTAACTAGACCTAAAAGGTGCCATCTTGCTAGGTATACCCTCATATCCGAAGAGAACTTGGAGAGGATAAGTGGCAGCCACTTGATTTTGGTAAACCTCCGGGCTCCTGGCACATTAGGATAGTCTTGTGGAAGAAAAGGAAAAATGCATAGACAAAAGGATGAATAAGCATACAGAGGAAGGAAACATGAAGGATCAGAAGAAAGACAGAAAGACGTGAAGGTATGCTGTAAGCAGAACAGAGGAATCAATCATTACCTGATTCAGGGAAATTCTATTGCTGATGTGCCCGTTGATCTCAGTAAGCCTGGGAGTGGAAGTTTTGGACCTTTTGAGCGCTCTCTCCATCTTCGGTTTGCAGGAAAAGCTTAGATCGTTGCAGTGCCTGCGAGAGGAAGAACACGAACAACAGAAGAACAGAGGAAATGGAGAAACTCTGAGGGTTTGCTTCGATTGATCTAAGGGAAGTATTTCCTTTTATAGGAGGATGAAGGGGTTTAAGGCTGTTCGGAGTTAGAAGGTGGATGGCCATTAGGACTAGGTTTAGCTTTCGAATTGGAAACGGAAGCATGAGGTTAATTAACGCCTTCTGTTGGGGCGTCAATTTCTTAATTGACGACTTGGCAGAGGTCGTGTTTTATTTAACGCCCTTTCCTGGGTCGTTTCCTTCTTGGCCTCTCGATGCTTTTCACGCCTTAGTGAAGGGTGTGTTTTATCTTTTGACGCCCTGCGGACAGGCGCCTTTCATGATTTTAACGCCGGTCGTGTTTTGTGGGCTTATGAATTTGGTTCTCCCTGCGCTTTGATGAACTTAAGTGCTATTACTTTGTTTGAACTATTAATGATTAAGCACTTATGATCATGTCATGCTTTATTGAGGATTATTTCTGATTATGTGGACTAATGAATTTTCAAGTGCAGAAGAGTGCAGGTTTCGGGACGCTTGGATCCCTATGGGAGCAACATCGTTTTGTATTTCTTTCCTGTATGCATTGTTACTATATGGTATTCTACACTATTATAGTATATCAAGGACCTTGTGGTTCTGATGAATCTGGAATTTGAGTTCTCCTTTGTCAACAAAAACAGTGATAATTCCAGGGGAGTCTTGATCACACGGATAGGCCGTTGAGTCATTAAAGGTCTGGGACGATGGTTCCACTTTCTGAGTTGATGCGTGGACAAACGGGCTTCGGCTTAATGTCAGCTCAGAGACTTGGATTCTTGACTAAATCTAGATGGCTTAACAATATTATCCTTGATTATTTTCTATTCTTAGTTTGTTTTAATCTTTTCTTTTAGCCCAGCATGCATCATGTAGGACTTTGAGCTTCATGCTGAAAATCTTCATATTATGGCAATAATGAAGGTCACTCACTCTTGATTGAGTTGACATGAGATATTCCATTCCAAATCAAGTACTTTATTCTCTTTGAAGCCGCTCCGGCTGATTCCTTGAAAATGTCCCTTTGCTGGGTCTCCATCTCAATTCCCTTTATTTTTCTGCAAATCCACCTTGGTTGTAGCACGTCCACGTTGGCTGGTAACCGCTCTCCAATGGTATCTCCCTATCGTGCCCACGCGCACATTTTTCTTAGTTTAGTCTCCTTTATCCAGCAAATTGATGCTTCCTTGGAATTACTCGGAGTTGTTTTCATTCAGAATCTTGGAAAGATTTTCCATGCTTAGTGTCTGAGGCGTGTCTCATCACACCTTGGCATCTACTTATCAGTTTGCTCCACTTCATTGCGCTTTGTTGCTCTCCATTCTGTCTCACTCCCTTCCAAAGCAGACGCCAAGGCGGGGCAGCTGTAGACACGCCAAAATTGACGCTATGTTAATCAAAACTCATGTCACCACGTTGACGCCCCAAATTGAACTTCAATATGTCTATAATATGAGGTTTTTCTATTTTTGTGTGTGTTTTTGATTTATTCTTGCATTCTTGTGATTCGCGACCTGAAGAGGGGCGTTATTTACAAAGCGACCTTACCTAGGGCATTTTTCAAAGAAAGGACGACTAAACCTCAGGGCGTCAATTCCTGGTATTACCTGGTTTTAAAATAAATTACAAATAAAGAGTAACGTTCTATCTCAGGGCGTGTTTTCAATTAACGCCTTTCTCTCAGGCATTTTCTCATGATTTTCAAAGAAAGAATGTTTTATTTCCAAAATTAAATCCAGGAAGAAACGCCTTTGACCGGGTCATGTTTTTGATTCACGCCTTGAGGTAGGTCGTCAATTTCAAATTGACGCCCTTTGGTAGGTCGTGTTTCAGCCTTTCGTGTCTTTCTTAAACTCCTCTTTCCTGAAGAGTTCCTTGCCTCCAATGGTCTCCTTGCTCGAATTGGAACTAGAGTCTTGCCTTTGATAACCATTGCCCATCCTCATCTTCTTAAATTTGAGATTATCTTCGGTTAAGACCCTATATAAGAGGGCTCTGGTTAATCTTGTGAGGGGTTACACACACGATAGCAACGACAACGACGGTGCTGGCTGTTAGAGAGAGTTACGTAGATATACAGAAGAGCATACGCCATCTTCATCTTCCTTTTGTGCGATCTCTCTCTTTAAGGGCTCTCTCAAGGGCTTTCTCTTCTTCTCTGTTGCTGCAGCCGAACCGTAGCTTCCAAGTGGTTTCTTCCCCTTTACTGTTTACAGGGGCAGCATAAGGGGTCTTTCTTCTGTTCGTTTTGCTTTGTTTTGCATCACATCATCCATATCATCTGTCGCACGGTTTTCTTCCTTGCACTAGTATTGCATCCTTTTCCTTCCCTAACTCTTAGGGGTTTTAAAACAAACAAAAAAGGTGCGCATGTTTTGTTCTCTCTTCATCATCACATCATCTATTTGGGATTGATACTATACGCTCTTGGCTGATCCACTTCTATTTGCTTGTTTCTTTGTCTTTTGCAAGGGTAATCAACGAGAGAAACCCCCTTCGTCGGCCGGCCGATAGAAGGAGGAGGAAGGAATTCACAATTCATCCCGCATCCCACTTTTCACCAGGTATTCGCGATCTTCTTTGATTCTTATTGAGGTAACCCCTCTGGCGATCACTCTTCTTTATAGCACCACGTGCTTTCTTTTGTCTTTATTATCATCTCTCTATCATTTTTACATATCTCATATGAGTGGTTTGTTCCATATGAGTGGATTTTTCACGATCTACAGGCGGCCAGACTCCTGGCCGCCCAGAGGCCTGGGCAGCCACACCAGTGGCCACCCAGCACCTGGGCTTCACCTGGCTTAGGCGGCCATAAGCTGATCAGGCTGGCCTCCCAATCCTGGGCCTTTACTGGGTGAGGGCGGCCAGGGTGCTGGCCACCCAACACCCCTGAGAGGCCAGACCTTTGGCCGCCCAGTGACCTGGGCAGCCAGGGTCTTGGCCGCCCAGACCAGGGCACAGACGACCACAAATGTGGCCGCCACCTGCAACTTCCAGGAGACGGACCGAGCTCCACCGTGAGCTCAGTTCCACGCCCCATTCGCCTCTAAACGAAGGGGAAAACAAGGGGAACTCATCCCCGGACATTCCTACTACTGGAAAACCCAATCCAAATCACAATCGGGCCTTGAATCGGCCGAAAATCGTCGCTCACCTTAAACATGCGATTTTAACCCCAACATGAAATAAACCCACTCTCATCCTCGCCTTGGCCTACAAAAAGCGGGGAAGGGAAGCACAAGGGCTAAGGATCCATCCCTCTACCTCGAAGAAGCTCAAAATTTACCGGATCACTATCGATTTTCAAATCTCAACCGAACACAATCTCCACCCACATGCCGCGAGATCACCACCGCCGCGCTCAGCACGCCGCCACCGTTGCCACTACGCCGCCGCCGAGGTCCCTCATCCGTCGCCGGAGGAGGGAGGGCGTCGCATCCGCGATCGTGGGGGAGGGGGCATGCAATGGTCGGGGAGCGGGGGTGCAGCCACGGGAAGAAGTAAGAAGAGAAAAGGAAAAAGAAAGGAAAAAGAAAAAGAAAAAGAAAAAAAGGGGTTATTTATAGAAAATTTGAAAAATATCAAAAAAACAAAAAATTAGAAAAAATCATTTTCTCAATCCTCGGGACACGCTCGACACACTGGTACCGTCCTGGAGTAGGAGAATGCAACGGTTCGCCCTATACGGGGTTCCGTAGGTCCACAAGGGAAAAACACGTGTAAACCACAAAACACGCTCTGAGTCCCCCGAAAGTGATCCGAAGCCTACGGATCCAGATCTAAAAAATATCTGAAAAACTCGAGACATTACACTATAGGCCAACAAAGTGAGGGCTGTCCAATATATAGCTCTCAAGAGACAGCAGATTTTCCCTCCATTTCTCTTGCAATTTGAATAGCTGAAATAAACAAAAGGGTTTGACCAAGGAAACCTGCAGAACCTTAATCTCTGCTAGCAGAAAGGATGTCCTTTGCCTAGAGATTTTTCCTCCTTTGATAGAATCCTTGCTGGCCGGTGCAGGTGACAGAGTTGGCAGTGAGAGAGCCTTTTCAAGGTTTGGTACTGACAGATGTTTGGAGTAAGATGTTGCCATAGACACTAATGATAACAAGGATGTTTTGAGTGTCTTAGGAATCTTCTCCATACCTCAAAATCTATGTTTTTAGAGGTTTACGTCGGACATCTTTGCCCTCTATACGGTTTTCCAAAAGACAGATCTGTTAGAAGACTTTAAAGTTTACCCTTTAGTGAGGTCGACCTGCTAAGAGAGTGTGTCGACACTGCTATGAAAAAGTCAGTTCCGAACAGCTTCTGGAAGGAGCGTGAGGTCGACCTCCTGTAGAGGTGAGGTCGACATTCCCTTGAAAATGGGTGATTACAACGGTTTTTCGAAGAGCCTGAGGTTGACCTCCTGTAACAGTGTGGTCGACACTGCTTGTGTTGGCCGCTTCCCAGAGAGCTAGTCACGATCATGAGGTCGACACTCCTTGAAGGTGAGGTCAACACTGTGTGGCACAGCAGAGCGTTCGCGAAAAGGGGTCGACACTCGAAGTCGACTCTTTTGGCTTGGAAGCTTGAAGGTGTCGACACGCTTGATGATGAGGTCGAGGTAGCCATGAAAATCCACATGTGAACTGTTTGTTGTGAGGGTCTGAGGTCGACACTCTGAGTGACTGAGGTCGACACTGCCCTTGTGACTATCTTCTACAACAACTTCTGTGAGTTCTTGAGGTCGACCTCCTGAGGATATGAGGTTGACACTGCTTTAATGATTTTAACACACGGGGCACTTGGTGAAGCAGTGAGGTCGACACTGTTCATGGTGAGGTCGACCTTCTTTATCCACTTGATACCTAGTCATTCAAAAGGTGTTTCATGAGTTCCAAAATTAATTGACCAATGACTTATAGTGAGACATCATCAAAACAACATTTACTCAACATGAGCTAATTGAGTTGTCTAGACACCCTCATAATATGTGGATTAGTATGCCGATTATTCAGCGAGCGTGACATTCAGGACCAGATTAAGTGATGCGACAGTTATGGATGGAGAACTCGGCTGCGGCAGAATTTGGGAATTTTGGAGTTCGGTGCATGCTGTGGTGCCATTGTCTGGATTATTGTGCTAGGATAAGGTGTTCCCCTGCTCGGAAGGAGTTGTGCGAGGGAACTTTATGTGAAGATAAAGGTTGCACAATCTGAGACGTTTTCTGATCCACATGGGTGTCGAAAATCGATCATGGTTGGTTAGTAGGCGACAGGAAACTGTGAAATGGTAAATGTGAATTGTCAATTGTAATGTAGAACAACCATTTCCTCGATGTGAGAACCCCGGAAGGGACTATGTGAGATAGAGGCCCATGTTTTCGGGAAAGATCTGAGGTGGTGCGCTCGAGATTAATGAGGCTGAAGAGTTCAAGGTTCGTGCAGGCAACCTCGTTGTTCTTTTCCCCGCTTGAGAAGCTATAATTGGCTGGATGGCCAGGGTGGATTAGGATGGTGTTCAGATGATGTGTGGCCTAGGTGTAGAGATAGCGAATGCTCGAGTCGATGAATGTGAGCAAGCATCTAAGGAATCGATTGATGGTTCTATAGAGAAGCTAGAGAAGAGAGTGGTCAGAGGATCTTTCGTCAGTGTGTGACCGATGGATGGCAGATGACATCTGCAGCCAATGTGTTATCCGACAGGTATTGGCAGTGGCAGGTGAGAAGTTGGCTTTTGGGATCGGTGTTAACCTGTGAGCATCTGAGATGTTTGAGTCTTGAGACGAGTAGCGCTGGTTGAGTGGAGCTGGTGGAAGAGTTATGACCATCTGAGGTGGCTGTGTGAGTCTCGCAAGCCGATGAAATGTGATTGTGCTCCTTGTGAGAAGTACTCGGCGTTTGGTAATTGAGGGAGCCGATGTCCCGAGTGGATTGCTAGGCATGGATTTCCCTAGATATGGATTGAAGTTGCGTCTGGAATCATGTGTTTTTCTCCGTGTGTGGAGCTTGTCAAATGTGATTCGTGCCCTTGAGGTTTCAAGGAAGCTGAGGTGATGCCATAATCATCTGTGTGTGTGTGCCACGATCGGTCTGAGGATTGGCATGAATTGGCATGGTAAGGCGAGAGGGCTTTATTGGTTGTATTAGTCTGGCGGTGTTTCTTAGAGAATGATGTGTGGAGTGAATGGTAATTGTGTTATGATTGCAAGGTCATACCCGTTGTGTGAGTTCTTCCCCATGAGTTCTGTGCATTGCTATAAATTTTGAGGATGAAATTTCTGTAAGGGGGAGGACTATAATATCTTCGAGTCTCAGATCGTGTTTATGTGGGTTACGGATTGTGTCCGTGTTGGTCTTGGAAATTTGATACTGGGTTTTTGAACCCCTAAATGATATTTATGAGAGTTATTTCGAGTCCGTGATGCTGCGTTGAGCGGCCTTCCTTTTTCCTGAAATTTTTCTAAATCAAAATGCATTTTTTGAGAATTTTTGGAGTTAATGTGATTTTTTTAATGAAAAAGGAAAAATATATACGTAACAAACAAGAATAAAAATTAAAATCTATTTATCCCCCCACCTTTCTCTCTCACCTCACTCTCCTGTTCTCTCCCTCTCACCCTCTTATTTCTCTCCCTCTCTCCCTCCACCTCTCCAGCAACCGACGGAGGATGGCAGTGGGCGAGACCGAGCACGGCGGAGGCTATGAGCAGCGGGGACGGACGTGAGGAGCAGGAGGCAGTGGCGCGGCATGGCGTGCTCGCGAGTTCGGAGTTCGACTTCGTTAGAAAGCGGCGTTCCTTGACGATTCAGCATCCATAGCGCGTGGTTTCCTCGTGAGAGGTAGGAGGATGGATCCTAACTATTTCTCCCGCATTTTCCCCTTGATTCTATAGTGATTTGGGTGAGAGAGAGGACTTTATTACTTTTTCGGGGGAAAAGTGCATGTTAGGGTTGAGAGCACGATTCGACCGAATTTTATAGCGATTCTTAGTTTAAATCACATTTTATAGATGGCATTGTACGTGGGAACGATTTGCCCATGTTTCTTGGGGATTCCCGCTCGCATCGGGGGTGAGTGGGGCTTGGGAACAACCCTCCAAACTTCGTTCTGAAAGGGGAATTTTGATCAAGAGGTGGTTAAATGGCCTGTCGCCTTGCCCACTCTGGGCAGCTAGTGGTCTGGCCACCTAGAGGGCTGGGCAGCCACTACGGTGGCCGCCCATGGGCCTCTTCTCTTGGTGGCCGAAGCCCTAGCTACCCAAGCTTCTGGGCAGCCAGAGGGCTGGCCACCCTGCCCACAGGGGTGGCGCCCATTGGTGTGGCTGCCCAGAAGGCTGGGTGGCCAAGGGGTTGGCCGCCCAGGACCCAGGTCACCCGATAATTGTGCTTAAGTCCCGCGATCAATGACACCCAAGAGGGGGGTGAATTGGGTGATTACAAATTTTTATAAAACCTTAGTCGATTTAAATAAATGTGATGAATATCAACAAGGAAGTTCAGATCTATTATAGAAACTATTAGATCTAACAAAATCTATCACACACAGCGGATCTTTGGTACTAAGGCGGAGATGTAAATCTGAAGATTCTTCTCACGCAAGGTGTTATCTTACTGACAAGGATTGCCTTGTCAATCCGAACCCACCTTTTGATATACCAATGATTTAATGTGAAAGTGATAAAATATGCTTGATCTGAACGGTGAAATCAAGAGAAGTAATATGCATGTATGCTGGCACAGAATGAGGATAGAAGAGAAGGATCAAACCACACAAGACACAGAGATTTTTAGGTGGTTCGGATGCAACGACGGAAACCTATGTTCACCCCTCACGATCTGTGAGGATTCAAACATTATCTTGTAAATAGTTACAAGATCAAAACACACACACACTCATAAAGAGTTTAGAACTCCTATGAAGGTGTAAACGCACCGAAACACACACAAATATGAGAGAAATCAAACACACACACACACACACACACACACACACGGATCTGGGTAGATCCACACACACATGAATGGTTATAGATTACAAATAACACACACTTGAAGCTTGAAGAATTTTGAAGGAGAAACATAAAAGGAAAATTCTGATTTAAGCTCCCCCTGAATAGATGATGTAGATTTTAGATGAAGCTTGAATCTCCACTTGATCTCCACTTGAATGGTTTCAGATAGATCTTGAAAAGCTTGGAGTTGGATGAAGAGTCCCTGGATAGAGCACTATTCACGTAGGTGTAGCAAGAGCCTTCTTTCTCTCCTTGGTAGCCTCCTTGATCTCCCTTGAGTAATTAGGGTTTCTTGACCCAAAGAGATATTTTTATAATTCTTGGGTTGGTCAAGGGACATGCCAAAACACAGATACACAAATTTAGGCATGTCTGGTGACTTTGGAACCTAAAAGTCCTAAAGGGAGGCTTGAACACGTTGAAGAAAATAAAGTCAACAATTGTTCCTTCGAAGGGTTCGTCGACCGAAGCAAGTAGATCGGTCGACCGAACTATGTCAGTTTAGTAACTTTTCAATGCTGGGATAATCGGTCGACCGATCCTGAGCCGTCGGTCGACCGAACTCTATAAAATTATAGAGTTCTAAGTCTTGGCAAACTTGGTCGACCGAACCAACTTCATTGGTCGACCAAAACAAGTAAAAACCTGCAAAACAAACTTGTTAGCCAAAGAATTAAGTCCAGATTTCAAGGTCTTATGTTTGACCACTTAAACATTCATTTTGGGGCTCATATATCTCAATTTGTCCACTTTGAAGGCTTTAAACATCATAATATTTCCCATGATGAAACATGATCTTATTTTGATCCTTGAAACTCAGTTTTGCATTTATGCATGGCACGTGATGGAGAAATACATCCAGGGTTTTGTTATCATCAAAATAACTTGGAGAGACTCACCATGTGCTTCGTCCTTTCATGTGATTTGTAGTTTTGGCTCATTCTATACGCCCCGTTAGTCGATAGATTAGTCATCCAGTTAGCGGTTCTTAGGTTTCCGTGATGTAAAGTCACCTCGTGATGCGTTACATGTGTATAGTAAGATTAGCATGAACCGGAGGTACTCTGGTGATTTTTGCTTCTACAGTGAGTTCTCACCTTCACTGACATTCCCCACTAGTCGTAGCTTTCTTGCGCACGCATGTGCGGACCCACTTGGGAGTGGTGGAGAGCTTTACCGGTGAGATAGTTTTTAGGGTGGTTACCGTAGGGCCCCTTACCTCTGCAGCCTGAGTCCGAGCTGAGGAGAAAACCAGCTAGAGGACCTTACTTAGAGCAATTAGTCTGTATGGGCACATGTCGTTGGGGTCATTGGACACGCACTGATGAATGCGACCCCAACTAATCCTTGATATGTTCTGTGGTTACTTACTTCAGTGTCTTAGTTTCCCCCTGGGGCGAGTAGGGAGACACCTGGGGCATGGATTAAGACGTTAGTGGATGCATCTGGCCTTGCTTCTAGTGGGTAGTGCTCTTGTCAGTTGAGAGGTAGCGACTCAGGTTTCCTACTAACGAGGTTCAGTGTTTTGATGGCTCGGTAACCTTGTTACATGTGATCGAGACGTGGTTCCTTATTGTCCTCGAAAGCCCTGTTCCGACAGTGTAGCCGTGTTCCTTTGTTGACCGACTAAGGGTCTACCTGGTAGCCTAGATTCTAGCTTTTGTACTCTGGGAGAGATACTCCAAGACAGGTTATTATGATCCAACCTTCTATAGCCCAGGTTACGAGAATTCGATTTAGCGTGGTTTATTCTTGATACTCAAGGTATCCCATTGTTGCGCGGGCTTTATGTAGTTAGTGGGTTAGCAAGGTTATTTTATGTTTACAATATTGTTCCTCCTACCTTACTGTTCTTCTTGCTTTACTGTCCATTATGATTTATTATTTACTACTCTATTTATCATGCTTTGTTGTGGTGGGGATTCGCGGGACCCCTATTGAGCCAATAAGATGTGGCTCACCCCTTTTCTTTTCTCGTCCGGTGTGCCTCCTCATCATATGGAGGCCTTGTGCAACACCCGAGAGTTCTAGTGTCGCCAGCTTCCACCAGCTAGGGTATGTCCCAAGGCTTTGTACTTTTCTTTTGTTGAGTTGTATTTTTGAGACTTGTATATCTAGACTAGAATATGTGTAAAATTGTATAAACCTATTTATAATTATAAACTTTAATTTATGCATTTTAATTTCTACATTTATTTTAGATTTTTGTATACTCCCGTGACACCAATTTGAACCCTTCCAAGCTTCATAGTTCGTGGGTAGCGAGCTGGGATTCGGGTTGCGCCAATTACTTTCTGGTACCCGGATCGCGGGTTGTGACAATCGTCCTGCATTTATCTTCCACCAAGTCAAAATATCAAATGTTTCATCTTCAACTTTCTGAATTGGCTCTTCTAAATACAAATCCAAGTCTGTTTTTTGGTTGAATCATTGTAGCTTCAAAAAAAGTGACCAAATCCTCTACGAACCAAAGACAATGAAAGTGTCTCTGTTGAAATAGTTGCCCTATTATTACTATTGGAGGCACCGCTACTATTTGTATGTATAGATGAAGCACAAGTTCTTTTGGTATAAAGAATGGCATAATCATTGTAAAGATTTAAAAGGACTCTTCTAATATTACTAATTTGTACATCTTTTTTATAGCCGTCAACAAAAATCTCATGAATGTAAAATTCAACTATCTTCATCTTGAATCTAGGATCCAAAATGTAACAAAGTGCTAACAACATATTAAGCCTTCCTTAATATTTTTCAAACTTCTCAAGTATTTTCAAAGTGATTGAGATAAGAAGAAAACTGTTACTTTTGCAAAACTCATTCAAAGATATTCGGATAGGGCAAATATCAACAAAAATAATATTAGTGATAGGATATTTGGTGCTAGAAAGTCTTACAATTGTTTCCTCAAATACAATTAGGTATCCAATCACACTTTTGATGCACACCCAATCTAAATTAGTTGGTGAAGATTTATAAGCTCTTTCTAAACCAGATAAATGAGATAAAGCAACTTTAAATTATATTGTATTCTTAAGCATCAAAAAGGTGAAGTTTCACCTGGTAGGGCAATCAAGAACAAGTGTCTTATTCTGAGCTCCAAATTGAGTTGCATATTTTTTAAAGTTCTCTTTTCTCCCTTGTGATTTTCTCTAAAATCTCACACTATCACGAATTTTGTCAATTACATCACTTACTTCTTTAACTTTCAAACCATCCTACACAATGAGATTCAATATATGTCCACAACAACATAAATGAAATAACATGTCATTTGTCAGTAAATTTGACTTTAAATAAGAATTCAAAAAAAGTTGATCCACAACTGCATCATTTGTAGAAAGATTATTCACCACACGGCTAAAGATCTTCTCATCAATGTGTCAATTATACACTTTTTTCTTGATGACTCTTGTCAACTCTTAAGCATTATATGGAGACTTAACATATTTAAAATTTAAAACTTTTTTTGAAGTTTCCAATGGTCATCAATAAAAGGCGAATAAGACATAAATAAGTAATATTCCCAATGACTATCCATATGTTAGTAGTGAGACTCACACGAGAGATATTCTTTTTTAACAACTCATATAGCTTTGACCTCTCGTTTTCATATATCTGTAAGCGATCTCTTTGAATTGTGTTGCGAGTGACAAGTTAAAATTGTGGTTGGAGATTTTTAATAAAAATTCTAAAGCTAATGTGATCCACAATCGCAAATGGATAATTATGGAGAATGATCATCGTGCTAAGTCTTGTTTACTTCTTTCTTGATTAAATGCATAAATTTCAATTGAACTATTTTCATCATTTTTCTTTTTATTTACATTAATAAGGAGTTGCGCAACTTCTGATTTATTCCTTAAGAGACATTGATAAGTTGCATAAAACTTCAAATAATTTTTCAAATGTATAGTTCAATTAGAACTATTTGCACATGTTTTCTTCTTACAATGATTACACGTGGAAACCTAATTTTTACCTTCATTTTTATCTCTAGTAATATTATTCCACATAAGTGACCTTAGTTTCCTCCCTTTGGTGAAGGTGGGTTGTTTGTTCCCTCATTTTGTACATGACTTTGGTCAGCTACACTCTCATTCTCGACATTGTTAGAAGTATTCATCTCCACTGATTCAGACATACTTTCTCCATAATTACGCACAAAATAAGAAATAAAATAAAATAATAAGTCATCAATTAATTATTTACATATCATTAAGTGAAACATAAAATTATTAACAAGATCAAGAAAATATCACAGACACAAACAACATTTATTTATTACACAATCTCTTAAAAACTAATGTTGCAATATCTATAAAATTTACTCCTCACTCACGGTTGTCGGCTTATAAACTTTGATTCTCTTAGCGCCCACCGTCAAGAGAGATCGAGGGATAAGGCCAACGTCGAGAGTGGTGGAGGGTGGAGGCCATCATGGCGTCACCACCGTTGAGGGAGATCAATGGTTTTCTTTCTTTCTTCCACCTACCAGCAAAAAAAACAAAAAAACAAATGTGCAACTCAGTTGAAGGTGATGCAAGTCTAGAAATGATAATGAGGATCATATTCTCTGCTCTTCCTCCCCTAGATAGAACAGTAAAAACACACTAAAGATAGTTTAGTATACGTTAAACAAATGACACAACTTTGATGCATGAAAATTATCATCCAGATAATTTTTACACAATAATAAAAGATTTGATAAAATTAACCCAACAGATCAACGTAGAATACAAAATGCAACCATAGGTACTTTAAGAAGAAATGAAGTAGATGATTCACCCTTGTTCTCTTATAGCAAATTTCTCATTTTGACGGGGATGATTCGCCATTGTTCTCTTACTCACCACCGACTTCATCTTCGAGGCCCTCAGCCTACGGTCGGCGGTGCTCGCCTATCTTAACCCCGAGTATGGCATCGAGGACTTCGCCATTGCCGTTAGTTTTGCCTCTGCTGGTATCGCGTATGACAATGCCACCACGAGCGAGAGAGAGA
The DNA here is from genome assembly GCA_022559845.1 of Amorphophallus konjac. NCBI lineage: Eukaryota > Viridiplantae > Streptophyta > Magnoliopsida > Alismatales > Araceae > Amorphophallus > Amorphophallus konjac. The sequence goes on from CM040120.1 coordinate 32,108,116, forward strand.
GAGAGAGAGAGAGAGAGAGAGAGAGAGAGAGAGAGAGAGAGAGAGAGAGAGAGAGAGAGAGAGGAGGGCTCCACCGCCACAATGAGAGATAGATAGATAGAGAGAGAGCGTAGGGACGACGCCGCTGTCACCGCCACCGCACGTGAGAGAGAGAGAGAGAGAGAGAGAGAGAGAGAGAGAGAGAGAGAGAGAGAGAGAGAGAGGAGGTTGCCACTCTGGAGTCCAGACGATCCCTACCCTTACAGCGGCAGTGCCACTACCGGCTGCCCCTTTTTTAGTGGGAACTGTCGTTGCCCCTGCCGCTGCCGCCCCCTACCGCCGCGATAGCTATCGCCCCCTGCCACTACGCCACACGTCCTCCCCATGTCGCTGCATTGCCGCCACTAGTGGGAATCGCCATTGTTGCCCCTTGCCATGATCGATGTAACGACCCGAGAATCCGATTACCGCGAAGGCCCGATAACCCGAGACTCGCATCGCCGCCCACGAGCCGGGAGGGCTCGGAAGGGCTAAAAGGAGTGTGGAGGCACAAAGAAATAGGAAATAAAGCAGGACAAATCAATGATTAACAGAAATAAATAAACAACTACAACAGAGTCCAGTCCAATAGAAAGTACAGTCTAAAGCAGTAAAACGTACCACATGCCAAGTGAACACTCGGCCCGGCAAGCTGGCAACTGAGAACCTCCGCTCCGCACCCTCGAACCTCGAGGAAGAACCGCCACACCTGAAAAGCAGGGAATGAGTCTCCAAAACAGAGACTCAGCAGGGATCCCGCGGAACCCCAACCGGAAACAACGGTGGTATCGGAAAGGAGAGCTACAACTACAGCAGGAACAGCAAACCGGTGGCCGGTCAAAAACTCGGCACTACAGCTACTCCTACTGCCAGAAGGCACACCTCGATCACGCAGTCGAAGCTACCGAACCACGCTAGTACCACCTACCGAAGTAAGAACACACGGCAACCACGCCGTAGAGGCCTGTCCCCCGGACAGCCAACCTGGACACGCTGTCCAAGGTGCAACCCCGACCATCCGATCGCGGGTACCACACAACAAGACCCAACCTCGGTAAAGCCACTAGCACTAATCTCATGACGCGAAAACCAACACACACGTCATGGCGAACCAACCGAAACTCAACGGTCAACACGACCGAAACCCGAAGGTCAAAGACACAGAGACTGACAGTCTGTCACTCCGTACTCGACAGGAGTACCACCCACTAGAAGCACAGCCGGTAGCGTCCCCTGACGTCTTACACCGCACCGCAGGTGAACCGCCTGACGTGGTAGGTCCTACCCGAGGCGCGAACACCGTACAAGTAACCACAAACAAGTGACTAGCTGGGGTCACGTCCGTCGATGTGGGTCCAACCGCCCCCAACCACATGTTCACACACAGACCATGCGTCACTAGGTCTGGTCCTCTGACCGGTTTTCCCCTGTAGCCGGACTCTGGCTACCGATGAGGGGCCCGACGGTGACCGGTCCACAAACCGTCTCAAAGGGTAAGCCTCTCCACCTACTCCCAGGTGGGACCACTCGCGTGTAAGCAGGCTACGACTAGTGGAGGGTCACTAAAGGAGTAGACTCTCAAGTCAACGGAAAACAACGTCCGCGTCCGACGACATACGGGGACCACCCCACGTACCGGCCCCGTCGCACGGTGACCACAGTCGGAGAAGAAACGGGACTCGCAGTCCAC